>CM061748.1:326332356-326648158 GCA_030979885.1 Lolium multiflorum | reverse complement strand
TTGAATAATGTGATACTTGGCAATTGTTGTGCTCTTGTTTAAACTCTTGCATCATCATATACCTTGCACCCATTAGTGAGGAAATACATAGAGCTTGTTAAAATTTGAGTTTGCATGAGTGGTTTCTCTAGAGTCTCGATATTTTCTAGTAAGATGTTTGAACAACAAGGAAGACGATGTATAGTTTTATAATGCTTGTAATATGTCTTTTATGTGAGTTTTTGCTGTACTAGTGCGTGCTTGTGTTTGCTTCAAACAACCTTGCTAGCCTAAACCTTGTATCGAGAGGGAATACTTCTCATGCATCCAAATCCTTGAGCCAAACAACACTATGCCATTTGTGTCCTACCTACTACATGGTATTTTCCACCATTCCAAAGTAAATTGTGAGTGCTACCTTTAAAATTCCATCATTTACCTTTGCAATATATAGCTCATGGGATGATAGCTTAAAAACTATTGTGGTATTGAATATGTGTTATGCACTTTATCTCTTATTAAGTTGCTTGTTGTGCGATAACCATGTTCATGGGGACGCCATCAACTATTCTTTGTTGAATATCATGTGAGTTGCTATGCATATCAGTCTTAATAGAAGTAAGAGATCTACCACCTATGGTTAAGCATGCATATTGTTAGAGAAGAACATTGGGCCGCTAACTAAAGCCATGATCCATGGTGGAAGTTTCAGTTTTGAACATATATCCTCAATCACATATGAGAAAATTATTAATTGTTGTTACATGCTTATGCATAAAAGAGAAGTCCATTATCTGTCTATTTGTCCCAGAGCATGGATGTCTAAGTTGGGAATAATCAATAGCGAGAAATCAATGCGAGCTTTCTCCTTGACCTTTGTACGGCGGCATAGAAGTGCCCCTTTGTGACACTTGGTTAAAACATGTGCATTGTGATGATCCGTGAGTCAAGCTAATTAGGACCAAGGTGCAGGCACTAATGAAAAAGTATACTATGCATAGAGGCCTGGCTTATAGATATAATTTACACAGTACATATGCTTTATTACACCGTTGACAAAATTGTTTCATGTTTTCAAAATAAAAGCTCTAGCACAAATATAGCAATCGATGCTTTCACTTTGAAGGACCATTCTTTTTATTGTTGAGTCAATTCCACTATCTTTCTCCACCTCAAGAAGCAAACATTTGTGTGAGCAACTGTGCATTGATTCTTATATGCTTATAGTGCATTTGTTATATTGCTTTGCATTGACAACTATCCATGAGATATACGTATTGAAGTTGAAAGCAGCCGTTGAAACTTAATCTTCCATTGTGTTGCTTCAATGTCTCTACTATGAATTTATTGTGTGAGTAACTCTTATGCAAGACTTATTGATGCTTGTCTAGAAAGTACTATTCATGAAAGTCTTTGCTATATGAATTCAGTTGTTTACTCATTGCATTTACATTGTTTCGAATCGCTGCATTCTCTCATATGCTTTACAATAGTATGATTAAGATTATGTTGGTAGCATGTCACCTCAGAAATTATCTTTTATCGTTTACCTACTCGAGGACGAGTAGGAACTAAGTTAGGGGATGCTGATACGTCTCCAGCATATCTATAATTTCTGATGTTCCATACTTGTTTTATGACAATACCAACATGTTTTGTTCACTTTATATCATTTTCATGCATTTTAGAACTAACCTATTAACAAGATGCTGCAGTGCCGATTTCACATTTTCTGCTTTTTGGTTCCAGAAAGTTTGTTCGGGCAATATTCTCGGAGTGGACGAAATCAACGCCAAACCTCCTATTTTTCCCGGAGGCGTCGAACACCGAAAGAGAGTCGGAGAGGGGCAGGGGGCCACCACACCACACATGGGCGCCCCCAGGCCTAGGCGCGCCGGCCTAGTGGGAGGCCCCGGTGCCCCCACTGCGCCGCCTCTTAGCCTATAAAGCCCTTTCGACCTAAAAACGCGGTACCAATTGACGAAACTCGAGAAAGCTCCAGGGACGCCGCCACCGTCGCGAAACTCCAATTCAGGAGACCAGATTCTTTACACCCTGCCGGGACGGGGGAATTGCCCCCGGAGCCATCTCCACAGCCCCCCGTCTTCACCGCCATCTTCCACCGCCATCGCTGCTTCCGCAGTGAGGAGGAGTAAGTACCTCGAGAATTTGAGGGGGCTCCTTTGTAGCTATGGTTCATCTCTCTCCCATGTACCTCAATACAATAATCTCATGAGCTGCTTTACATGATTGAGATTCATATGAGTTTGTATCACAATTTATCTATATGCTACTCTAGCAAAGTTATTAAAGTAGTTCTATTCCTCCTGCACGTGTGTAAAGGTGACAGTGTGTGCACCGCGTGTTAGTGCTTGGTTTATGCTATGATCATGATCTCTTGTAGGTGCGAAGTTAACTATTGCTATGATAATATTGATGTGATCTATTCCTCCTACATATGCATAAAGGTGACAGTGTGCATGCTATGCTAGTACTTGGTTTAGTCTTTTGATCTATCTTACACTATAAGGTTACTTAAATATGAACAAATTGTGGAGCTTGTTAACTCAGGCATTGAGGGTTCGTGTAATCCTACGCAATGCGTTCATCATCCAACAAAAGTGTAAGGTATGCATTTATCTATTGTTATGTGATCAATGTTGAGAGTGTCCACTAAGTGAAAGTGTAATCCCTAGGCCTTGTACCTAAATACTGCCTGTTTGCTTGTTTCTTGTTTCTTTTGCGTTACTCTGCTTTCCGTCTACCACCATCAACTACTGTACTTGACAAGCAATTTTAAAATCTGGTTACTCTGCTCATACTTATTCATACCACCTTGTTCATATCTCTTCGCCGAACTAGTGCACCTGGCTGGGTGTGTTGGGGACACAGAGACTTCTTGCTTTGTGGTTGCGGGGTTGCATGAGAGGGATATCTTTGACCTCTTCCTCCCCGAGTTCGATAAACCTTGGGTGATCCACTTAGGGAAAACTTGCTTTTTGTTCTACAAACCTCTGCTCTTGGAGCCCAATACTCACCAAGGAAAGGAGGAAAGTAGACATCAGCGATCACATTGACCTTGGATCCGTTTCCAACGCGCCTCGTCACTTCTCTTTCATCAGTTATCGTTTATTCTTTAGTTCCTGTTTAAATTTTTGTTGCTCTTGCCAGCGATGTCAAATACCCAGGTACTAGAACGAGAACCATTGAAATGAACATCTATAACATGTAGTATCGGATATACCTTCTTTCTTCTTCTTGACAAGACCGCTCTTCAGATCAGCCGGATACTTGGAGCAATTACGCTTCCCGTGTCCCTTCCTTGCAGTAGTAGCACTCAGCATCAGGCTTAGGGCCGTTCTTAGATTTCATAGGAGGCGTGGCAGCTTTCTTGCCACCCTTCTTGTTTCCCTTAGACTTGCCCTGTTTCTTGAAGCTGGTGGTCTTGTTGACCATCAACACTTGGTACTCTTTCTTGATCTCAATCTCGGCAGCTTTTAGCATGCCAAAAGAGTTCGGGTAACTCCTTGTTCATGTTACCGCATATTGTAGTTCATCACAAGAGTTCTTGTAACTTGGTGGCGGTGATTGAAGGACACGATTAATCCCGATCTGTTAGGAATCACTATTCCCAAGTCAGTGCGCATGCCGGTCATGGCGAGCATGTGCTCACCAACGGAGCTGCCTTTCCATCATGCAGGTGAAGAAATGTTTCGATGCTTCATAGTACGGCCCCATGAGTCTCGAATATAGCTTTCCGCTCATTCATCAACTCATGGGGATCATGGTGCTCAAAACGTTTTTGAAGATCGGATTCCAGACTTCACAGGATGGCACACTGAACGTGAGAGTTTTCCGAGTTGCGTAGACAGCTTTTACTTCATCGGTTTCATCTTACTGCGGGAGGGTCACCTAGCGGTGCATCAAGCCCATATTGCAGATTTCCGCCAGGAAGATCCTCACATGACGGGACCAGTCGGTGAAGTTGCTACCGTTGCTCTTAGTTTCTCTTTCTCTAGGAAGCTGATTAAAATTGATTGAGGACGCCATCTCTACAACATATATTTGCAATAGTTTAGACTAAGTTTATGACAAATTGAGTTCAAATTTTAATTCAACATAATTAAAAACCTAAGTGAACTCCCACTCAAAACAATATCCCTCGCATTGTCTTGGTGATTACACGAACCACCGTACCTAAACCCGATCATCACGAGAAGAGGTGTGATTAATGGCGAACCCTCAAAGTGTTCATCATATCAACTATATGATTCATGCTCTACCTTTGGTATCTCGTGTTCCAGACCATGTCCATACATGCTAGGCTCGTCAAGGCCACCTTGTAGTATCCGCATGTGCAAAAACTGTCTTGCACCAGTTGTATGTACTTATTGAATCTATCACCGTCATCACGAGATGCTTCGAAACGACCAAGACTTGGTAACGGTGCTACTAAGGATGGACACTTTATTATCTTGAGATTTTAGTGAGGATCATCTTATAATGCTAATCGCGATCTAAGCAAAATAAGATGCATAAGGATTAACATCACATGCGGTTCATATGTGATATGATAAGCCCTTTGTGCTTTTGCGCCTTCAGTCTTTAAATATAAAGCACGGACATAGTCTCCATCATCTTTGGGCATGATCTCCATCATCGTCGGTGTGGCGGAGTCAAGGTCAATGGCGCCGTCTTCATGATTGTCCTCCATATGTACCAACTATTACAACTACTTTGAAATACTATAACATAAATTTAAAGACAACCAAAGGCTCCTTGCCGGTTGCCACAATACAATAATGATCATCTCATACATATTCATCATCATATTATGGCCATATCACATCACCAAACCTGCCAAAACAAGTTAGACGTCTCTAATTTGGTTTGCATATTTTACGTGGTTTAGGGTTTTCGAGAAAGATCTAATCTACCTACGAACATGAACCACAACGTTGATACTAATGTTTTTGATACAATAGAAGGTAAATTGAATCTTCACTATAGTAGGAGAGACGGACACCGTAAAGCCTCTTATGCAATACAAGTTGCATGTCGAACGAACAAGTCTCATGAACGCGGTCATGTATAGTTAGTCCGAGCTTTCAAATCTTCCACCAAAGATGCAAAGTACTCAAACTAAAGATAACAAGAGCATCAACACCCCTCCCACAAACCATTGTGTTCTACTCGTGCAACTATCTATGCATAGACACGGCTATGATACCACTGCAGGATAACGTTGCATAGAAAACAAAAAAATTTCCTAAGCGAACACGCAATCCAAGCCAAGATGCGATCTAGAAGACGGTAGCAACGAGGTGATGATCACCCTTGAAGAGATTCCAAAGCCCACAAGATGAGGCTCTTGTTGCTGCGGTAGACGATCCCTTGCCGCTTGCAAACGCGTAGAAGATCTTGACCCCGATCGGTTCCGGCGCCACGACAGGGCAGCACCTCCGTACCGGTCACACGTTCGATTGTTGATGAAGACGACGTCCACCTCCCGTTCCGGCGGAGCAGCGGAGGTGTTAGCTCCTCTTGAATCCGACAGCACGAGGGCGTGGTGTCGGTGGTGGTGGAGAAGTCGGGCGGAGCTTCGCGATTGAGGAGGGAGGAGAGGGCGGCTAGGGTTTGGGAGAGGTGGCCGGCCACTCAAGAGGGGCGGCCAGCGTCTGGTCTTGGGGTGGCGGCCCCCTCCCCTTGGCCCCTCATTATATAGGTGGATCCCCAAGTGTTGGTGTGTCCAAGTCTTCGAATAAGACCAAAAAAAAACCTTCCATGAGAGGGGAAACCTAGCCCAACTAGGACTCCCGCCAAGGTGCGTTTTCCACCTCCCCAAGTGTAGAGGTGGCGGCCCCTAAGGGGGAGTCCATAGGACTCCTCCCCCACTAGGTTGACGGCCATGGAGGTGGAGTCCCATGTGGACTCCACCTTCATTTGGTGGTTTCTTCAGGACTTTTTCTAGAACCTTCTAGAACCTTCCATAGAACCTTACGCGACATTTAATTCACATAAATGACATCCTATATATGAATCTTATTCTAGGACCATTCCGAACTCCTCGTGATGTCCGGGATCTCATGCGGGACTCACAAAATTTGAACTCCATTCCATATTTAAGTACTACCATTTCAACAACTTTAAGTGTGTCACCTACGGTTAAGTGAACTATGCGACATGATTTGATACTCACTCAGGCCAATAACTTAATAGCGGGATCTGGAGATCCATAATGGCTCCCACATATTCAACGATGAAATTAGTGATCGAATGAACCATTCACATACATTACTAATTCCTTTGTCTCGCGATATTTTACTTGTCAGAGTTTGATCTTAATCACTCCTTACCTTGTTCCTTCTCGTCTCTGACAGTACTCTTTATAATGTCGTGGTATGTGGTCTCTTATGAACTTATTCATATACTTGCAAGACATTAGCAGCGACATTCCACCGAGAGGGCCCCGAGTATATCTGTCAGTCATTAGGATGGACAAATCCCAACTGTTGATCCATATGCTTCAACTCATACTTTCAGATACTTAATCCCACTTTTATAGCCACATTCTGCGATGGTGTTTGGTGTAAGTAAATTACCTTTACGTGCCAAGTGATTTATAACAGTCTCATGGTCATAAGGACTAGGTAACTATGTAACCAGCTTATAGCAAATAACTTAATGACGAGATCTTATGCTCGCTTAAATGGGTGTGTCCATTACATCATTCATATAATGATATAACCTTGTTATTAATAACATCCAATGTTCATGATTATGAAACTAATCATCACATTAATAAACAAGCTAGTTTAAGAGGCATACTAGGGACTTCTTGTTTGTCTACATATCACACATGTACTAATGTTTCGGTTAATACAATTATAGCATGATATATAAACTTTTATCATAAACATAAAGATATAAATAATAACCACTTTATTATTGCCTCTAGGGCATATCTCCTTACCTTGCAAGCATATGAATAAGTTCATAAGAGACCACATACCACGGTGCGAGTAAAGAGTACTTGTCGGGAGACGAGGTTGAACAAGGTATAGAGTGATACAGAAATCAAACCTCGGACAAATAAAATATCGCGTGACAAAGGGAATTGGTATCGTGTGTGAATGGCATTCGATCATAAAGTCATCGTTGAATATGTGGGAGCCATTATGGATCTCGAGATCCCGCTATTGGTTTGATGTTGGTCGGAGTAGTACTCAACCATGTCCGCATCGTTCGCGAACCGCAGGGTGACACACTTAAAGTTGGATATTGAAATGGTAGAACCCCAGATATGGAATGGAGTTGAATATTTGTTCGGTCCCGGATGAGATCCGGACATCACGAGGAGTTAGAATGGTGGGAGAATAAGATTCATATATAGGATGTCATTTTATGTGAATTAAAATGACGGAAGGTTCTATGGAAGGTTCTAGAAGGTTCTAGAAAAGTCCGGAAGAAACCACCAAGGAGGTGGAGTCCCATGGGGACTCCACCTTCCTTCGGCCAAACCTAGTGGGGGAGGAGTCCCCAGTGGACTCACAGCCCAGGCGGCCACCCCACCTGTATCAGGAGGTGGAGACTCCCGCCCTCTGGTGGGAGTCCTAGCTTGGGTAGGTTCCCACGCCATATCAGAAGGTTTTGGGGTCTTATTCGAAAACTTGGAGACCAACACTTGGGGTTCCACCTATCGGCAAGGAGAGGGGGCCGGCCACCCCAGACCACAAGGTGGCCGCGCCCCTTAGTGGCCGGCGCCCCCTCTGGAGACGTATCACGGCCCTCTCTCCTCCACCACATCCCGCCGCTGCGAAGCTACGCCGAGATTTCTCCACCACCCATAGACACCACGCAGTCGTATTGCCGGATTGGAAGGGCTACTGCTTGGCTGCCGTGAGACGGACGTACGTCTTTATCAACAACTGAACGATGTGACAGCGATGTGGAAGTCTTTGCACGTTCGTGGGCAGCCGTGATCAAGATCTTCTGGCTTTTTGCAAGCGAGCAAGTGAACGTCTACCGCAGCAACAAGAGCCTCATCTTGTAGGCTTTGGAATCTCTTCAAGGGTGAGACTCGATAATCCCTCGTTGCTACCGTCTTCTAGATTGCATCTTGGCTTGGATTGCGTGTTCGCGGTAGGAAATTTTTTGTTTTCTATGCAACGTTATCCTACAGTGGTATCAAAGCCGTGTCTATGCATAGATGGTTGCACGAGTAGAACACAATGGTTTGTGGGCGTTGATGCTTATGTTGTCTTTGGTTGAGTACTTTGCATCTTTGTGGCATAGTGGGATGAAGCGGCTCGAGGCTAACTTTACATGGCTAGCGTTCATGAGATTTGCTCCACGCTCAGCATGCAACTTGTATTGCATAAGAAGCTTTGCGGGTGTCTCTGTCTCTCCTACTATAAGTGAAGATTCAGTTACTCTTCTAATGACAGCATTAACGTATCACCGTTGTAGTTCCTTGTTCGTAGGTAAGATTAGATCTCTATCAAACACAAACACGTAAAATATACAAACCAAATTAGAGGCGTCTAACTTGTTTTTGCGAGGTTTAGTGATGTGATATGGCCATAATGTGATGATGAACATGTGTAGAGATGATCATTATTGTATTGTTGCCATGCGGGAGACTTATGGTTGTCTTTAAATTTAGTGTTGAAGTAGTATTTCAAAGTAGTTGTAATAGTTGCTACATGGAGGACAACTATGAAAATAGCGCCATTGACTGCAGCCTTTCATGTGAAGCGTTGATGGAATCATGCAGAAGTTGATGGAGATCATGTCTAGTGCTTTGGAGATGAAGATCAAAGGCGCAAAGACAAAAGGGCCATATCATATCACATATGAATTGCATGTGATGTTAATCCTTTTATGCATCTTATTTTGCTTAGATCGCGACGGTAGCATTATAAGATGATCCCTCTCACTAAAATATCAAGATAATAAAGTGTTCATCCTTAGTAGCAGCGTTGCCAAGACTTGTCGTTTCGAAGCATCTCGTGATGATCGGTTGTGATAGAATCAACAAGTGCATACAACGGGTGCAAGACAGCTTTGCACACGGATACTAAGGTGGCCTTGACGAGCCTAGCATGTACAGACATGGTCTCGGAACACGTGATACCGAAAGGTAGAGCATGAATCATATGGTTGATATGATGAACACTTTGAGTGTTCGCCATTGAAATCACACCTTGTCTCGTGATGATCGGACTTAGGTGCGGTGGATTTGGTTCGTGTGATCACTAAGACAATGCGAGGGATATTATTTTGAGTGGGAGTTCAATGAAAACAATTATGTTAAATTAAAATTTGAACTCAATTTGTCATAAACTATTGCAAATATATGTTGTAGATATCGGCGTCCCCAATCAATTTTAACCAGTTCCTAGAGAAAGAAAAGCTTGGTAGCAACTTCACCGACTGGTTCCGTCATGTCAGGATTTTCCTCGCGGCGAAATCTGCAATATGTGCTTGATGCACCGCTAGGTGACCCTCCTGCAGAAACAGAAACCGATGAAGTAAAGAATGTTTACGCCTCGGAAAACTCGGTACTCTCAAGCAGTGTGCCATCTATGCAGTCTGGAAGCTGATCTTCAAAACGTTTTGAGCACCACGATCCACATGAGTTGATAAAAGAGTTGAAGACTATTTTTGAAACTCATGCGGCGTGGAATGCTATGAAGCATCGAAACACTTCTTCGGTTGTGTTACTTAGCTTGTGGTTAGCCTGCTATCAATTATGACCGGGCATGCAAGAAACTCAGTGACTTGGAAATAGTTATTCCTAACAGACTGGGGATTAATCGTATCCTTCAATCACTGCCACCTAGTTACAAGAACTTTGTGATGAACTACAATATGCAGAACATGAACAAAGAGTTACCTGAACTCTTCTCCATGCTTAAAGCTGCTGAGATTGAGATCAAGAAAGAGCACCAAGTGTTGATGGTCAACAAGACCACCAGTTTCAAGAAACAGGGCAAGTCTAAGGAAAATTCAAGAAGGGTGGCAAGAAAGCTGCCACACCTCCTATGAAACCTAAGAACGGCCCTAAGCCGATGAGTGCTATTCTGCAAGGAGAAGGGACACGGAAGCGATTGCTCCAAGTATTTGGCGGATCGAAGAGCGGCCTTGTCAAGAAGAAGAAAGAAGGTATATCGATATACATGTTATAGATGTTTATCTTACTGGTTCTCGTACTAGTACTGGGTATTTGATTTGGTTCGGTTGCTCATATTTGTAACTCGAAACAGGAACTAAAGAATAACGAAGACTACTAAAGGATGAAGTGACGATGCACGTTGGAAATGGATCCAAAGTCGATGTGATCGTCGTCGGCACACTTCCTCTACATCTACCTTCGGGATTAGTTTTAAGCCTAAATAATTGCTATTTTGTACCCGCGTTGAGCATGAACATTATATCTGGATCTTGTTTAATGCAAGACGGTTATTCATTCAAGTCGAGAATAATGGTTGTTCTATTTTTATGAATAATATCTTTTATGGTCGAGCACCACAAAAGAATGGCTTATTTCCGTTAGATCTCGATAGTAGTGATACACATATTCATAACATTGATGCTAAGCGAATTAAATTGAATGATAATTCTACTTATATGTGGCATCGTCTTGGTCATATTGGAGTAAAACACATGAAGAAACTCCATACGATGGGTTACTTGAATCACTTGACTTTGAGTCACTTGATAGATGCGAAGCATGTCTAATGGGAAAAATGACTAAGACTCCATTTTCTGGTATAATGGAGCGAGCTACTTATTGGAAATCATACATACCGATGTGTGCGGACCAATGAGCGTAGCATCGCGCGGTGGTTATCATGTTCTAACCTTCACAGATGATTTGAGTAGATATGGGTATATCTATTTCATGAAACATAAATCCGAAACTTTCGAGAAGTTTAAGGAATTCCAAAGTGAAGTAGAAAATCAACGTAACAAAAAGATTAAATTTCTACGATCTGATCGCGGAGGTGAATATCTGAGTTATGAGTTTGGCATGCATTTAAAGAAATGCGGAATACTTTCACAATTGACTCCGCCGGGAACACCACAACGAAACGGTGTGTCCGAACATCGTAACGAACTCTCTTAGATATGGTTCGTTCTATGATGTCTCTTACTGATTTGCCGTTATCTTTTGGAGTTATGCATTAGAGACAGCAGCATTCACTTTAAATAGAGCACCATCAAAATCCGTTGAAACAACACCGTATGAATTATGGTTTAATAAGAAACCTAAGTTATCGTTCCTTAAAGTTTGGGGTTGCGAAGGTGTAAAGAAGTTACAACCGGACAAGCTAGAACCCAAAGCGGAGAAATGCGTCTTCATAGGATACCCTAAAGGAAACTATAGGGTACACCTTCTATCACAGATCCGAAGGCAAATCTTTGTTGCTAAGAACGGAACCTTTCTTGAGAAAGAATTTCTCACTAAAGAAGTGACCGGAAGAAAAGTAGAACTCGATGAGATTGATGAATCTATACGTTGATCAGAGTAGCGCATCCGGAAGTTGTGCCTGCACCGCCTACACGGCAACAGAGGAAGCTAATGATAATGATCATGAAACTTCGAACAAGATACTACTAACCTCGCAGATCGACAAGGGAACGTGCCACTCCTGATTGGTATGATCCTTGTCTAAATGTCATGATTGTAGATAACAATGATGAGGACCCAAACGTATGAAGAAGCGATGATGAGCCCAGATTCCAACAAATGGCAAGAAGCCATGAAATCCGAAATGGGATCCATGTATGATAACAAAGTATGGACTTTGGTAGACTTACCTGATAGCCGAAACGATGTCGAGAATATTTGGATCTTCAAGAGAAAAACAGATGTTGATGGTAATATTATTGTCTATAAAGCTTGACTTGTCGCAAAGGGTTTCCGACAAATTCAAGGAGTTGACTACGATGAGACTTTCTCACCTGTAGCGAAGCTAAAATCTGTGAGGATTTTGTTAGCAATAGCTGCATTTTTCGATTATGAGATTTGGCGGATGGATGTCAACAGCGTTCCTTAATGGAGACATTGAGGAAGAGTTGTATATGGTACAACCCAAAGGTTTTGTCGATCCTAAAAATGTGACAAAGTATGCAAACTTCAGCGTTCAATCTATGGCTGAAGCAAGCATCAAGAAGTTGGAACCGACGCTTTGATAAGGTGATCAAAGACTTCGGGTTTATACAGTGTCATGGAGAGGCCCGTATTTACAAGAAAGTGAGTGGGAGCTCTGTAGCTTCCTGATATTATATGTAGATGACATATTATTGATCGGAAATGATATAGAACTATTAAGCAGTGTTAAAGGTTATTTGAATAATAGTTTTTCAATGAAAGACCTTGGTGAAGCATCATATATATTAGGCATCAAGATTTATAGAGATAGATCAAGACGCCTAATAGGGCTATCACAGAGTACATATCTGGACAAGATTCTAAAGAAGTTTAGAATGGTGAAAGTAAGAAAGGGTTCTTACCTATGTTACCAGGCAAGGTCTTGAGTAAGACTCAAGGACCGGCTACAAAAGAAAGAGAAAGGATGAGTAATATCCCCTATGCCTCGGCAGTAGGATCTATCATGTATGCCATGCTATGTACTAGACCGGATATAGCACATGTTGTTAGTTTGACTAGCAGATATCAAAGTGATCCAGGAATGGAACACTGGACGGTCAAGAATATCCTGAAGTACTTGAAAAGAACTAAGGATATGTTTCTTTGTTATGGAGGTGACCAAAGAGCGTTGTAAATGGTTACACCGATGCAAGTTGGAACACTGATCCTGATGACTCTAAGTCACAATCTGGGTATGTGTTTATATTGAATGGTGCTGCGGTCTGGCAAGCTCAAGCGCACGGTGGCGAAGTCTTCAACAGAATCAGAGTGCATAGCGGCTTCAGAGGCTTCATCGAAGCGGTATGGATGAAGAGGTTCATTGTAGAGCCGGTGTGGTTCCTAGTCCATTGGACCCATTAATCATTCTTGTGATAACATGGGTGCCATCGCCAATGCACAAGAGCCAAGGTCACACAAGAGGTGAAGCATATCAAGCTGCGTTACCACTCGATTCGCGAGTACATCGAAGATGGAGAAGTAAAGATTTGCAAAGTACACACTGAGTAGCAGATCCGTTGACTAAAGCTCTCCCTAGGGCAAAGCATGACCAACACCTGCCATGGGTGTTAGGTACATTACAATGTAATCTAGATTATTGACTCTAGTGCAAGTGGGAGACTGTTGGAGATATGCCCAAGAGGCAATAATAAAAGTGGTTATTATATATCTTTATGTTTATGATAAATGTTTATATACCATGCTATAATTGTATTAACCGAAACATTGATACATGTGTGATATGTAAACAACAAAGAGTCCCTAGTATGCCTCTTAACTAGCTTGTTGATTAATAGATGATCAGTTTCATAATCATGAACATTGGATGTTATTAATAACAAGGTTATATCATTATATGAATGATGTAATGGACACACCCAATTAAGCGTAGCATAAGATCTCGTCATTAAGTTATTTGCTATAAGCTTTCGATACATAGTTACTAGTCCTTATGACCTTGAGATCATATAAATCACTTATAGGAAAGTACTGATTACATCAAATGCCACTGCGTAAATGGGTGGTTATAAAGGTGGGATTGTATCCGGAAAGTATGAGTTGAGGCATATAGATCAACAGTGAGATTTGTCCATCCCGATGACAGATAGATATACTCTGGGCCCTCTCGGTGGAATGTCGTCTAATGTCTTGCAAGCATATGAATAAGTTCATAAGAGACCACATACCACGGTACAGTAAAAGTACTTGTCAGGAGACGAGTTGAACAAGGTATAGAGTGATACCAGATCAAACCTCGGACAAATAAAATATCGCGTGACAAAGGGAATTGGTATCGTATGTGAATGGTTCATTCGATCACTAAAGTCATCGTTGAATATGTGGGAGCCATTATGGATCTCCAGATCCCGCTATTGGTTATTGGTCGGAGTGAGTACTCAACCATGTCTGCATAGTTCGCGAGCCGTAGGGTGACACACTTAAAGTTGGATGTTGAAATGGTAGAACTTGAATATGGAATGGAGTTCGAATATTTGTTAGTCCGGATAGGATCCCGGACATCACGAGGAGTTCCGGAATGGTGGGAGAATAAGATTCATATAGGATGTCATTTTATGTGAATTAAAATGACGCGGAAGGTTCTATGGAAGGTTCCAGAAGGTTCTAGAAAAGTCCGGAAGAAACCACCAAGGAAGGTGGAGTCCACATGGGACTCCCTCCATGGCTGGCCAACCCTAGTGGGGAGGAGTCCCAAGTGGACTCCCCTTAGGGGGACCCCCCTATATGGAGGTGGAACTCCCACCTCTAGTGGGAGTCCTAGCTTGGGTAGGTTTCCCCCCATATGGAAGGTTTTTGGTTGGTCTTATTCGAAGACTTGAGACCAACACTTGGGGTTCTATATAATGAGGGGCCAAGGGGAGGGGCCGGCCACCCCAAGACCACAAGGTGGCCGCCCCTTAGTGGTCGGCGCACCCCTCTCCCAAACCCTAGCGGCCCTCTCTCCTCCACCACATCCCGCACGCTTAGCGAAGCTCCGCCGGATTTCTCCACCACCACCGACACCACGCCGTCGTACTGCCGGATTCAAGAGGAGCTACTACTTTCTGCCCGCCGGAACGGGAGGTGGACGTCGTCTTCATCAACAACGAACGTGTGACCGAGCACGGAGGTGCTGCCCGTTCGTGGCACCGTGATCAAGATCTTCTACGCTTTTGCAAGTGAACGTCTACCGCAGCAACAAGAGCCTCATCTTGTAGGCTTTGGAATCTCTTCAAGGGTGAGACTCGATAATCCCCTCGGTGCTACCGTCTTCTAGATTGCATCTTGGCTTGGATTTCGTGTTCGCGGTAGGAAATTTTTTTGTTTTCTATGCAACGTTATCCTACAGGTACATGACTCTAGCGGCATCGTCAAAACTCGTGATTTCGAGCATTTTTGGCTGTTTTCGTGGGCTATAGTCCACGTTTTCGGGTCCCGGGAGCAACTTGAAAGAGGCTATGCTATGTAGGTCTGCATCTGCATGGGACGGCATGCATGGGCGCAGAAGCGATAGGCTGGTGCCTGGTGGGGGACGGACTAGCGCTGCCTGCTGATATGTTATTTTATTCCATCTAGCTGCTGGATTGCTTTGCCTGTAGCGTAGGCTGGAGTATAGCTTTGTGGTGGGGATACCGAAGAATCTGATCGTTTTCATCGCCGGTGGGAGCTGGAGCTGGAGTGGACAGGGCGGGGGCCGGCATCTTTCAGAGCAAGTACAATAAGGTCTAGTCAGCTGGCTACAAGGATTAAAATAATATATTTGTGTCTAGTTGGATGAGAGAGAAGAGGAGAGAGAATATAAGTGGGCTCTTATGCAAGAGCTAGCTCTAGCACGTACTTCTAGGCAAGGTGTGTGAATGAAATGTGGGCCATCCATTGAAAAAGTAGTACATTCTTATAGCCAACTCGATGTCAGCTGCTTCCATATTCCAACATTCTTTCTTGCTTCTGTTCTCTGTTCTACAAATTAGGATTTAGGAATGGGCAAGTGACTGCCCATAAAATTTTCATGCTTCAGAAGCATTTTTTTTTTGAAACGTTCACCGGGGGGAAGACTCCCCACCTGAATATATTGCTTCAAAAGGGCATCACAAGACCAGGCTCCTGTCTACCCCCAAGGGTTGACATTGGTCAGGGTATATAGTTTGTTACACCAGAAGCATTGACCTGTATCAGATTCGAAATATTTTTCATATCCAGTTTGTTGTTTTGTTTGTTCTTGAGTTACAAATTGTTGTACGGAGGTTCCATCTAATTTCGCCCGAACAAATTGTTGTACGGAGGTTCCATCAAATTCGAGCATTTCTGGCTGTTTTCGTGGGCTATAGTCCACGATTTCGGGTCCCGGGAGGATTTTGATGCCCCGTGACCCCCGTACATGACTCTAGCGGCATCATCAAAACTCTTGATTTTAAGCATTTCTGGCCGTTTCGTGGGCTATAGTCCACGGTTTCGGGTCCCAGGAGGATTTCGATGCCCTGGGACCCACGGTACACGACTCTAGCGGGATCATCAAAACTCGTGATTTCGCGCTTTGGGCGTTTTTGTGGGCTATAGTCCGCATTTTCGGGGAGGATTTCGATGCCCGTGACCCACGGTACACGACTCTAGCGGCATCGTCAACTCCGTGATTTCGAGCATTTTGGCTGTTTTCGTGGGCTATAGTCCACGTTTCGGAGTCCGGGAGGATTTGATTATGACCTCGATGCCACATTGTGGCAGCATCATCAAAACTCGTGATTTCAAGCATTTCTGGCGTTTTCATGGGCTATGGTCCACGATTTCGGTCCCGGGAGTATTTCGATGCCCGCGACCCGGTACACGACTCTGGCGGCATCGTCAAAACTCGTGATTTGAGCATTTCCGGCCGTTTTTGTGGGCAATAGTCCACGTTTTGGGTCCCGGAGGATTTGATGCCCCGTGACCCCAATTGACTCTACCGGCATCGTCAAAACTCGTGATTTTGAGCATTTCTGGTCGTTTTCGTCGGAGTCCACGGTTTCGGGTCCGGGAGGGTCGATGCCCCGTGACCCCTGGTACACGACTCTAGCGCATCGTCAAAACTCGTGATCTCGAGCGTTTCTGGCCGTTTTCGTGGGCGATAGTCCACGGTTTTCGGGTCACGGGATGATTTCGATGCCCTATGACCCCCGATACACGACTCTAGCGGCATCATCAAAACTCGTGATTTCTAGAGTTTCCGACTGTTTTCGTCGGAGTCCACGGTTTCGTCCGGAGGATGTCGATGCCAGTGACACGGTACATGACTCAAGCGGCATCGTCAAAACTGCGTGATTTAGAGCATTTCTGCATGTTTTTCGTGGGCTATAGTCCACGTTCTGAGTCCCGGGAGGATTTTGATGCCCCATGACCCCAGTACACGACTCTAGGCATCATCAAAATTCGTGATTGCAAGAATTTCTGGCCGTTTCGTGGGCTATGGTCCACGGTTTTCGGGTCCCGGAGGATTTCGATGCCCCGGGACCCACGGTACACGACTCTGCCGGCATCGTCAAAACTCGTGATTTTGAGCATTTCTGGTCGTTTTGTCGGCTATAGTCACGTTTTTGGGTCAGGGAGAGTTGATGCCCAGTGACCCCACGGTACACGACTCTAGCGGCATCGTCGGAGTCCATGGTCGAGCATTTCTCGCTGTTTCGTGGGCTATAGTCCCGTTTCCCGGGTCCGGGAGGACTTCGATGCCCGTGACCCCCTGGTACATGAATCTAGCGACATTGTCAAAACCATTCCCGAGCATTTCTGACCTTTTCGTGGGTCCACGGTTTTCGGGTCGCGGGATGATTTCGATGCCTGTGACCCCAGTACACGACTCATAGCGGCATCATCAAAACTCATGTTCAAGCATTTCTGGTCGTTTAAGTGGGCTATAGTCAAGATTTGGATCCCCGGGTGTATTACGATGCCCCGTGACCCACGGTACACGACTCTAGCGGCATCGTCAAAACTCGTGATTCCGAGCATTTCCGTTTTCGTGGTCTATAGTCCTTTTCGGGTCCCGGGAGGATTTCGATGCCCCGTGACCCCTGGTACATGACTCTAGCGGCATTGTCAAAACTCGTGATTTCGAGCATTTCAGCCGTTTCGTGGGCTGTAGTCCACGGTTTCGGGTCACGGGATGATTTCGATGCCTGTGACCGCCGGTACACGACTCTGGCGGCATCGTAAAACTCGTGATTTCAAGCATTTCGAGAAGCCGTTTCGTGGGCTATAATTACAATTCAGATCCAGGAGATGTTTCGGTGCGTGACCCCTGGTCACTCTGACTCTGCGGCATCGTCAAAAACTCGTGATTTCGAGCATTTCTGGCTGTTTCGTGGGCTATAGTCCACGTTTCGGAGTCCCCGGGAGGATTTAGAGTGCTCCCGTGACCCCAGTACATGACTCTAGCGACATCGACCAAAACTCGTGATTTCGAGCATTTCTTGCAGATTTTCGTGGGCTATAGTCACGATTTCGGGTCCCGGGAGGGTGATTTCGATGCCCTGTGACCCACAGTACACGACTCTGGCGGCATCATCAAAACTCGTGATTTCAAGTATTTATGGCCGTTTTCGTGGGCTATGATCCACGATTCCGGGTCCGGGAGGATTTCGATGCCCTCTGACCCCCGGTACTGACTCTAGCGGCATCGTCAAAACCCGTGATCTCGAGCATTTCGCCCATTTCATTGGGCTAGTCCACGGTTTCGAATGCGAGATGATTTCGATGCCTGCTTGACGGTACACGACTACGAGCATCATTAAGGCTTCCGTGATTTCAAGCATTTACGGCTTTTCGTGGGCTATAATTCACGTTTTCGGGTCCCGGGAGGTTTACGATGCCCGAGCCAGGTACACGACTCTAGCGACATCACATCCAAACTCGTGATTTCAAGAATTTCTGTCCGTTTTTCGTGAGCTATGGTCACGGTTTCGGGTCCCTAGGAGGATTTGATGCCCCGTGACCCACGGTACATGACTCTCCAACATCGTCAAAACTCGTGATTTCGAGCATTTGGATGTTTCGTAGGCTATAGTCCCGTTTTTGGAGTCTGGGAGGATTTTGATGCCAGTGACCCCCGGTACACGACTCCTGCGGCATCATTAAAACTCGTGATTGGAAGGCATTTCTGGTCGTTTTTATCGGCTATAGTCCACGGTTTGAGTTCCGGAGGATTTCGATGCCCCGTGACGCCCGGTACACGACTCTAGCGACATCAGCAAAACTTGTGATTTGAGCATTTCTGGCTGTTTTTCGTGGGCTATAGTCCATGTTTTCGGGTCCCGGGGCCGATTTTGATGCCCCGTGACCCCCGGCACACGACTCTAGCGGCATTGTCCAAACTCGTGATTTCGAGCATTGCAGCCGTTTCGTGGAGGCTGAGTCCACGGTTTCGGGTCACGGGATGATTTCGATGCCCCATGATCCCCGGTACACGACTCTAGCGGCATCATCAAAACTCGTGATTTCAAGCATTTCTGGCCGTTTTCGTGGGCTATAGTCCACGTGTTATCACCAGAATTTGACCGAGTCAGAGGTGGGCCGCGATCGAGATGGAGTTAAAGAATATACATAGAAGAGTTACGAGAATCGGCCTGTTATGCAAAGTTGGGCTAGTCTGCCCTTGTATCTGTAATATAGTAGATCGCATCTTAGATTAGAAGATAGAGTTTTACCCGTGCACGGTTAGGTGCACGTCTAAATTAGAAAGTCCCCTGGACTATAAATATGTATCTAGGGTTTATGGAATAAACAACAACCAACGTTGAACCAACCAAATCAATCTCGGCGCATCGCCAACTCCTTCGTCTCGAGGGTTTCTACCGGTAAACAACATGCTGCCTAGATCGCATCTTGCGATCTAGGCAGCACAAGCTCCACGTTGTTCATGCGTTGCTCGTACTGAAACCTTGTTGATGGCGAGCAACGTAGTTATCATAGATATGTTAGGGTTAGCATAGTTCTTCGCGTAACATGCTTATCGTAGTGCAACCTTGCATATCTAGCCGCCTCTACGCCTATCTTAGGTGTGGGGGCGGCACCCTTGATCTTTATTTAGTAGATCCGATCCGTTCACAGTTTGCTCCTCGTTCATCGAGGGATTAGTTTAATATCACCATGGATTAGGCCGTACAAGGTTTGGAGGATCCGGCACGTGAGGTGTGTTTGCTAGTCCTAGACGAGGATGTTCCGAAGTCCAACCTCGTGTTGGTTTTAGGCCCTATCTACAGGATGGGCTTACGATCAGGTGCGTGGCACGAGGCTAATCGTGAGTAGGATGAGATCCGATTATGCGGTGAAAACCTAAATCGTCATAGATCTCATTAGCTTTATCTTGATCAAGCAGGACCACCTATATTCGTGCACCTCGTCGAATCATGGGTCAGATCGCTCCTTGAGCCGGTTCACGGAATAACCTGAGAACCGATCGAGCTCGTATTCATGTTCACATTCTTATGCCATCGAGGGAAACTAGCGAGAGCATCTCATCACCTTCACGACCAGGTATAGGTCGAGGTGGCACGCCTTACATCGGCATCGGACGTGTACCGGGGAAGGCTTTGCGGGCCGTCGCTCGGAGGACCTCGGCCAGCCGCAGCCCTAGGTTGTTCCCAGCTCTACTGTGTTGCCCGTCGCTGCCCGCCGGTGGGTTTTGGCAGCAACACATTCTGGCACGCCCGATGGGACAAGCTTCTACATCGACCACATCGCCATCTACATCTGAGATGGCGGACGGCACGCCAGTCACGTACGAGGATCTGACCGACGAGACTCAAGAAGAAACAAGCGAGATCAAAGTCATCCTCGGAGCGACCTCATCGGCTCTTTCCACGACAAACACGTTCACATGGCATCAGGTGGAAGGGGTTCTCGCCTAATGGTGCACTAGATGGGATAGACCTCTACTGCCCCGTCGAGAAGACGCACCAGGTCGCTGCGTCCGGAGATCAACTACATGGTGGCTCACTCGCTACACGGCCACTCTGAGAACTTTGGTCAGCACGTTGGAGCGTGTCTGTCGCTCTTCGCGTGATCCAGGAATCATGAAACTTCCGATCACTATCGCCGTCAGGACCAGCTCTCGAGACGCATCAAGGGGAGTTGCCACTCCGGGTCCAGTCTGCCCCGCCATTGCGTGGGCAGCACCAGTCTTGAATTCACGGCATTAAATGTCGTCTACAAGATCGGTGGTGACCCCAAGTGACCCACGCCAGTTTGGCTGAGGCGCCTAAAGAGATCCCTCACGGGTACACGTGCACGTATGTGCAGTTCGTGGCAGGCGCTCACAAGCCAGGCAGCGACATCGGGGACTTAAGGAAACGGGAGGAACGTCGACAACGAGATCTTGAGAAAGCGATGTGGCCAACTAAACTATGCCCCGCGAACCTCCGGAGAGCTCAGCTCCTGCGGTCTAGCTCAGAGCTGGAAAAGCAAACATGGGTGGCTAAGTACGCCACCCCAGCGAATCTTCAGAGTTCAACTCCTGCAGCCGACACAGCGGATCGAATCGACAACATCTTAAGGGAACCGATTCGGCATGGTGCGAAACGGAGGGCAATCCGGCTGTTGCAGCAGTATTTGTGACTACGAGATGATCCCGCGCTACCACCTAAATATCGGATCCCTGACTTCTCCAAATTCGGTGGATCGGATAGCTCGACTCCATCGAGGAGCACGTGGACCGACCTCGATGTAGGATCCACACTACACGTGAGGTTCTTCTCACGAGTCCCTCACGGGATCGGCTTTGGGTGGTACACCTCGTTGCCACCGGACTCGATCCGGACTTGGAAGCGGTTGGAAGAACAGTTCCATACGCAGTACCACTTAGAGCTTCAGTCGCGGCATTGCCGATCTAGCACAACTACGTCGGAAGCGCGGAGAAACGGTGACAGAGTACATCCAGCGCTTAAATCTTAGGAACCGTGTTATTCGGTTCGTATAACTGAAAAACGATCGAGTTGGCAGTGACGGGCCTGCAACACCGCTCAGGACATGGCCTCCCAGCCCGGACTATCCTCAGCAGCGCATGGTTCGAAGCGTCGGCCTGAGCAGTCGCCACCGGACCTGTACGGAACAAATTCAAGCGTGCGATAGTCCTGGTTGAGGCAGATGGAAGACGAGGGCTTTGCGGGAGATCAAGAGGTAGCGGTGGCTGAATGGACTCGGGGGGGACCCCCGTGTCCTGCAAATGGGTAAAACCACCAGGCCCGCCCAGGGGTTTGATTTTGCCGTGACCAAAACTGAGCAAATCACCCGACCTCCTGTAAGGAGAGAGACGATTGTGATTCACAGAAGGTCTCAAATTCCCACGGTGCAAGAGCTGAATGGAAAGCCATACTGCAAATGGCATAACTCGCTCTCCCATGCCTGCGGTGCGGGGTGGAGTCAGCACATCCAAGCGGCGATAGAAAAGGGCGGCTGATTTTCAACCTTCACGCCATGAAGGTCGACACCCAACCTTCCCCGCTGTTAACATGGTAGAATGTACTTACCCTGAAGGTTGCCGGCCAGGTCCTCGTTCAACATCAACATGGTAGGACTTTGGAGCTTATGGCCCAGCAAGGACGAGAACGAGGGCAGAGCACTCTCGTAGCAAGGACACGAGAGGAGGCCGCTCACGCGATCGGCTCCGTCTCATGTTGCAGCGCTCGTCCACGAGGGAGAAGTGAAGAACATGAGATATCCCGACCCCTCTCGATCACCTCCTCAACAGAGTATGTGAGTCAGTGCACTGACCAACGCCGACGATCCGGTGATGATGATGAAGAGATCGTCGCTGGAAGGCCGAAGACATCGTCGGCACAATCACGATGAGGAGGAGCACGAGTGCCGTGCCAAGGAAGAATCAAGGGAGCAAGACGACAACGCGAGACACTGGGACTGCCCCTCTTCAGACACTGCTGGGATTCGGGAATGAGCCGATTGCCCCTAATCGGCAATTGCCCAGAATGCAACCAGAAGAAGAAGGAGGCAGCCAACGTGTCTGTGTTCAGGCGCTTAGGGCCTGTAACATCCCAAATTTTAAAACAAAGAGAAATTAATTTCTTTTTTCCAAAAATGAGAACCAACAAAAACTTTTCTTACATTGGGTGCTATGCATAGTGCTCATACCTAGTATTTGTGTTTTGCCATGATGAGTGTTATTATGCTTATGTGCTAAACCCTAAAACCCTAAAAGTGATCAAGTGAAGATCATAACCAAATAAAATAAAAGAGAAAGAAATCAAATAGAAAACCCTAAACCCTATCCTTCTCAAAAATCATTTGGATCTATTTTGAGAAACCAAAATAAAAGAAAAGATATATGTGGGCATATAGCCCTAATAGGTAAATCTTGAACCCTACCTTTATTTTTTTTTAAATGGTGGTGAAACTTTGTGAACCCCACTAAACCCTAAACCTCATCTCTCTTGTCACAAATCTTTGAAAAACCAAAATAAAAAGAGGTGATCTTAAATAAGAAAATGGCATTTGCAAGCCTATGGCTACTTTTTGCAAATGCTCCAACCTTGAGTGTTGACCTTGGTAAATGTTTTGAAATACATCAACACACTCAACCAAGTACTTACAAACTAATTCAAGTGAGAATTAAAAAAAACCAAAACATATGCATAGAGGTATATGTGGCACTCAGCCAAAATATTAAATCTTGACCTAGGCACTCACATTGCCCCAAAATGGTTTGAACCTTTTACCCAACTCAATCTAACACCAAATACACCTCACTCTTGTCAAAATGAAGCAAAGAAAAATAAAAGAATAAAAGTGGGAAATCACAAAACCCTCACATATGGTTTATGCCATTTTCCAAATCTTTGACCTAGACCAATTTGGCCATCATCATTAGTTGTATTATGTTACTAAACACTTATTACAATTTTTGAAATCAAATAAACACAAATAAAATCAAATTTAAACTCAATTGGTGAACACATAGAATAATGGTCAAATCTGTCTTTTATATTCTGGCCCCTACTTTGAGCCTTTGCATTTCAAGATTTTTAAACTAAACTCTCTCAATTCTCTGCACCTCATCCAAGAGCACATGAAGGAGAACAACTTTGGTAAATACCACCATGCCAAAATCATCTTGGATAAAAATCTATGCTCATGCAAAGTTAGGACTTTTTAATATGAGGAACAATCTCACACTTATGCCAATCTTGCAAATTTTGACCCTAGACCCTTTGTGACTTCACCATTACTTGTAATATACTATTTGATGGTTATTCCAACTATGGGGATGCAAGGAAATACCATTTGAACCAAATCCAAATTCAAGTTTTAGCTCACATAGGATCATGGTCACTTTTGACATTTATAGTCTGGTCACCACTTTGAGCCTCTATATTTCAAGATTTCTAAACTAAACAAATTCAAATCTTTGCATGCCATCCAAGTACTCATCAAGGTGAACATTTTCTATAAAGACAATCACCCCAAATTCTTTTTGGATCAAGAGATAGGATCAAGCAAAGAGGAGACCTTGAAACATATGCAAGATTCACAATTTTCAAAATGTGATCAAACCAAGCCTTGTCTTGACCACCACCTGCCCTGGCATTGACCCCTGGACACCACCACACCTAGCCCATGCCAAGGAAACGCCAGAAGATGGCCAAACTTGGCCATGGCAAGGCCATGCCGGCCATGGACACCACGTCGAGCCAACCCTTCCTTTCTTCTTCTCTGGCCACGGCCACCGTGTCCAGTACCTCCACCTCACCTCCCTGGCCACGCCTAGCATCCCCATTACCACGGACAACGCCGACAGTCGCCGGAAATCGCGCGCCCAAAATCGCCCAGGATGCCGATGACGTCGCACGTGCGCACGCCGCGGACATCACTGGCCACGCGTCGCTCGCCATACTCCGCCGTACCCCGACCGCCTCCGCTAGCCATGGTACCTGCCATGCCACGTGGAGCGCGCCGGACACGCTCGCATCACCGCCTGCCTGCCGTCGAGAGGACGATTCCGCCGCCGCGGCCGCACAACGCGCACGGCCCCGACCATCGCACGCCCTCGCCGTACCTCGCTAGCCAGACGCGTGGACATCCGCCGTGATCCTCGCATCACAACATCTCCTTCGTCGCCCTGGAGCGACGACCGATTGCCTCGGCCCACGCGCCCTCGAAGCGCCTATAAAAGGAGAGCTCATCCTCCTCCTCTGAGCACGCCAATCAACTTCCCTCCCTCCTCTGAGCCTCATCGCACTCTCTCCCCTCAACATTGCGCACCACCGCCGTTCAATTGCACCATCGCCGCCCGTGCTCCGCCGCAGAAGCCGCCGGAGCTAGAAGCCACCCCAAGACCTGCGACTTGTTCGAGAAGCATCGCCGTCGTTGACAACCTCCTCCTGCCTCGTCGCCGACGCTCGCCGAAGTCCCTGCTCGCCATCGACCCCCGTGCCTCGCCGCGCCAGTAAGCCCTCTCGTCGGAGGAGACGACGATCGTGCGCCGCACGATCGCGTTGTAATCCAACGGCCGTCCCTCCCCCGTACCGATTCGGGGTTAGTGAGCCGCTGACAGGCGGGACCCGCGCTGTCAGGCAGCCCACGCGTCTGTGGACCGTGGTGGGCTGGACGTGGGCCGTTTTAATTCAATTCGGCCCAACTCTGTTTCCCGCCAGCCCGTTAAATTCAAATTCGGTTTAATTAATTCAATTCAAATTCAATACTGGCTCCAACTTTGAAAATTCATAGAATCTGTTTGACTTGGCCAAATTTTACAAATTTTATATATTTGGAAAGCTTACGATTTTATCTACACAATGCCACTGGATTGAACCCTAGATCTATTATATAATTAAAGTAGGAAAATAAACAGGGCAGGGACTTTTCTTCCTTAGAATAATTATTAAAAATCAACCAAAAATGTTTTTAAGTTATTTCCAACTCCTATAGATCACATTTCACTTGTACTAATTGTTTTTACAACAATATGCCATGCTTACTTTGAATGATCATGGCCTAGCTTAACTAAAGGACTATATGGCTATTTCTAGTCAAAGATATTGTCCAAAACTATTAATAAATCACATGGGAGTTCTTCTCTCATTTAAATTTTGTCATGTACAATTCAAAATAAGGTAGAGACTCTGGTCATTTAGGTCTCATATGAATGGTTTGATGATATTAAATCTTTACCATATTATGATTAAAGTGTATGAGGTGCTTCACCCCATTTAAATCATTTTCTTAAATAATAAGCATGAAGAGGTTGACTTTGGTCAACCTAGGTCACATATTATTCATAAGAGAAATTAAATCTTAATAAGATAATGAGAGGAAATTATTTCTCTAAGTAATTAAAAGTAATACCTTAATGAGTATGAGAGGAAATTATTTTTCTTAAATAAGAAAACAACACATCTACCCACTTAATAGTAAATGGTGATGCTAGTTTAATTTGTGTAAATTATATGAGGTGTTTCACTTCATTTAAATCATGTCCCAAATACTTTCATATGAAGTTTGGACCCCTGGTCAAATGCTCTCATATGAAATACTTGGAGAATTTAAATCATTTGTAGAAGTGTTAAATAGTATGAGGTATCTCTGCCTCATTTAAATCATTTTCTCAAATGATGATGTTGAATGTTGACTTAGGACCACATGAAATCATGAGTGATTGTTTGAGAAATTAAATCTTAAGGAAGATTCAATGAGAGGAAATTATTCCTCAAGAACTATATGGAAACTATCATTTACATATGAAATGAGAGGAAATTATTTTTCCTCAAACCAGACCACCAATGCACCAAATTGTACTAATTGTGTGACTAGATTAGTTTGTGTGAATACATGTGATGTTTAGAATAGCCAATGAATTGCTTGGTGATTGTACCTCGTATTCGTATTTTAGACGCTAGTACCGAGGAGTATCAAGAGGAGGAGGAGGCCTACTTTCAAGGAGAAGAAGACCACTTTGATCACCTCAACAACCAAGGCAAGCTAGACTAATGCAAGCTATTTTGTTGCAAGCTAATATTCTTGCTAGGTGCAAAGCTCTACAAGAGCAAGGCACCATCACATTTTTTACTTTATGCTTAATGAGCCCATCCCAAGTTTTACTTTACAAGCTTTATTAGTTTTTGGTTTATCAAAGTTTACTTTTTGATTCATGATTCACTTGGTTTAGGGTAGAACAAGATCATCACTTTTAGCCTAGAGCAATGAAAGCTAGTTAGCACCCCTCATGACTAGTTGCTAGTGCTAATAAATAAAATTGACTACTTTAGATGGGAACATGTGAAATAACCTGACTTTGAAAGCCTTGGAATGATGAGTCATTCTATTGAAAGATTTTGAAGGTGAATATGACTGGTGAATGAAATGGTGAACTTTACAAAAACTGATGGTTGGGTTCGGATGCGATACCATTCCAATTTTACAAGTACCCCACAATACCTGATATGGGTAGGGCTTAACTAGAAGCTTATGTATCTTAGTATGGGTTCCCTCCAAACAAGCGCATCGGGGTTATGCCAAGGGCTGCCTCCAAAGAAATATGGAATGATGGGATATGACGTGAATATGAGGTGAATGTCCGGCCCAAGCCCTGTGCAGTTCCCAGGGCTGAGTTGTGTCTTCACTGGAGGCCAAGCTCATGGGGAGAGATGCCTATACTAGGTTATGTACGTGAAAGGTTATGGTTGGTAGTCCGCACACGGAGTGTGATAAATCAGGGCTAGTTAACCCTGACGGATTATTGCAAATGTTGTGGCACAAGTGTACGACCTCTGCAAGTGTAGAACTATTCGAATAGCCGCGTCCACGGTTATGGACGGTTGGAAAGGCCATACTGTTCCGTCATCAGACCATTTTCAAAAATATGACAGGTGAAGGGTGACTTGTGATTTGAACTTGAAATGGTGATTTTGAATTGAAACACAACTGAGTTGTGGGAATGACACTAATGTTCCCACTTGAGTTAGTTAGCACATGAAGAGTCTTTATTTCAAATACTTGTGAACTAAAATTGGCTTTAGGAAAAATAAACTAGAGCTTAGCACCCCTTACTAGAATTGTTAGCACTTACATTAGTATTAGTTTGCGAGAGTACTAAAGTACTCACGGCTGTGTCCCCGGCTATTCAAATGGCCAGACTATGAAGAGGAGCGAGAACTATCAAGATGACGCCAAAGGACGCCTACGACAACTAGGGAATCTTCTGACGTCAGACGTTGGCTGTGGACTAGAGAGTCCCTTCTATCGTTCCGCTATGAAACTATGAACTTTGTGTATGTTGATCAATAGATCAACTATTTGTGTAATATTGGATCATGTGATCTCTATTTGTAAGACGACTATGGTATGTAATGAATGGTGACTTATGATATTCAACTGTTATGTCTCGCAACAACAATATTCCTGGGATTGCGATGTATGGCATAACAGGCATCTGGAATTAAAAATCTGGGTGTTGACAGGGCCTCTCCCAACACAAAGCAAACGCGCTGAGTCCCCTCGGTGGCGGATCTCGAGGATTCAGAAGACGAGGGACAAGGAGAAGAAGAAGACAGTACCACCGTCCAAGGTGGTGCCCCGATGGACTCACCGTTCCCAAAAGCGCAGGGTTCAGCGATTGCGCGACTCGGAGGAAGCCGAAAGGTTATACTTGCATACGTTAAGGAAGGCACGACCTGATCCGGCGCAAAAGTTCAGGCGAACCCTGGACGAAGAGGGTCGTCCACGGAAAATGGAGTGGCGTCCCAAGCAGGAAAGCCGATGATGAAACATCGGCTGGTACAAACATGGTGCTCGTCCTTCCGATGGAGCTTAGTGTCCACGATTCTACGATGCACTCAAGGTGGACGACAGCAAGCGCATCAAGTCAGAGGTTGGGCTGGTTTACCCACCTGACCAAGTAGCTGAAGCAAAGCGATGAGCAAACGTGGCGAGGCTGATCTTTGTGATCGGCCCCAAAAATTATGAAGGAGCATTACAGAACCTTCAGTCAGCGCTCAATCGATATGGAGGCCGATTCCAGCACAATTATCTTCACCACATGTTCTGCTTGTGTTCAACATCGATCTACTAGGCAGTGGTCACGTCGACGGATGATCAGCACGAATCCTCACGGGCCGACCGTACCAGTACGGTGCGCTGAACCACAAAGCCGATATCTGCAGCCACCTGGCAGATTCGGCCGGGGGGCATATAGTCATATGAACATGTGCGTATAAACATGGTAAACATGTGTGCAGTGACCTTGGGAGCCGATTAGGAAAAATCGGCCAGTAAAAAAAAATGTTTATACAGCCGATGCGCAGCCATCGACTCTAGTGCAATTATACGAGGTTTACCGGATCTCCAAATCCAGTTCAGCTGTGGAGCCCTCTGCTCCTTCGCGGGGGTAAAACAATGAGAACTTCTTCAGCTGCTTTGAGCCGATCCGGGTTCCCGAACCTCCTTGTCGAGGATTCTCAACCTTTGGTACTAATTCAGAAGGGGTATATCGGCTTTCTAAGGAGGAAAGGGGATTGGCTTTGGTACATCCTCTCTGACATTCTCGCCTCGAGTAAGGCTCGGGGGGCAGCAGGCCTGGTGGACGCTGTTCAGGAGCCGATTGGGGTACCATCGGCTGGTCTTTCGTCGCGACCTTCTTCACAAAGTGATGAGTGTTTAAAGAAGACCATCAAGTTTGGTTGGCAAAATTCAAAGGCTTCCCTGAAGACTCTACATTATCCACTAGATTTCAAAACCATCAGTTGAAGAATGGAAGTATGAATTTTAAAGGACCGATGCGTTGCTATCGGCTCATTACGCATTGGCAAAGGGGACAAATCGGCAAGGTCAGTAGGAGAGGAAATCGGCTAAATTAAGCTCAGAGGAAATCGGCAAAATCAAATTGGGAAAAGTTCTTCATTGATAGGCGAGATTTCTTACATAAAGAGCTGATTGCTCTCAAAAGGAAGTACTAGGGGATACATTGCCCCATCTACTGCTACTGGTCCTATACTAAGGTCCTATCTACGGGCCATTGCTGCCCTCGTCGTCGCCGCCGTCGCCGCTGTCGGCGCTGCTCCCGGCGGGCTCATCGTCGCTCCAATGGCCACCGACCGGGCCCTCATTATCCTCATCCTCTTCGTCAGCGTCATCGTCGTCACTGTCGAAGTCGCTGAGGTTGCCTGGCCAGGGGCAGAACTGCTTGGCCGGCGGCTCGTCGAAGGAGGTGTCGTCCTCCTCCTCCTCTTCTTCCTCCTCCTCCTCCCGGGAGTGAAGTCGCAGGAGAAGCGATCGTCGTCGCTCTCCTCCTCGTTTCCCCAAGGGGAGGTCGCTCTCCCCGTCGGTCGGGGACTTGTCGTCCTCCGACCAGATGGAATGGCTAGACTCCTCCCCGGCCTCTATGGCGCGGCGGGTGTTGGCTGCGTGGACCTCCACCGGGTTGGCTCGGCGGCTCGCGGGAGGAAGAGGACCGGGTGGAAAGATCCGATGAAGCAGAGGAGGAGGAAGACATGGTGGCGCAGGAGGGCTTTTGGAGTGCTAATGCGGAGAAGATGCGAAAATAAACTGTGCGGAGTGGTTAAATAAAGGGGATATAGTGGAAATTCAATGCCACAGCAGTTTCCGAGGAAGTGGTGCCTAAAAGAAAGAAAAAACTGCCAGGTCACGCGGAGAAGTTGAGAAGGCAAGGCATCATGATGACGGATACTGCGACGGTTCTGCCACGACATGACCCAACGAAGGAAAAGCAGAGTGATTTTGGAATCACCAATTCCAAAACCAGGGGGGCATGTGTTATCACCAGAATTTGACCGAGTCAGAGGTGGGCCGCGATCGAGATGGAGTTAAAGAATATACGTAGAAGAGTTACGAGAATCGGCCTGTTATGCAAAGTTGGGCTAGTCTGCCCTTGTATCTGTAATATAGTAGATCGCATCTTAGATTAGAAGATAGAGTTTTACCCGTGCACGGTTAGGTGCACGTCTAAATTAGAAAGTCCCCTGGACTATAAATATGTATCTAGGGTTTATGGAATAAACAACAACCAACGTTCAACCAACCAAATCAATCTCGGCGCATCGCCAACTCCTTCGTCTCGAGGGTTTCTACCGGTAAGCAACATGCTGCCTAGATCGCATCTTGCGATCTAGGCAGCACAAGCTCCACGTTGTTCATGCGTTGCTCGTGCTGAAGCCTTGTTGATGGCGAGCAACGTAGTTATCATAGATATGTTAGGGTTAGCATAGTTCTTCGCGTAACATGCTATCGTAGTGCAACCCTTGCATATCTAGCCGCCCTCATACCTATCTTAGGTGTGGGGGCGGCACCCCTTGATCTTTATTTAGTAGATCCGATCCGTTACGGTTGCTCCTCGTTCATCGAGGATTAGTTTTATCTGCATAGTTAGGCCTTACAAAGGGTTGGAGGATCCAGCACGTAGGGTGTCGTTTGCTAGTCCTAGACAGGATGTTCCTGGGATCAACCTCGTGTTGGTTTTTAGGCCCTATCTAGGATCGGCTTACGATCACCGTGTGTGGCGCGAGGCCCAATCGTGAGTAGGATGATCCGATTATGCGGTGAAAACCTAAATCGTCGAGATCTCATTAGCTTTATCTTGATCAGCAGGACCACCATATATTCGTGCACCTCGTACGAATCATGGGTGGATCGCTCCTTGAGCCGATTCACAGATAACCGAGAGCCGATCGGGCTCGTATTTAATGTTTACGTGTATGCCATGCAGGAAACTAAGTGAGGCATCTCCATCACCTTCGACCAGGTATAGGTCGGGTGGCACGCCCTTGCATCAGCATCCGACGTGTGTACCAGAAGGCTTTGCGGGCCGTCGCTCGGAGGGACCTCGGCCAGCCGCAGCCCTAGGTTGTTCCCGGCTCTACTGTGTTGCCCGTCGCTGCCCGCCGGTGGGTTTTGGCAGCAACACCACGATGTTGATTCCCGGGAGTATTTCGATGCCCCGTGACCCACGGTACATGACTCTAGCGGCATCGTCAAAACTCGTGATTTCAAGAATTTCTGGCCGTTTTCGTGGGCTATAGTCCATGTTTTCGGGTCCCGGGAGGATTTCGATGCCCGTGACCCACGGTACACGACTCTAGCGGCATCATCAAAACTCGTGATTTCAAGCATTTATGGCCGTTTCGTGGGCTATAGTCCACGGTTTCGGGTCCCAGTAGGATTTCGATGCCCCGTGACCGGTACATGACTCTAGCGGCATCGTCAAAACTCGTGATTTCAGCATTTCTGGCCCATTTTCTTGGGCTATGGTCCCAGGTGGGTGTGGATTTTGATGCCCCGTGACCCCGGTACACGACTCTAGCGGCATCGTCAAACTCGTGATTTCGCGCATTTCTGGCCGTTTCGTGGCCTATAGTCCACGTTTTGGTCCTGGAGGATTTCGATGCCCGTGACCCACGACTCTACCGGCATCGTCATAACTCGTGATTTCGAGCATTTCGGTCGTTTTTCGGCTATAGTCCACGATTTCGGGTCCGGGAGGATTTCGATGCCCCGTGACCCACGGTACACGACTCTAGCGCATCGTCAAAACTCGTGATTTCGAGCATTTCGGCTGTTTTCGTGGGCTATAGTCCACGATTTGAGTCCCGGAGGATTTTGATGCCCCGTGACCGCCGGTACAAGACTCTAGCGGCATTCTCAAAACTCGTGATTTCGAGCATTTCTGGCCGTTTTCGTGTGCTTATAGTCCACGGTTTCGGGTCACGGGATGATTTCGATGCCCTGTGACCCCGTACACGACTCTAGCGGCATCATCAAAACTCTTGATTTCAAGCATTTCTGGCCGTTGTGGGCTATAGTCCACGGTTTCGGGTCCCAGGATTTCGATGCCCCGTGACCCACGGTACACGACTCTAGCGGCATCATCAAAACTCGTGATTTCAAGCATTTCTGGCCGTTTCGTGGGCTATAGTCCACGGTTTCGGGTCCCAGGAGGATTTCGATGCCCCGTGACCCCGGTACATGACTCTAGCGGCATCGTCAAAACTCGTGATTTCGAGCATTTTTGGCTATTTTCGTGGGCTATAGTCCACGTTTTCGGGTCCCGGGAGCAACTTGAAAGAGGCTATATTATGTAGGTCTGCATCTGCATGGGACGACATGCATGGGCGCAGAAGCGATAGGCTGGTGCCTGGTGGGGGCACGGACTAGCGCTGCCTGCTGATATGTTATTTTATTCCATCTAGCTGCTGGATTGCTTTGCATGTAGCGTAGGCTGGAGTATAGCTTTGTGGTGGGGATACCGAAGAATCTGATCGTTTTCGTCGCCGGTGGGAGCTGGAGCTGGAGTGGACAGGGCGGGGGCCGGCATCTTTCAGAGCAAGTACAATAAGGTCTAGTCAGCTGGCTACAAGGATTAAAATAATATATTTGTGTCTAGTTGGATGAGAGAGAAGAGGAGAGAGAATATAAGTGGGCTCTTATGCAAGAGCTAGCTCTAGCACGTACTTCTAGGCATGGTGTGTGAATGAAATGTGGGCCATCCATTGAAAAAGTAGTACATTCTTATAGCCAACTCGATGTCAGCTGCTTCCATATTCTAACATTCTTTCTTGCTTCTGTTCTCTGTTCTACAAATTAGGATTTAGGAATGGGTAAGTGACTGCCCAGAAAATTTTCATGCTTCAGAAGCATTTTTTTTTTTTGAAACGTTCACCGAGGGGAAAGACTCCCCACCTGAATATATTGCTTCAAAAGGGCATTACAAGACCGGGCTCCTGTCTACCCCCAAGGGTTGACATTGGTCAGGGTATATAGTTTGTTACACCAGAAGCATTGACCTATATCAGATTCGAAATATTTTTCATATCCAGTTTGTTGTTTTGTTTGTTCTTGAGTTACAAATTGTTGTACGGAGGTTCCATCTAATTTCGCCCGAACAAATTGTTGTACGGAGGTTCCATCAAATTCGAGCATTTCTGGCTGTTTTCGTGGGCTATAGTCCATATTTCGGGTCCCGGGAGGATTTTGATGCCCCGTGACCCCCGGTACACGACTCTAGCGGCATCATCAAAACTCTTGATTTTAAGCATTTCTGGCCGTTTTCGTGGGCTATAGTCCACGGTTTCGGGTCCCAGGAGGATTTCGATGCCCTGTGACCCACGGTACACGACTCTAGCGGGATCATCAAAACTCGTGATTTCGCGCATTTCTGGCCGTTTTTGTGGGCTATAGTCCACGGTTTCGGGTCCGAGGAGGATTTCGATGCCCCGTGACCCACGGTACATGACTCTAGCGGCATCGTCAAAACTCGTGATTTCGAGCATTTTTGGCTGTTTTCGTGGGCTATAGTCCACGTTTTCGGGTCCCGGGAGGATTTTGATGCCCCATGACCTCAGTACACGACTGTAGCGGCATCATCAAAACTCGTGATTTCAAGCATTTCTGGCCGTTTTCGTGGGCTATGGTCCACGATTTCGGGTCCCGGGAGTATTTCGATGCCCCGCGACCCACGGTACACGACTCTAGCGGCATCGTCAAAACTCGTGATTTCGAGCATTTCCGACTGTTTTTGTGGGCAATAGTCCACGTTTTGGGTCCCTGGAGGATTTTGATGCCCCGTGACCCCCGGTACACGACTCTACCGGCATCGTCAAAACTCGTGATTTCGAGCATTTCTGGTCGTTTTCGTCGGAGTCCACGGTTTCGGGTCCCGGGAGGAATTCGATGCCCCGTGACCGCCGGTACACGACTCTAGCGGAATCGTCAAAACTCGTGATCTCGAGCGTTTCTGGCCGTTTTCGTGGGCGATAGTCCACGGTTTCGGGTCACGGGATGATTTCGATGCCCTGTGACCCCCGATACACGACTCTAGCGGCATCATCAAAACTCGTGATTTCTAGAGTTTCCAACTGTTTTCGTCGGAGTCCACGGTTTCGGGTCCCGGGAGGATGTCGATGCCCCGTGACCGCCGGTACATGACTCAAGCGGCATCGTCAAAACTCGTGATTTCGAGCATTTCTGGCTGTTTTCGTGGGCTATAGTCCACGTTCTCGGGTCCCGGGAGGATTTTGATGCCCCATGACCCCCGGTACACGACTCTAGCGGCATCATCAAAATTCGTGATTTCAAGAATTTCTGGCCGTTTTCGTGGGCTATAGTCAACGGTTTCGGGTCCCAGGAGGATTTCGGTGCCCCGTGACCCACGGTACACGACTCTACCGGCATCGTCAAAACTCGTGATTTCGAGCATTTCTGGTCGTTTTTGTCGGCTATAGTCCACGTTTTTGGGTCCCGGGAGGATTTCGATGCCCCGTGACCCACGGTACACGACTCTAGCGGCATCGTCAAAACTCGTAATTTCGAACATTTCTGGCTGTTTTCGTGGGCTATAGTCCACGTTTTCGGGTCCCGGGAGGATTTCGATGCCCCGTGACCCCTGGTACATGAATCTAGCGGCATTGTCAAAACTCATGATTTCGAGCATTTCGCCGTTTCGTGGGTCCACGGTTTCGGGTCACGGGATGATTTCGATGCCTGTGACCCCAGGTACACGACTCTAGCGGCATCATCAAAACTCGTGATTTCAAGCATTTGCTCGTTTCGTGGGCTATAGTCCACGATTTCGGGTCCCGGAGTATTTCGATGCCCAGTGACCCACGGTACGAGACTCTAGCGGCATCGTCAAAACTCGTGATTTCGAGCATTTCGGCTGTTTTCGTGGTCTATAGTCCACGTTTTGGGTCCGGGAGGATTTCGATGCCCGTGACCCCGGTACATGACTCTAGCGGCATTGTCAAAACTCGTGATTTCGAGCATTTCTGGCCGTTTCGTGGGCTATAGTCCACGGTTTCGGTCACGGGATGATTTCGATGCCCTGTGACCGCGTACACGACTCTAGCGGCATCATCAAAACTCGTGATTTCAAGCATTTCGGTCGTTTTCATGGGCTATAGTCCATGATTTCGGTCCGGGAGTATTTCGATGCCCGTGACCCACGGTATCGAATCTAGCGGCATCTACAAAACTCGTGATTTCGAGCATTTCAGCTGTTTTTCGTGGGCTATAGTCCACGTTTTGTCCGGGAGGATTTCGATGCCCGTGACCCCGGTACATGACTCTAGCGGCATCGTCAAAACTCGTGATTTCGAGCATTTCTAGCCGTTTCGTGGGCTATAGTCCACGATTTCGGGTCACGGGATGATTTCGATGCCCTGTGACCCCCGGTACACGACTCTAGCGGCATCATCAAAACTCGTGATTTCAAGTATTTCTGGTCGTTTTCTTGGGCTATAGTCCACGATTTCGGGTCCCGGGAGGATTTCGATGCCCTCTAACCCCCGGTACATGACTCTAGCGGCATCGTCAAAACTCGTGATCTCGAGCATTTCTGGCCGTTTTCGTGGGCTAGTCCACGGTTTTCGGGTCACGGGATGATTTCGATGCCTTGTGACCCCCGGTACATGACTCTAGCGGCATCATCAAAACTCGTGATTTCAAGCATTTCTGGCCGTTTTCGTGGGCTATAGTCCACGATTGACAAGGTATTAACTTGTCAATGCCTACAAGTAGTAGACTAGGGTTTTGTTGGATGTAGAGGGCAAGTAGATCTCAAAGGTTTCAGCCGAAAAGTACTCGACGAAATAAAGCTGGGGTTTGCTCAACAATGATTCGATGATCTTTTTCGTCCCTCGACTCCCCTTTATATATGAGGTGGAGCCGAGGGATTCGTATTGTACAAGTTACAAAGTCCGGGGGGTTTCTAACTGATCCCGCATTACACACAACACTTCCTATTACAACTCTAGCTTTCCTTAATACTACTTTTGGGCTTCTTCTTCTTATTCTTCGGGTAGTGGGCCTTGAGTAAACCCTACTATCTTCGGCAGGCCCATTGGGGATGCCTATGTCGGTAGCCAGAGATTTTGCTTGAGTCGTAGAGTCAGGGAAAATCTCCCCTATTTATTTTTACTCGACAACTTTAGCTTATCCATATTTCTTCACATGAATTTCTATATTTTACAGGGATAATGGTAGTTGGGGCTAGTTCATCTGACGGATCAGGTACTAGTTAACTGCTCTAGTGGCAATCCGCAAAAACCTACTTCAAGATCAGGTCCCTGGACATGATCTCGGGATACTGGTGTAAACTTCGACAGGTGCCGCTTAAGGTCTTACCATTCTGTCGAGTCCCAGTCAAATTTATCGGGTACCTAACGCGTCCGTTAGGATTTTTCTTCGTATCTGTTGATAGGGATAAAAGTAGCAAACCGTAGTCATAGACGGTGCCACGCCGCACAGAACGGATCTGGGGTCTTACCTTCGCAGTGTTTTGCGGCATTCAGAATTTATTCGCAACTTTTGGCGTTCTGAGAATATATTGTCGAGTGCTTATTCGGCTGTTGGAATAGCACATTTCATCGAGTCAATTTTTGACTTATACTGCTCTCCCGATGGGAGTATATGTAGAGTTATCTTGATAACTCGAAATATGCTCCTTCTTTCTTTTTTTTACTTTCCTTCTTTCTCTTCTTCTCTTTGATATTTTTCATCGGGCACGCGAACAGCGTTCCCGATGGGAGTAGCCCCCGAGGCTACAGCCAAGGACTTGTGCTTGGTTGTAGGCTCAACAGTGTAGTGCACCATGTCGCTATATTGTCATTCTTTCTCGATATTTTATTTTTTTCTATATCTCGGGTGCGCGAACAGCGCTCCCGATGGGAGTAGCCCCCGAGGCTATGAACAAAAGCTTGCGTTTGACCATAGACTCCCGCAATTTCTATATTGTCATACTCGAAATTTACTTTTTTCGAAGTAGCCCCCGAGCATTTGGGCAAAAACTTGTATTTGATCAAAGGCTCCCGAAGTATTCAATAACTTCTCCTGTCGACAATCCTCTTTTATTTTCCTTGTCGAAATTTTCTCCCTTGGTCGAAGTTACTTCATTGCTGTTAATAGTCGTAATTTTTCTGCCTTGTGGGTCCATTGTCTCCACCATGTTGACACGTCGTGCAAGTGGGGGACACACGTCCTCCGCTTTTTCTGGCGCACGTACCGTAACTCCTCCACTGTAAAATACTGTTTTACCCTTGCTCCTACGTGGCTATCATTTCCTGCACACTTTTTCCATCCAACGGTCCGCCGTTTCGCCATACCTCTATATAAGATCTCCTTCTTCTTCCTCGAGCACTTCCGCTCGCGCCGTTGATGTGCTTCCCTCTGCAAATCCTCCTGCGCTTCCCCAATTCTCTAAGCTCTGCACTCCGGCGCCATTGTGAATGCCTCCGCGCCGCTTGACCAGGCACAGCACGCCGGAATCCTCCATGGCTGCCGTGGATCTGGGAACCTCGGAGTGGGAAAGATCCAAGCTTTCTGCTCAGGACATCAATCTGCTGAAGAAGCTGGGTATCACGAAGAAACCCAACGCACTGCGCTTTCCTAGTGAGGAGAGCTACCCAACCCCTCCAATGGGGTACCGGGTAAGTTTCATCGATCACCTCATCCGCGGTCTTTCCGCCCCCATTCATCCTTTTCTCCACGGACTGCTTTTTGTTTATGGTCTGCAACTTCACCACTTGACCCCCAATTCTATCCTCCATATTTCTATCTTCATCACCCTCGTGAAGCCTTCCTTGGCGTCCAGCTAACTGGGCGCTATGGGCGCATTTTCTTCTGTCGCCGTAATGGCTCTCCAAACGTCGCCTATAATATAGGCGGCGTTGTAATTTCTGTTCGCCCCACTGTCGACTACTTCGATGTCAAGCTCCCTAACTCAGTTCAAAGGTGGCGCAAGAAGTGGCTGTACATTCAGGAGGAGAACGACGGATGTGCTGAAGACAACATCCCTCCTTTTGATGGTGCCGAAAGAATTCTTCGCCGCCGCTCCTGGGACGCAGAGGCTACCGAAGAAGAAAGGACGGCGACTGAAGCCCTGATGGCTCGTATCCACGAGTTGCAAAATACTCGCGGCAAAGAACTATCAGGCATCCAAATCACAGCCTATTTTCTAAGGACCAGGGTGCAACCTCTTCAAGCTCGCAAACACCCTCTCTGGAAGTATTCTGGCGCCACGGACGTTGATCGGTTGTCGACGGATTTGGAAGTCAAGGATTTAGAAAAACTTGTCCGAAAAATCTCGTCTCTCAGAAAAAAAGATCCTGTCCCTTCTTCTTGTCGCGTGAAACCATTCAACTCCACCAATCCACTTCCCAAGGTAAGTTTTTCCGCTTGGTTTGCTACTGCTTTGCTATCTTTATTCTTTCCTTCCCTAATTTTTAACATCCTCCTCTGCTTTTTTTTTATAGAACCATCCAAATCTCGTCTCGCTCCCTCCCCTTCCTGAAGGTGGAGAAGTCGAGGAAAGGGCTATCCTCGCCGACGACAACCAAGACGCCCCCTCTTTTGTAAATGAACCCGTAGATTCTCGAAAATTTGCGGGTTCTTCAGAAAAGGAAGCTGCCTCCGAGGGCACCATGTCGGCACAATCTCCTCCTCCTGCTGTTTCTCCGAGGAACAAAAGGAAAAGGAATGACGCCGAGGATTCCGGCACCTCCAAAGCCGAAGAAGTTGATCCTTCACGTCAGAAGGTAGCTTATGATCCATACCTTGAATCCCTCATCAGCTCGTAAGTTATTTTTATTTCTCCTTATCTTTGTACTCGAAGTTTTTTGACTATCTTGCTTTTTATGCTGTCGTCTTTTATTCACAGTGATGATGAGGAAGAACCACCAACTCTCGACGTGGCTGCTCGAACGAGCTCGTCACGTACCTTAGTTGTTTCGGAAACGCCAGCTGAAGGAGAGAAATCCTCGCCTCCTCAACTGAATGTTGGCGCCTCCACCCCACCTTCGAGCCCTCTTGCACCTTCACCAAAAAGGGCAAGGGTAGAAACGATCGTGGAGCCTACCCTTGAATTGGGTAGCTCCTCCAATTCTCTCTTGGATGACGTAAGTGCTGAATTTGCTTATCTATATTTTCTCTTGTTTCCTTCTTTCATGCCTTTATATTTTTCCCATACCGACGTTTTTTCCTTTGTCTTTCTTTAACAGCCTATGGTCAAAGAGCTTCTTCGGATCGGTGCCCAATTTATTGGGTACCGTGAATATGCTAGCCAGGCTGAAGGTAATAATTTTTTTTATGACACCTGCTTTACGACTTCTTGCTCCTGTTTTGTTGTAATTTTAACGACTCTTGACTATTGTGGCAGAAAAACTTGCTGAAGCCAACAAGCTTGTCGACACTCTTGCTCAGAAACTGGAGCAGAGTGAAATGGCTCGCAAGAAGGCTGAACTTGATGCCAGCCAAGCTAAAGCAGAGGCTGAGGAGGCCACGGCCAAAGCTGCTGGTGTCGAAGATCTGAAGAAGAGGCTGGCTGACGCCGAAACTGCTTTGGATGAACACAAGGCCTCCCAAGCTGCTCGTGAAAAGGCGATCACCAAGCGCTTGACCGCGCAGAATCGACGCTTTGTCGGTAATTTTGTTGTACCCTTCTATCTTTTTTTTTTAAGATTAATTTTTCCTTCCTGCTGTCGACCAACACCTGTTTTCCTCAGCAGCCAAAACAAACCAAGAATTTGAGCTTGAAGATCCCGACGATGATCCTCTCCTAGACGCCCTCTCTTTCCTGGAGTTTCATGGAACCGAAGTCCGCGAGGGCATAGAACATGCTGACGCGGGTTTATCAAAGTTGTTCCCCTACTTCTTCCCCAGGAAAGAAGAGCCCAAAACTTTCCTTGCTCTTGCTAAGGAATTTGATTCGTCAGAAGATCTTGGACTGAAGATGCGCCAAGAGAACATGAAGGTTGCTGTCGAGAGCACTGTTGCCTTGGTCGCGGACAGCCAACAAACTGTTGACTGGACAAAAGTTGGCGCCACCGAGCAGATAGAACAAACGAAATGGCGTTCGTTGATCAAGGCAGCCAAGCCCAACGCGAAGAAAGTCCTGGCCTATCTCGGGATCAAGCCAGCTTCAACTCCTAGCTCATCAAGGCCGGAGGTCTAGTCGAATGCCTCTTCTTTTTTTCTTTCTTTGCTTTTGATGCTGTCGCCAAAGTAGCTATTTGGCGACACCTATCCACTAGCTCCACTTGTAATGCCTTGTAAATATGCTGAAAGATCAATGGAAACTCTATCTTGCTTGTTGATTGATGTCGACTTTTTTGTTAAATTTTAGTTGGTGTTTGATAACTATACTCCGTCTCCTGCTCCTCCCGATGTTTTGCCTTCTCCTTCTTGCTCAAGAAAAAGTCTTGCTAATACTGAACCTGTCGAAGATTCCTTGCCGCAAGAATTGGATGAACTTCGGCAGCAACTTCAGTATGCGAAGAGACAAACGCTTGTGATGATGGAACAGTCTCGCAAGGCATCTGAAGCCGAAAAAATTGCGCTTCAGCAAGCTCAAGAGGCCATGGCTGCTAAGGAAATCGCTACTTCTGAGGCTGAAAAGGCTACTACCCGAGAAAATTTTATGCTCGAGTTAATGAATGAAGCCAGCGCGGATATGTCGGGTATGCTTATCACATCTTTTTTGTAAAACCTCGACACTTTCCATCTTCTTGCTGCGTCTCTTAAAAAATTTTGCATCGTTGCTTGATAGGTTCCTTTATTGATTCTGCTGCCGAAGAAGAGAGGGTAAATACTAGGACGAACCTCCTTGTTAACCTTGCCCTTGACCATGGTTCTCTATTCTGGGCTACCCCAGAGAGGACCCGACAGATTGTCAGATTTCAGGATCGCACCTCTCAAACTCGCGACTTCCTTGACTTCTGTACCAGGACCCTGTCGATGGTTTATAACTCTATGTTTCCTCGGAACGTTCAGCCACAAACTCTTCCCGAGCTAATGGGGAGATTTAAGGATCCCCACAAGATCCATGGTTTTGTCAAAGCTCAACTAGTTGCTGGCGCCAGGTTTTCCCTTATCATGCTTCAGATCTGCCACTCGAAGCTTGACCTGACCCAAGTTGTTGCAAAAGTTCATGAGAGGGTAAGGCGTCGAAGAGTTGGTGTCGACAGAATTAACACGAAGGTTTCGCCTGTAGCCGAGGAAATGATTGAGGATCTTCTTCGGATGGACGCCGACTTTTTTGCAGACGGTCATTATGCTGACTTTCTTGGCGCTGCTCCCGAAGAAGGCAGGATTACCATTGATAACATATTGAATCGTGACTAATTTTTCTCCTTTAGTAGACAACTCTTCTTTGTAAACCACGATTGTGATTATATTGTAAAGCAATCATCATGTTTCTATATTTGTCCAGCCCCCGAGCGTTTCGGTGCCTATTTTCTGTATTTGTGTATTGCGAGGTTTTTAACCAAGGCATTTATTCAATGTGTAGTTTTGACGAGTATCAACTCCCGAGCTTTCTTGTCGAGAACTATGTTGTACTTTTATTGACTCGCGAGGTGTTTAATACCAAGGCGACTAGACCATGTTGATTGCACTATATTTGCGGGTACGAGCCCCCGTGTCTCGCATGATTGCTATTTTGTATCTTTGTTTGTTTCGCGAGGTACTCTATACCAAAGCGAAATATTGCCAGGAATATATTTTGCAAGTCTGAGGCTTAAGCCCCCGAGCCTGCCGAAGAAATGTATAACTCAACTATTTTACTATATTGCAGCACCGCGAGTCCGCCTCATTAAAAACCTTTCCCGGCCCCACTCGGTGCCCCGAAAAGGAAAAGAGTGCGTCTGAAAACTCGCGGGCGTTTCAGTACATTGAAGTTTTACAAGGACTATATTTCGACTCTAGGCGTAGAACCGCCTGAGTTGCCACGTTCCGGGATTTGGCTCCTCCACCCTGTCTTCTTGTCCTTTATCTGTATGCTCCTCCTCCGATTACTTCGTGACGATGTAAGGTCCAAGCCATGGTGACTCGAGCTTTTCATGACTTTTTTGCGTGAGCCGAAGGACTAGATCTCCCACCTGAAAGGATCTTGGCCGTAAACGTCGACTATGGTAATTCTTCAGGTCCTGTTGATATTTGGTTACTCGCGAGAGTACTTCATCTCTGGCCTCGTCGAGTGCATCGACGTCATCTTCTAGCGCTTTTCTCGACACCTCTTCATCATATTCCACGACTCGTGGAGAATCGTGCTCTATCTCAATTGGTAGTACTGCTTCCGCTCCATGGACCAAGAAGAACAGAGTTTCTTGTGTCGCTGTGTTTGGTGTTGTTCGTATGCTCCATAATACACTGGCAGCTCTCTGGCCAGGTGCGAGCTTTCTCCAGTGGTGCTAATAAGCGTTTCTTGATGCCGTTGCAAATGATTCCATTGCCTTTCTCGACTTGACCGTTGGTCTGCGGGTGTGCAACCGACGCGAAGTGTAGCTTGATACCCACTTCTTCGCAGTAATCTTTGAACTCGTGGGATGTGAAGTTACTACCGTTGTCTGTGACGATGCTGTGAGGCACTCCAAATCTGAAGACGAGACCTTTTATGAATTTTACTGCGGATGCCCCGTCTGGTGAGTTTATCGGCTTCGCTTCTATCCACTTTGTAAATTTGTCAACAGCTACCAGCATATACTCCTTTCCTCCTGGCCAGGATTTGTGTAACTTTCCCACCATATCGAGGCCCCATTGAGCAAAGGGCCAAGACAAAGGTATTGGCATCAGCTCTGCTGCTGGGGAGTGAGGTTTTGCGGGCACGCATCACAGGTTCGTACTATCTCCTTTGCGTCCTCTATTGCTGTCAACCAGTAAAATCCAGCTCGAAAGACTTTGGCAGCAATAGCTCGGCTACTCGCGTGGTGACCGCAAATTCCTTCGTTTACATCCTTCAGGATCATCCTTCCTTCCTCGGGTGTGACGCACCTCTGTAGTACTCCCGAAATACTTCGTTTGTATAGCTCCCCTTTGACCACAGTAAAAGCCTTTGATCGTCTAATAACTCGCCTTGCTTCAACTGGATCGTCGGGTATTTCTTTCTTCAGGATGTATGATATGTACGTCTGCATCCATGGTATCTGTATCATCATGACCAGGTCCTGATCTTCCTCTTCCTCCTCTGGTACTTCATTGGAAGCCCCCGAGGGTTTTTTCTCCTTCTTTTTTGGTTTTGTCGACTTCGTAGATCTCTCTGCTATCTCTTCCCAAAATACTCCTGGCGGAACTGCAAGGCATTGCGACCCGATGTTTGCAAGAACGTCGGCTTCGTCGTTGCTCAATCTACTGATATGATTTACTTCGCATCCATCGAACAACTTCTCGAGCTCGTTGTAGACTTCTTTGTATGCTATCATACTATCGTTGACTGCGTCGCATTGGTTCATGACTTGCTGAGCCACCAACTGCGAGTCGCCAAAGATTTTTAGTCGAGTTGCGCCGCAAGCTTTCGCCATCTTCATCCCATGTATGAGGGCTTCGTATTCCGCCTCATTGTTAGATGCGTTTGGGAACGTCATCCTTAGGACGTACTTCGGTTTGTCGCCTTCTGGTGATATTAGTATCACACCTGCACCAGCTCCTTCTAGTCTCTTGGATCCATCGAAGTTCATGGTCCAAGTTCTCGATAAATCTGGTGGTCCTGTGTTTTGTAGCTCCATCCACTCTGCGATGAAGTCTGGCAAAATCTGCGACTTGATTGCTTTTGGTACTGAGGGTACCTTTGTTTTGAGGGCGATAAAACTTCGCTGACGAAGTATACTGGCCTCTGCACTCCGTGGAGTTTTCCTTCTTCCTCCCTTTCGACGACAAGGACCGTGCTTACCACCTGGGGTGTGGCCGCAATATACAGCAACAGAGGCTCCTTCTCTTTTGGCGCTACCAAGATTGGTGGTGTCGAGATTTTGCGCTTGAGGTCCTCAAAAGCTCTGTCCGCTTCTTTGTTCCATTGGAACTTGTCTCCCTGTTTGATCAAGGCGTAAAATGGTAACGCCTTTTCTCCAAGCCTGGCGACGAATCTGCAAAGCTGCGACTCGCCCGGTTAAGCGCTGTACTTCTTTCAACTTCGTTGGCTTCCTCATTGTTACGATGGCCTGTATTTTTTGGGGTTTGCTTCAATCCCTCTTGCGATACTAGGAACCGAGAAGTTCCCCTGCGGGACGCCAAAAGAGCACTTTGTCGGGTTCACTTGGAGAACTTGTCGAGGTTGTCGAAAGTTTCCTTCAGGTCCTCAATTAGGGTATCGCCTTTTTGGATGTTATGACGACATCGTCGATGTATACTTGTACATTTTTCCCTATCTGCTCTGCTAGGCACTTCATCATCCGTCGTTGCTCCCGCGTTTTTCAACCCGAAGGGCATTGTTCGATAGCAGAACACGCCGTAAGGGGTGATGAACGCTGTTTTCACCTCATCATCTTCTTTCAATCTAATCTGGTTATAACCAGAATAAGCATCCAGGAAGGAAAGACGTTCGCATCCTGCCGTGGAGTCGATGATTTGATCGATCCTTGGGAGGAAAGTGATCCTTTGGACGATGTTTATTAAGACACGTAAAGTCGACGCACATGCGAAGGACCTTCGTGTTTTTCTTCCCAACACTGGGTTAGCTACCCATGTGGCCTCTGTATGTATTTCTTTGATGAAACCTGCTTCTTTCTGTTAATTTCCGACAGCATAGCCTGCGGTTTGGTTCCGAAAAACGCAGAGGTTGTTTGATTGGTTTCGCGATTGGATCCAAGTGTAGGTGGTGCTCGGCAAGTTCCCTGGGTACTCCGGCATGTTAGCTGGACACCATGCGAAGATTTTCCGGTGCTCACGGAGGAACTCGGAGGCGCTTTCCTATGCGAGGTCCATGTTATTTGCAATGGACGTCGTTTTCTTTGGGTCTGTCGGGTGAATCTGTACTTCCTTGGAATCCTTTGCTGTGTTGAAGGTTGACTCCTTGCTAGGCCTCCCCACATCTGGTAGTACGTCATAGTCTGTCGTGAGCTTTGACTCCATATATTCTGCTTGCATCCCGAAAGTTTCTGAGAGCCGATGAAAGTCCTTATCACATTTATCGGCAAGCGCAAAACTTCCTTTAATTGTGATTGGCCCCTTAGGTCCAGGCATCCTCCACAAGTACGTGTAATGTGGTACTGCCATAAACCTAGCGTATGCTGGGCGCCCCAACAGAGCGTGGAAAATCCACGACTTCAAACTCCAGCCTTTCAATCCTGTAATTCTCTCGGGTGCCGAACTGAACGTCGAGATTGATCCTTCCCAGTGGGTAACTTGGCTTCTTTGGTGTGATGCCATGAAAACGCGTATCCGTTGGTTTGAGGTTTGCCAAGGATATATTCATCTTCCTTAGTGTATCTGCATACATAAGGTTTAGACTGCTTCCTCCGTCGATAAAAACTCGAGACACGTCAAATCCTGCGATCACTGCTGGCAAAATGAGTGCTGACTGCCCTGGTCGAGGAACTTGCCGGTGGTCCGCAATTGTGAAACCAATATCCTGTCCCGACCAATTGAGATACTCATTGTTGGTGGAGGCATCTTCTCGCCATGAACACCGCCGAGATTAATTTCTGAGCTCTATTGGATGGTCTGCCTTTCTGAATCATCGAGACCGCTCCATGGGAGTTGGGATCGACATATGGTGGTGGTGCTGGTGCTACCGCTATTCTGAGCTGGTGTCGATTTTCTTCCATAATTGCGGGGGGAGTTGGTAGGTGGATCTCACTCCTAGGTCCTTGGGGATTTCGACTTGCTGCCTGAGCATGGGCTTGCGCGGCAACCCTCATCATCGCTTGAAAATTTCGACAGTCTTTCAGTAGATGTCCTGACTGCCTTACTCCATTGTTGTCGACGAAGAAGTGCATCTGGCATGGGCCGTTCATCATATCCTCAGGGGTCACAAAGGGCCTCCTAGGTCCATTGTTTGGTCTATTATTTCGCGGATCATCTCTGTTGTCACTTCGCTGCTCATTGCTTCATTGATAGTTATCTCTATTGCTTCCTCCAGCGCCCGATCGAAACCCAGCCGAAATTTGGCCAGGTGGATCATAACTTGAGAATCGAGAGAATCGTCGCCTCGATAGTTTCGACTGCGGTCCTCCTCGGTGACCTGTGTCGCTTATTGTGCACAGCATCTTCGCCATCTGCCCATTTGTTTGCTATCTCCATTAATGCTGATACTGTTTTTCGGTTAGTCCTTCCCAAATCCTCGACGAAATCTCCTCGCCGGACTCCTGCAACGAACGCGTATATGGCTCTCTCGTCAGATATGTTTTCTGCCGAGTTTTTGATGATGTTCCACCTTTGGATGTACTTCCTCATTGATTCATCATGTTTCTGTCGGCATGATCTTAACTCCTCGAGTGTCGCAGGCTTTTTGCAAGTAGACCGGAAGTTCTTGATGAATATATCCTCGAAATCAGTCCAGCTGTCGATGGAACCTACTGGAAGCTTTTTTATCCAAGATCTCGCAGCTCCACTCAAGTGTACCTGGATGCTTTGCATTGCCGTCGCCCTTGTACCGCCGATTAGCTTCACTGTCTCGAGGTAATCTACCAACCAATCCTCAGGATCCTGCAATCCGTCGAATTTTTTGAAATTATCGGGTAGCTTAAACCCTGAAGGCACCCGAGTTTTCCGGACCCTTCTAGTAAAGCATGGTAGCCCACACATATGCTCCTCAGCTAGGTCTGGAGAGTGTCGATGTTCCCTTCTATGTTGTCGTGCTCTGTCTACCCTTGCCTGGGTTTCTGCGTCCCTTGCTTCGCCTGTTCTTTCGGGAGCTGCTGCTGCAACCGCAGGTCGTGGACTATTTTGCCTTGCTGATCCTTCGGGAGGCGTTGATGCGAACGCTGTTCCCATGGCTCCAACACCTGCCATGGCCATGTTGTACAATGCTTCCCTTGGATCTCCAGGAGGTGGCCTGGATGCGAGGATAAAGGCTTGTGTCGCCATATACCCAGCTTCCGGTGTTTTGGGAATGATATTTCCTCTCGTGTCTATCGACATAAAGGACATGTCGAGGTTTTGAACTAGATTTTCTCTTTCTGCTTCAGGTATGTTCTGCAACCTTGACCTTGCCCTGTTCCGAGCTTCTCTGTGACTATCTCCCGAAGTTCTGAATGTCGGAGTTGCCTTCGCCTGCTTGACGCGAAGCTGCCTCCTTTCTTTTCAGAACCTCTGTTTGTTTTCCAATTCCCTTCCAGCTCGAGCGAGTCTATATTGGTATGCCTGCAATTCCTCGACCGTGGCGGTTGTCGCCATTGGTTCTGACCCATCCATAGCTCTTGCGGCTCTATCCCATGCTATTTGTGGCAACTGAACTCTCATACGTGGTGTAGGCCCGACGTATTTGTTGCCTAATCCTCGCCTTAAATCAGAGGGGTCGACGTATGGATTTCCCAGGTCGTCGAAAGCCTCCGATGTTTCATCCTGATCGCGACTTGCTTCTCCGATGACGTAGATTTGATGATATTTTGAATTCTGCGCCTTGCTGGATTCGGTGACACCATCAGAGAGATTGGTGAAGACCTTTCCAATGGTGATAGATTTGTCGATGAAGTCGAAGCTGTCGACCGCTGCTTATATAGGAGTCCGCAGACGACTCGAAAGACATGTCGCTGAAGATCTTGGCGAGTTTTTCGCTTGCCTTGGTGCTGACGAAGCGTGGCGAAGAGGTTTCTTCGTCGCGACTCGATCGATGATGCCGAGCTTGAAGATTCAGTATTCTCCACAGGAAACCTCGGGAAGGTCGGAATTTCGAGACGATAACTTCCTTCCTTCCCGACGCGAAAGTGGAACCTCCCGAACGTCATCTCCATAGGCTCCTCCGGATATGTATATGCATCCAAACGGGAGGGCGGGTGAGGTACAAAATCAACGAGACCAGTTTCGATCTGTTTACCTCTGTCCATGATGTTGCTTGCTGCCGATGAAGTCGTCGATCTTGAACGTGCCATCGAGATCAGCTCCTTGTCGCCTCTAAATCCCACAGACGGCGCTAATTGACAAGGTATTAACTTGTCAATGCCTAGCTACAAGTAGTAGACTAGGGTTTTGTTGGATGTAGAGGGCAAGTAGATCTCGAAGGTTTCAGCCGAAAAGTACTCGACGAAATAAAGCTAGGGTTTGCTCAACAATGATTCGATGATCTTTTTCGTCCCTCGACTCCCCTTTATATATCAGGTGGAGCCGAGGGATTCGTATTGTACAAGTTACAAAGTCCGGGGAGGTTTCTAACTCATCCCGCAAGATTACACACAACACTTCCTATTACAACTCTAGCTTTCCTTAATACTACTTTTGGGCTTCCGAGTCTTCTTATTCTTCGGGTAGTGGGCCTTCAGTAAACCCCGGGTACTATCTTCGGCAGGCCCATTGGGGATGCCTATGTCAACGATGTCGGGTCCCGGGAGGATTTCGATGCCCCGTAACCCCGGTACACGACTCTAGCGGCATCGTCAAAACTCGTGATTTCAAGAATTTCTGGCCGTTTTCGTGGGCTATAGTCCACGGTTTCGGGTCCTAGGAGGATTTCGATGCCCCGTGACCCACGGTACACGACTCTACCGGCATCGTCAAAACTCGTGATTTCGAGCATTTGGATGTTTTCGTGGGCTATAGTCCACGTTTCGGGTCTGGGAGGATTTTGATGCCCGTGACCCCCGGTACACGACTCTAGCTGCATCGTCAAAACTCGTGATTTCGAGCATTTCTGGTCGTTTTTGTCGGCTATAGTCCACGGTTTCGGGTCCCGGGAGGATTTCGATGCCCCGTGACCGCAGGTACACGACTCTAGCGGCATCATCAAAACTTGTGATTTCGAGCATTTCTGGCTGTTTTCGTGGGCTATAGTCCATGTTTCGGGTCCGGGACGATTTTGATGCCCCGTGACCGCTGGTACACGACTCTAGCGGCATTGTCAAAACTCGTGATTTTGAGCATTTCTGGCCGTTTCGTGGGCTAGTCCACGGTTTTCGGGTCACGGGATGATTTCGATGCCCCATGACCCCGCACACGACTCTAGCGGCATCATCAAAACTCGTGATTTCAAGCATTTCTGGCCGTTTTCGTGGGCTATAGTCCACGATGTTGGGTCCCGGGAGTATTTCGATGCCCCGTGATCCACGGTACATGACTCTAGCGGCATCGTCAAAACTCGTGATTTCAAGAATTTCTGGCCGTTTTCGTGGGCTATAGTCCACGTTTCGGGTCCGGGAGGATTTCGATGCCGTGACCCACGGTACACGACTCTAGCGTCATCATCAAAACTCGTGATTTCAAGCATTTCTGGCCGTTTTCGTGGGCTATAGTCCACGGTTTCGGGTCCTAGTAGGATTTCGATGCCCCGTGACCGGTACATGACTCTAGCGGCATCGTCAAAACTCGTGATTTCGAGCATTTCTGGCCATTTTCTTGGGCTATGGTCCACGGTTTTGGGTCCCAAAAGGATTTTGATGCCCCGTGACCCCCGGTACACGACTCTAGCGGCATCGTCGAAACTCGTGATTTCGCGCATTTCTGGCCGTTTTCGTGGGCTATAGTCCACGCTTTTCGGGTCACGGGATGATTTTGATGCCCTGTGACCCCCGGTACACGACTCTAGCGGCATCATCAAAACTTGTGATTTCAAGCATTTCTGGCCATTTTCGTGGGCTATAGTCCACGATTTCGGGTCCCGGTAGGATTTTGATGCCCCGTGACCCCGGTACACGACTCTACCGGCATCGTCGAAACTCGTGATTTCGAGCATTTCTGGCCGTTTCGTGGGCTATAGTCCACGTTTTCGGGTCACGGGTTGATTTCGATGCCCGTGACCCCCGGTACACGACTCTAGCGGCATCATCAAAACTCGTGATCTTGAGCATTTCTAGCCGTTTTCGTGGGCTATAGTCCACGGTTTTCGGGTCACGGGATGATTTCGATGCCCTGTGACCCCGGTACACGACTCTAGCGGCATCATCAAAACTCATGATTTCAAGAATTTCTGGCCGTTTCGTGGGCTATAGTCCACGGTTTCGGGTCCCAGGAGGATTTCGATGCCCCGTGACCCATGGTACACGACTCTACCGGCATCGTCATAACTCGTGATTTCGAGCATTTCTGGTCGTTTTTCGGCTATAGTCCACGGTTTCGGGTCCCGGGAGGATTTCGATGCCGCGTGACCCACGGTACACGACTCTAACGGCATCGTCAAAACTCGTGATTTCGAGCATTTCTGGCTGTTTTCGTGGGCTATAGTCCACGATTTCGGGTCCCGGGAGGATTTTGATGCCCCGTGACCGCCGGTACAAGACTCTAGGGGCATTCTCAAAACTCGTGATTTCGAGCATTTCTGGCCGTTTTCGTGTGCTTATAGTCCACGGTTTTCGGGTCACGGGATGATTTCGATGCCCTGTGACCCCCGGTACACGACTCTAGCGACATCATCAAAACTCTTGATTTCAAGCATTTCTGGCCGTTTTCGTGGGCTATAGTCCACGGTTTCGGGTCCCAGGAGGATTTCGATGCCCGTGACCCACGGTACACGACTCTAGCGGCATCATCAAAACTCGTGATTTCAAGCATTTCTGGCCGTTTTCGTGGGCTATAGTCCACGGTTTCTTGTCACAGGAGGATTTCGATGCCCCGTGACCCACGGTACACGACTCTAGCGGCATCGTCAAAACTCGTGATTTCGAGCATTTTTTGCTGTTTTCGCAACTTAAAAGAGGCTATGCTATGTAGTTCTGCATCTGCATGGGACGGCATGCATGGGCGCAGAAGCGATAGGCTGGTGCCTGGTGGGGGACGGACTAGCGCTGCCTGCTGATATGTTATTTTATTCCATCTAGCTGCTGGATTGCTTTGCCTGTAGCGTAGGCTGGAGTATAGCTTTGTGGTGGGGATACCGAAGAATCTGATCGTTTTCGTCGCCGGTGGGAGCTGGAGCTGGAGTGGACAGGGCGGGGGCCGGCATCTTTCAGAGCAAGTACAATAAGGTCTAGTCAGCTGGCTACAAGGATTAAAATAATATATTTGTGTCTAGTTGGATGAGAGAGAAGAGGAGAGAGAATATAAGTGGGCTCTTATGTAAGAGCTAGCTCTAGCACGTACTTCTAGGCAAGGTGTGTGAATGAAATGTGGGCCATTCATTGAAAAAGTAGTACATTCTTATAGCCAACTCGATGTCAGCTGCTTCCATATTCTAACATTCTTTCTTGCTTCTGTTCTCTGTTCTACAAATTAGGATTTAGGAATGGGTAAGTGACTGCCCATAAAATTTTCATGCTTCAGAAGCATTTTTTTTTTTGAAACGTTCACCGGGGGGGAAAGACTCCCCACCTGAATATATTGCTTCAAAAGGGCATTACAAGACCAGGCTCCTGTCTACCCCCAAGGGTTGACATTGGTCAGGGTATATAGTTTGTTACACCAGAAGCATTGACCTGTATCAGATTCGAAATATTTTCCATATCCAGTTTGTTGTTTTGTTTGTTCTTGAGTTACAAATTGTTGTACGGAGGTTCCATCTAATTTTCGCCCGAACAAAGTTTTTGGTCGAGAACCATTTCATTCATTTGCACTCCATGTTCTGCGCAAGACCGCAAATGTCGTGTAGTTCGTGGAGACAATTTAGGAAGGTTAATTCCGAGAACTACTTGTTTAGAAGGGGTTATATGCAAAGAACAATTGGTGTTGCGGGCGTTTTCTTGCAAAATGTGCACCTTAGGCGTGGGATGTGGTTCAGAGAAATATCGTCCATTGGTACAGAATCGGATGGCTAGCGTTGAAAATTTGCAGATTTTCAGTCTTTGTCCATTTTCACCTGATACGTCCCCCTAATTGGGCCAAGAGTCCATTACCCGAAGATCAGAAAGGTGGGCCAGCAACCGGTGCCAATGGGGATGAGAGCTCTGTTATCCGAAATGATAACTGGGCTAGCCCAGTTCTAGACATGATTTTTTTGAATTATTTCCTGCAAAAATCTGTTACTAAAAGAAACTGTGAAAACCTGTTGAACTATCATGTTCCATACAAGAAAATACTCCCTCTATACGGAAATGTAAGACGTTCTAGCAACTGTTTTAGCAGTCTTAAACGTCTTATAATCTGGTACGGAGGGAGTATAAAATAAGAACTAGACAATCTAAAAAAACAACCAGGATGGACATGAGATGGCATTTTCATCTGAAGTTCTTACAAGACGAACTCATCATCAGACATGAACCAAAATGCAAAAAGATATAAACTATAGCCACTCGAGAAAAAAAGAAACATGTAAACGTATCTATATCACTTAGGTTATGTTAGCAAGAATATGCTAACCTAACCTACTTCTTGATATAAGCATTTTTTTGGGACGGGAGATAGAGAATCAAAAGAGCCGAGCACAAAATCAATATACATGACATATATACAGGAGACACTCTACGCTATCGCACTATTTCACGCTATAATGTGAAAGAAGGGCCGAGCAGGCCACATAGGACTTGGTGTTCTATCGCTGTGATTTCATTTGTATCTTTGGTTTTGTATTTCGATGGGCTCCTTTGGAGCTGGAGGCCTGCAGAAACATAACCAATCAATAATTTACTTTGTGTTCAAATTTCATCTTCTCATGAGACTTATGGCCTACAAACTGCAACAAAATTACCTGAACAGAATGTAAGATATCTTCCAGTTCTACGGTGATATCTGAGAAAACGGGTCGCATATGAGGGTTTTCATCCCAACACCGTTGAATCAATTTAGACAACCTTGGATGCACGGTTGAAGGGATCACCAAGCGAAATCCCTGATAAACAAGGAGCAATGAGCCAATGATCACTTTGGTACACCCACTATCGACAGTTGATTGCTCAATACTGAAACATACCTGTCTTACTGACAGTGCAGCTTGCAATGGTGTCAAATTTTCGTACGGGATCTGTAGGTAACAGTACCAAGGCAAGTTTAACCAAAGTTTACTGATGTTGGAAGAACTTGAAAGAGTAAAACCTGGACACAACACCAAGGTTTACCTTTGAAGTCACCAACTCCCACAGAACAATAGCAAAGCTGAAGACATCAGCCCTATGATCATAAGCCTTGTGGTTTATAACCTGGTAGGACAAAAAACTGTAATTAGCACATCTTGTATGCGTAATAATACAACACTTCAGTTGAACAGAACCAACAACCTTCTGAGTTTTGTCTGACAGATCAAGCACAAATTGTTCCATAAACTGATGTGGGTAACTAATAAATAAATAAAACAATGTCATTTGTCACCAAGTTATAGCACATAGTTTGTCCATCATGTTCAGGGACTTGGTTGTGGAAGCGTGTCACAATACAAGATCGTTGAGAAAATGCAGGATATCATATACTTCCTAGAAAAGGAAAAGTACAATGAATAAAATGACAACACACCTCAGGTGCCATCCATCTGTAGGTGCCAGTTTCAGCAGTCATGTCTCCCTCTTGTGATCGGTGACGAGAGACACCAAAATCTGCAATCTTCACAACCTATTTTAAGAAAGGAATCAGAGAAATTCAGCAAAACTAAATTTAAAAGTAAATAATAACTTATTAAAAATATGCATACTTGGCCGTTGCCAATTAACAAGTTGGCAGTCTTCAAGTCTCTATGGATGATGTTATTCTGGTGCAAATAATCCATCCCTCTCGAGATGCCAATAGCAATCCTAAGAATCACTGATAGCTCCAAGGTAATGTTTTTCTTGTGAAGGAAGTCATATAGATTACCTCCAGGCATGTACTCTGAAGCATAATAATAAGAGTAAAATATCAGTTGACAGGGGATTTCAGTTTGGCTGATGATATAGACAGACTTCTTTTTAAGCAAGAGACAGGGGCCTACAGTTTCAACTGTCAGAAATGAGTAGTAGAAGTTTGTATAAACAAGCGAAGGAACAGATGATCACTGCTGCCTTCTGGCCCAGCAGCGATCTTACATACACAGGACGAAACATAGAATGAATGTGGAGAAAACCTGTGAACAAAACGTAAGCAAGCTTCAGACTGTGGGTACGTCCAGCGGCACACCATCTTAAGTGTCGAGCCACTGGATGTCAGCTTCTCAATTTGCTAAATACTTAACTTGACACGCCAAAAGCTAGACAGACTAAACTACTTCAAAGTGTCCAAATCAATGAACTAAACGTGAGAAGACACGAGCAGGCAATACATGTCGTAGCAGGCCTTTCCGGGATCGAGTTACGAGAGAGTCACAGTAGAAAAAGCACTTTAAAATCAGCAATTGCCCACTATAATCATAGCTGTTGCCCACTATAATCATAGCTGAAACTAATTGACCTGTCGATCCGATAGAAACAGAGTAAACATATTCTTCTGGTCAGACATATGTTTTTAATTTGTACTACATTGCAGCAGGATGTAGATACTCTTTATGTACGGATGTAATTTTCAAAACATCCCTCAAGACTTATCTGTTCTTGAAGTGCCTACCAAAATGCATAGAAGACATGAGTTATTCCTCCATCTTTCAAGCTCTGCTTTTATTTTTTCCTCTTCTCTAAATCAAGCTTATCAAATTTGTAATCAAGAGCTATTTATATTTAAATGCTAAAGTATATGATGATGAATGATCAAGCACATACTGGTTAGACCTAAGAATGACCACAGACATTTAGCCACCAATACTAATCATAATGTAACTCTATCCCCATGCATGAGCACTTTCATGTGAGCCTGGAGCAACAAAGATACTGAGTCATATCCATACAGCAGGAAGCAATATTATTGTCTGACCTGTCACAATGAGATACTTCCGATGCTTTGTGCATGCCCCGTAAAAGCGAACGACATTTTCATGATTAACACTCCTGCACATGACTATACTGTGTTAGCATTGTCTGGAATTAGATGATTTGGTGTCTTGTTTATGGGTGAAAGAAGAAACTATACCTTAAAATCATTATTTCTTGCAAGAATTCTACATTTGAAGAATCATTAACATGTTCAGCTCTAAGGTACTTTATTGCAACATCCATACCAAGGTAAGTTCCTCGATATCTAAAAAACGAGAACAAAAAAAACAAGACCATTTGTTATTGGTTAGCAAACACCCCGATATCTCCACAAATAACAGTACAGTTGGTTTAACTATGTATGTTCACATGTGACTTGTAAAACTATTTCACTGCGAAAATGCAAGAAAAAAGGCATGCAATCCACACTGGTAGTTAAGTGGTGGCTGTTGTTCTCATCCACTAACTTCATGTTACTCTTCCCAATATTTCCTAACCAAGTGTTATGTAGTTCCTGGCAGTGTTTATTCTTAATTAATGCAGAGGCTGGAATAATGCTTCCATTATGTGAACAGAGTTTTGCAGTTCTTACAAATCGCCAGAAGATCCAGATGCAAACTTATCCATAGGTTGCAGGAGATTCCTGTCGAATTCAGAATCACCAATCTTTTCTTGCAGTTCTCGTATTCGCTCCGAGGTTGAAGAATTTGTTGGATTAGATAATGAGGGCTGCATTCCACAAGGAAGTTAAAGTTGTAAGGAAAAGGTTATACATGGTGTGTTCATTCTACAGTCTTATAAATCTGACTTTCTGACTGCAAGTATTTACAACGTTGTTGAAAAGTTGAATTACCAGCACCTTTTGTAGGTAACCAGGCAGTTACTTCAAATTTGAAGTACTCATGCAAGCAATGTAAAAGAAGGAAAGAATCATACATGACTACGTTTCGCTGTCTCCTTGAGCTGCTGCAGCAAACCATCTGTCTCCTGCATATAGCATGGGGCAATGTTTTTACTCAAGGAAATCCTTGTAAGCAACAGTCTGCAAACAAACACACAGATGCTTCACTACCAATAAGAATCTAGAGGAGTACATTGATAACCAAATTGCACGCAAGGCTTTTGCGTTTTCGCGAAAAAAGTGTAGCAGTTGAGGTGTTAACCATCTAGTTTATCGTCAGCACCATTTCGGTCACTACATCTTTGGAAGCAGGTGCTCCGATTTCATGGGTAAATGTCAAAATACAGCTCTAGTTCTTATAAACTAATACCTACTTGCATATGTGGATAGTTAGGGTACGAATCTTCCACTACGTTCAAGCCGAGACAGTCCTAGGTTTATAAATTCGTTGCAAACTAAGATGGGGCCAAGAATTTTTAGTTTTGTTGACGACAACTAGGGTAATTGGGTAAAACACATATAACTGGCATTCTTGTGCCAGCTGGAACTCTGAAGAGTGCAAAATATTTCATGTCTTTTCGGATCTGCCCCTGTAAGACTCAAAAGACACGTTGTGTGTTAATACACAAACTAGCAGTAAAAACATGCACTAAATTAAGTTTACCTCAGTTTCCCAGCCATCAACAACAAATACATCCAAACACAATCCATCTGTTGTTGAGAACACATGAGCTTCACGGATGTTCAATCCAATTTCAGACAGCAAAGCAGATAGCTATAAGAAGAATATAATTTAAAAAAATTCAGAGAAGTTAGGATGATCGACATGGCACATATAGAAATGGAAATAGAAAAACCAGGGCAGATGGAGTGGTAGTCCAAAGTCAAACCTGACTGAGGAGCTTTGGCTTGTCGATGGAGGAAAAGATAATTTCATGAACAAGGCGGATTTCTGGAGTGTCCCTCCTGTGGAGAATTTAGATGCCAATTTCAGCAGTGTTTTCCATGGAAGTGAAGTTAGAGGTGGAGACATTATACCATGCGGAAATGGCCTCAAAGTCATCGACGCCTTTTCTCCTCCCCAAGCTGAGGTCCCCCATCATCCTTTCGCACGGAAACTCACCCTGCCTGTATCATGGGCATGGCCGATAGAAGCATTCTCTTAACAAGCAAGGTATGTTGAAAAGTGAGAAGTAAGATAGTACTAGATTTGAGCAGAGATGATCAAGTGGATTATTGTAGAAGACGGCGTGTCCCGTACGTACGTCGCGCTGGAAGGCAGAGCATCCCCGCCATTGCCGTTTTCCGCCGGAGGGGACGGCGCGTCCTTGGGCTTCTCCTCCTGAAAGCACTGCTCGATCGATCACGGCCGGGGGGCAGAAGAGACCATAGTATTTGAGTGAGCGAAACTGAAGGAAAAAAAAAAACAGAGCGAGCGAGCGAGCGTTATATATATGAAGAGAAGAGAAGAGTGGATGTGAACTTACGCGGAGGAAGCGCGCGTGGAAGACTGGGCGCTTGTCGGGGTGGGCGCACTCTGCGAGGATCCTCCGGTGCAGCAGCACGTCCTCCGCCTTGTCCACCTGCAGGTCGATGGAGTAGCTGCACCCCCGCGCCGCACAGAGAGAGCAGATCAGTTTCAGAGATGGCGAACGTGACCCGCACGGCGTGGGTATGGTGACGGGCGGGCGGACGGACCTGATGGGGAGGCGCTCGTAGTGCTCCTCCAGCAGCTGCTCGAAGAAGGGGTCCGTGAGCGCCTCCTCGTTGCCCATGTCCCGGAGGCGGTGGTAGATCCCCTTCCGGACGTCCTGCAACGGCGGCCCGCCACCTGAGGAGGCGGCGGGCCCGGCGGAGGGCGGCCAGGAGCTCTCGCCCACGCCCTCCTCGACGGCGTCGTCGTCGCTGTCGTCCATCCGCGCGCGCGCGGGGGCCGGGCCTACGCGGCGGCCATCGGGACGCCCTTTATGGGAGAGGGAGAGACACTGCGGGGGCGGAGTGCGACGGGGAGGTGGTGGATGGTGACGAACGGAGCGGGGGTGGGGAATCCGAGGGGGATCTCGTTGGCGGTTGCGGCAAGAATCTTCTAGAGGGCGGCGGCGGGCCGGTATTTATAGGCCACCGGCGACAGAGACGACAGCCCCCGCTGGAGAGTGGCGGAGGGATCTTCTGCGCCGGCGTGTCACGGCAGCCGGTAGGAACACGACACGTGGCTCCACGAGACGGGTCCTTATCCATTTCGAAACCGGGGCCCAGGAGCTCCTTTTCCGGGAGTAGCGGAACTGGATTGGACAGACGGCTATCCGGTACGTCAGCCTCTTCTGCTGAACGGTTAACGGGCCCCACTTGGCAGTCGAGATACGAGAGAAATGGTGGTGGAGGAGATTCTCCAGATTCCCTGCGACTGGATTCCTTCAAAGATTCCCTCCTACCCGGCCGTGACCTTATCCACCTTCAACTTCCCGTGACGCCTTCCATGTACTCCTGGGCTACCACGACAAACAATTTTGTTCTAACCAACACTCCTCCGAGTCGTGTCAACCACGTCCCTAAACAATACTGTATGCTGGAGAGGAAATTAGAAAACCAGCGCTACGCATTAGGCGGCTGTATAACAAACCCCGTCCACCAGCCCAGCCGTCTTTCACACGGTCCGATTTATTTACTTATACGAGTAATGTTAATGTTCGTGCGTTCGATCACGGTACAAAAAAAATGATTTCTATGTATTATCTTTTTAAGTATGTAACATTTATCTTCAATATTTTTCTACAGTACGTCATGTTGTGAAAGTTATGGTGAAAAATATTCCACCAATCAAACAAAATAATTTTGAACGTAAACTTTTTCTGCACGTACGTAACATATTTTAAATGTTACAACGTTTTACGATATCTCTCCAAACTATATCCATCCATCATTTTTGCCTAGCTTATCTAACAAAATGTATGCATGTATGTACCAAAACGTGACACCGGTGGTTGAGGGTGCGGCCGTAGTGGATGGTCATAGACTCGTAGGGAGGCGTAGCCGGAGAAAGGTGCGGCCACACGACTGGAAGGAGGCATGAATAGAAGCTCAAACATATGGAGTCGCAGGCAAAGGTCGCACATCTGAAGAGGAGTCACCGGAGAGAGGTGATGCCAGAGGCCCTGGTGATGGCACGGGGGCAAGAAAGGGGAAGAAGGGGTCAGGGACTCGCTGTGGGGTTGGGAACGAGAGCGACATAACAGACCGGTTTGAAAAACATTTTAAAAACTCGAAAAGATCGCGTATAAAAATTTCGGGCATTCTATATGTACACGTCAAGTTTCACAGTAAACCAATATATTTCGTGTTCTATGTAAAAAAAAGATAAAGAAATGCCTCTAGAGTGCATTTTTTAGCACCGAATTTTGTCGACCATCAACGACTTTGCGAGCACATAGTACGTCGAGATGTAAGCAGTATTTTTTATCGGAAATTGTAACATTTAAAAATTCGTTTAAAACTTATTTCTAAAATGTGTATACGCTCGTGAGTGGGGAAAAACACCTTGTATGACAGAAACGCTTAACTTTGGGCGATAGGGAAAAAGGTTGTGAGATAACCGAGCATGTTTGGTTCCTACTCATATATAAGTTGCCATACTGTTCGTTTTCCAGGACAATCGATCCGACGACCTATCTGGCCGGACTGGGATGCTTCTCCCGTCCGGCGGCCGCTCTATGTGCTGTTGCCAAGTGCCCGCCCGCCGGCCGGCAGACAACAGGAACCAAATCTCACAAACAACAAGGCGGTGGAGTGGAACCCAGTCGTGCAGAAAAACAAGGCAAAGGTTCAAAGACCACCGACGGCATCAACTTGATTGGTCCTCCGACTCCCCAGGTCGCAAAACTATAGCGAAAGGTCGCCAATATCCATGGTGCTACAGATGCTCTAACTTGGTCCTCGTCCTACTACGTGTCAACCACGTTCCTCCATGGTAGGGACGGAGGGTACCGTATGCTATCACTAGCTCAACTTTGGTCGCTAGGAAAACAGATGGTGGGAAATGAGAGCATGTTTGGTTCATACTTGCATTTCACCGAATTTTCATAGTAGACTATCTGACCATGTCAACTCCAAACAATATGGCAGAGAAATTGCTGCAAACAACTGGGCACGTAAGTTTTTTTTTTGGTTGCTCGCAAACATATAAGTTGTGGTAATCACACAGACATTAGCCTAACAGGGCCGATGCACCTGTGGTAAAGTTTGAAAAAAATACGATCATGGACCTAACATGCTCCCAGTATGTATCAAAAATCAGGGAGGAAAATGAAGCTAGCTGGACGAACTAGGATTCTCAGAGCATGTTCCGGTGGCCGCTATATGTTGTCGCCAAATGCCCAAAGCGTCCATCTAGGACGCGCCGGCTGGCTTGTGCTCCAGACAACAAGAACCCGATCATGGAAAGAACAAGGCAGTGCAGCAGCCCAATCGTGCAACGAACAAGGCAGATTCAAAAAAAAAAAGTAAAAAATCCTGGCAGGCGCACCGACGGCATGGACTTCATTGGTCTTCAGGTCGCAAAACTATAGTGAAAGGTCACCACCATGATGGCTGTGGGCAGAGCACTCCAGCTAAAAGAAAATGGAAAGTTGGCGTAGACAATTGCGCTGAAACTTAACCTTCTTGGATCAGTCCGAGTACATTGTACACAACCCAGATAATAATATACTGACCCGGTGTTCCTTTTCACCCTGCCACTTTGTTACCACCACCCAAGAGAGCGGAGCAGAGCAGATGAATGTCGCTGCCACTCTTAACCAAGTGTCGAAACGAAAGCAGCAGTAACAATTAACTAAAAAAGTTACTACTGGTATCAAGAGATTTCTAGACGATGTGGCTTTGTACCATCGCAGGGGCCAATGCGCTCCACCACGCAAGAGGCCGTTGATAAACAGGTCATGACGGCGATGTTGAGCACTTGATAGGCCAGCCACGAGATAGATTAACTCAAAAGGAGAGAGAGAGAGAGAGAGAGAGAGACGCAAACCGAGCTCTCTTGGTGGGCCGACAAGAAAGCAAATACCAGGAACTATGGGTGCTTGCTTAGACCAATGATCCGTCCAGGATTAGGTGACGGGAGCACGGAATCAAGTGGCACGAATCGGACAGGAGATGCTGAGCGGAAAGAATCAGCTGCCGAGTCATTTCGTATTAGTATATGGGCACCCACGGGAAAGTTTTTCTGGGCGGCAGACGCGCCCATCCACTTCCCCAGTGCTGACCCAGCAAACTTGACAAACTAATACATCATGGGGTCAGTCACGCTGGTAGGAGACTGCATGAAACTCATAAGTGTATAGGTCGTTCAGACTTCAGACTTGAGGTCAATAAAACAGCTGGAGAAGCAATACATCAGGTTAGAGAAAAAAAAAAACTATCTGAAGCAGTTCACAGAAGAAGAAAAATGAACTAGTTAAAAATTAGTAAAATGGATTCAACATGTAACAATCTTAGTTAGGCCAGAAACACAAGGTAGCACAGCACATGGGGGCTACAGAAATCAACCCATTTCTCTAAACACACAGTGACGCAAGTGCTCACGAACAAAGCCGCTGATGATTGGTTAGCACTGCTTTATTTTGTTTTTGGCCAGGCATTAGTTAAACTGGAAACCCAACGCTGTACCCTAAACAATGCATGAGACCAACACTACTGTTTTCTTTTAAGGTTTGCACACCAAATCTTGTTTTAATCAATTAATGCAAGGCTGAGATCAACTGGAACAGTTGAGTTTCTAAATGACACTAGCAGAGTGCAGCTATGGTTCAAAGTCAAGCATGACACACACATATATATATACAACTGATAGAACACCGTGAGTGCAGCATGGCAGCGATTTTCAAATGCTATGTGTTCCGTGTTTTTTAGACAGTTCATTAGTGCTTACATAGTCCAGTGCTGATCCGGTCTGAAACATGCTGAGCCAATACTTAATTATCGAAGTACTCAGAGTTGAGATAGACAGAACATTTCCCTGCTACCCCAACCGCAACCAGTTTGTAAGCAAGCAATTGACCAGCAAGCAAACAGTATACTACTACTAAAACAGGTTTGCAAGTAATTGACTAAGTACGCAAACAACATACTACTACTAAAACAAGTTGCAAGAGAACTTGCCAATCACAACATTAGGTATTTAAATGACTCAGCTAAAATGTAAAACATGTACAGAACGAACATACTGGTGTCCATTCATCTTACACAAACTAAAAGGGCTTCCTCAAATTTAACAAACATCAATCTGTTTTCTAATGAAGTAGGGGCATGCCACTGTTCATCAAAAACTAAATACAAACATTCAGAAACAGAAAATGAGGCACAAACATGCACCTGAATATTGTAAACTGGTTTTAGACTTCCGACCAACTAGCATTAGGTAGAAAGAAATTGCATACCAACCATTAAATCAAACAGTTACGAAAGTTCAATTTGCATACCAACTTTTTGCAGCTAAATAAGGCTAGTATGACTAATGATGAACTGTCTGACATGTGAGAAGAGCAAACACCTAGATATTATTTCAGAATATTTTTATCACTTCACATCCTGCAATACAACGTACATAATGAACCTGGATGAACCAAGATTTGCTAAAGAGCCAAGCTTACAAGAATATCGAGTATGCAACTTCAAATTTCCCTGGCCAAGCATTAGTTAACTGGGAAACAACGGACTGGACGCAACTACAGATTTCTTTTAAGCTTTAGGCACCAAATCCCTTTTTGATCCATTAATGAATGGTTGGGATGAACCAGAAGATTCAGTTTCTAAGTAACATTAGCACACTATAGCTTTGGTTAAAAGTCAAGCATGTCACACACAAAATATATACATATGGCTTGGGCGTCGTTACTAAGATAGCAGCGACTTTGAAAGATTATGTGCTTACATCTGTTCCCATGCTTACATTTTTGTATACGTACAATAGAGTAGCGCTTACATAGTCCACTGTTGATTTGGTCTATACATTACTTAGTTATCAAAATATTAGAAATTAAAATTGACAAGACATTTCCCTGCTACCCGACCAGCAAGCAAACAGCATACTACTCAAACAAGTTTGAATACCCATGCACACAAAAGGAGTGGGCCAAAATTGGAAAAAACGTCAACTATACTGCTCCACCTCTGGACAGCGTGTACTCTTTATGTTCATTTGACCAACAAATAGACAGGTTGCACAAATATATGAATTTCACAAATTATTGTATCGAGAAGACATTAGAAACAATTGACTTGTGCGACGGAAGGGCAAAACATTGTAATGTGCAGTTGACAAACAATTTAGCTTGAAAATGCAACGGCATGCTAACTTGTCATTAAGTATTCAAGTTACTCTACTAAAACGCAACATAGCAAGTGGTACAGATCTACATAATGGGTAGAATGAACATAGTAGCATTCGTATTAGCATCCGTATTAGCACCAAATTTGATATTTCAAATCACCTAGTATTAGGTAGCAAGAAATTGCATAGCAGATGTAGATTAGAAGTAGCACAAGTTTCATTTGCATAGTTTTTTTTTTTTTGCAGTTTCATCAACAAAAAAAATATAACAGGCTTCCATGCATGATGATGAACTACATGATGGTTTCAGAGAGGCATGTACATTCTCAACGCCTAGCTTTTATTTCAGGAGATTTTATCACTTCACGTCCAGCATGCGACTGTATATAGTTTTTAAAAATGGATGAACCAAGATTCACCAGAAAGACAAACTTACAAGTTACAAGTAAATGGTGGAATGATGGCTCATAAGTACAATCTGACATGAATTTCAGTAGGTACATGTTGTAAATCTTAGAAATATGTATTTCGCAATCGATGCAGTCAATGAGAAGACTTGCGCGCTGCCTAAATTTTCCCGATCATTTGACAAGTTATGTATCAAATTAAAGTCTAACCAAGTTGACAGGATCATGCAACATGGGTAGTGAAATGGGGATCACAGAGCTCCAACGCCTCCAAGTACTACAGCAACAGTAGTAGTTCGCACCATCAAAATTCAGAAATAAGATGGCATCACTAATAAATTCTATAACCCATAACTTCAGGAATGGTGGTGAGTTCTTTTACTTACATCGCAGTTCCAAGCAATCGTTGGATGCACAGAATCAATACATCAGAGTACCACGAAAATATTCCTAACTTAAGTAGAAAACAAGCGGACGAGTAACGAGCCAAACACATTAAATTTTGGTTCCTAGAAACACGACAATTTAACAACTAAACATAGAAAGGGTCTACAGCATTTTAATGTCTCCACGTGTATGTTTATTGTAAACATAGAAAGGGTCTACAAACACGGCAATTTAACAACTAAACATAGAAGGCGTCTACAAACACGACAATTTTTATGTTGAGACATCTAACTCCCAGCTGCTATAACATTAAATTTTGGTTCCTACAAACACGACAATTTAACAACTCAACATAGAAAGGGTCTAGAGCATTTTAATATCTACACATGCATGTTTATTGTAGGCACTTTACAAGTATGTTTTGAATTTATGTTGAGACATCTAACTCCCAGCTGCTATAACTCAAATGCTTACTAGTCCATCAAAGTAGTTTGACCATAGTTACCTACATCCTGTTAGTTCATATGTAGTGGTTCCGCAGTTCATGCGGACGCTAAAGGAGACTAGCTGCCTAAATTTTCCCAATCTTTTGATGAGTCACGTATCGAATGGAAATCTAATCAAATTGACCTAGATTTGACACAGGTAACGGAAAGAAGCTTATCAAGAAAGTTATTACTAGTTACAATTAGTAAAAGAAAGAAACAAAGTTTGTATGCATATGACAGGGTTTAGTATATCAAGAAAGTTATTACTAGTTACAATTAGTAAAAGAAAGAAACAAAGTTTGTATGCATATGACAGGGTTTAGTATATCGAAATGTGTGTTTCCATACCATAAATGACGCAACCGTGAGCTTAGGATACCTAAACGGTGGCAGTTATATATCCCGAAGGGAAATATGAACGTGCAATAGTTTGCTTAAATTAAACATCCTTGAATTTGAATATACTACATGATAATAGTTCACACAGGGCGCTACAAGAGGTCAAACACTAATCTGAGGGCAGAACAAATAACAATTACGAGGGCACAACAAACTTGTTTTTCATGTTCAGTTTGGGAAATAAGGCTTTAATAGCAGGAGATACCGACCATGCATTCACTAGTAAATCACAATCCAAACTAGTTATAGAGAAATAATAAACTAAAATCTTGAGACGCATCAACCCAAACTCTGAAACAAGAGCTGGTCGATATCTACAGGTAAGATTTGAACAGGTATGTCCATCGGAGCACTTTACAGGCAAGTTTTAAATTTTTGTTGGGGCATCTACCTCCTGGTTCCTAGAACTCAAATGCGTGACTGCAACAATGGCAAGTCCAAGAAAGTAGTTTGACGACATTTGCGTACATTACTACATTGAGCTATTAGTTTATAGTAGTAGTCCCCTAATCCATGCAGACAGCAAGGAGACTAGCTAACTCAACGTTTCTGGCCTTTTGACGAGTCATCTGTCAAATGGAAGTCTATCAAGTTGACCTAGATGCAACACCGGTAACCAAATACGGATCACAGATCACCAAGTAGGCAAAATAAATAGTCATTATGAGCCCATAATGCTGATAATGACAGGAGATACAGACCATGCACTAGTAAATAATGCTGATAATGACAGGAGATACAGACCATGCACTAGTAAATCAAACTCTGAGCTACACATAGAGAAAAGATAATGAAACAGGCATGTCCATTGGAGGACTTCTATATACTAGTTCTTAATTTCTGTTGGGCATCTACCTACTGGTTCTTAACACTCAAATGCATGGCTGCCACTGTTACAACACCATCGAAGTAGTTTGACAGCAGTTACCAACATCCAGTTAGTTCTTAATTTTTGTTGGGCATCTACCTCCTGGCTCCTACAACTCAAATGCATGACTGCCACTGTTACAACACCATCGAAGTAGTTTGACAGCAGCTACCGACGTCTAGTTTAGTTCATATATAGTGATTCCGGCAATCCATGCAAACAGTAAGAAGATAGCTACCTATTTTTTCTCAATCTTTTGATGAGTTGTGTATCAAATGGAAGTCTAATGAAGTTGACCTAGATGTGTGACACAGCTAACGAAAAGAAGGTCACAGAACCGCAAGTAGGCAAGTACTACATCAGCAGCAGTAGTTAATACCATTCTAAATGTGCAAATAAAGACGGCATCACTACTAAGACACAGAAATGGTGGTGAATTCTTTTACTTACAGGTAGCTGGCAACAAATAACATATTGCACGCAATTATCCGATGCACAACAGTCGTACATCAGGGTACCAAGAAAATGTGGCCAAGTCACGTAAAAAATCAGACTAGTAACCACCTAAAAGCACTAACGTTTGGTCACTATAAATGCGATATTTTAACATCTAAACATAGAAAGTTCTACAGCATTTTAATTTATGTAACAAATAACCAACAGGCCATTTCACATTCATAAAGTACAACAACCAGAAGCATTTCATCGGAGCTAGCCATACGTAGCTGACAAACCAAATATCCGGACTAGCATCAACTCAAACTCTCAAAGAAGAGCTGGTACATAGGAAAGTTTAAACAGGTATGCCCATTGTGGGCACTTTACAAGTAATATTTGAATTTAGGGCTGCACTAGTGCGTGACTGCAGTAAACACCTACACGTCAGCAGGATGTCTACGGCCCAGTAGTTAATCTGTTGCATGCGTCATCAGAGGGCGCGCAGTGACATCACACAGTGCGACGTAAACAGGAACTATTGCGCGGGATAATTCTTGTTAAATATATGTTGGGGCATCTCCTAGCTCTCAAAGGGCATGAATGTCACTGTTACGACTCAATAAAAGTAGTTTGACCACAGTTACCCCATGTCCAGATAGTTTATATGTATCCGCAGTCCATGCGGATAGTAAAAAAGACTAGCTACCGACATTTTTCTCAATCTTTTGATGAGTCATGTATCAAATGGAAGTCTAGTCATGTTGACCTAGATGGGACACGGGTAACGAAATGAAGATCACAGAACACTAAGTAGGCAAGAATCACAGCAGAAGTAGTAGTTAATACCATTCTAAATCCACAAATAAAGACTGGATCACTAATACGCAGAAGCACACAACATCAGAAATAGTTGTCAGTTTCTTTACTTACAAGTAGTTGGTAACAACCTAACTACAATTCCAAGAAACCGTCCGATTCACATAACTAATATATCAGGGTACCATGCAAACATGGCGAACTCACGTAAAAGAACAAGCAGGCTTGTAAGCAGGTAAAATCAACAAAAGTTTGGTTCCTACTACAATGTTTTCTCATCTAGACATACAAAGGTCTACAGCATATTAATGCATGAAACAACGAACCAACAGAAATAGAGACGGCGTTGCTAATACACAGAACAGAAACAAACAGCTCCAGCAATAGGTTCGAGTTCATGGTAACAACCTAACTAGAGTTCCAAGAAGGCAACCATCCATCCAATGTGCATAACAAATATAGCAGGGTACCATGCAAACGTGGGCAAATCACGTAAACAAACAAGCAGGCTAATATATAAGCAGGTAAAATCAACAAACGTTAGACTCCTATAAATGCAACATCTAGACATACAGAGGGTCTACAGGATTTTAATGTCTGAAACAAGAAACCGACAGACTGAGTTCATCATATTCATAAAGTACAACAACAACAATTGGAAGTATTTCACCAAACTAAGAAGCAGTTTCAATGGAAGTAAAATGTTTGGCGATCCCTCTTGATGCAGCAGGCAGGCAGGCAGGCAGGCAGACGTCGGAGATGAATGAAAAATGATAAGTTTAGCGTAATAACGCACCGGCCGGTGTGTGTGTGTGTGGGATCCGGTCTTTTCAAGGCATGGCTGTGAATCCTCCATCAAAGACAAAGCCGCGGTAGACGCCGTCGCCATATCCAGGAACGCCGTCGACCCAGTCCCACTTGCCGCCGCTGGTCCCTAGGTCGTCCTCCTCCCACATCGCGAGCTTCCCGCGAACACGCTTCCCAGCAAACCATACCTTGCCATCACCGCCAAACACCTTGACCTTGTTGTTGCCGCCGGCAGCGGGTGCGGGCATGGCGCTTCCCTGCGCAGCAGCCTCGCAGAGGCCAGTGAAGCAGCGATACATATTGGGCGGCATTCGGCCCGCCTCGTCCCACTCCATGGTGGCCAGATCTAGGCGGAGGATTAGCACGGTGGAGCAGGGCGCGTCTATGGCGAAGGATGACCTGAGGCCGCCGATCATAAGGACGCGGCGGCCCCCCGCGCCGGCGAGCAGGCGGGGCCGCTTGAGGATCTCGAAGACGTCGCCCCAGGCGGCGCGCTCGACGGGCGCCCAGCCCCCGGTGAGCGCGGCGAGCGGGCAGGAGTAGAGCTTCCACTGGCTGCGCCAGGGGGTGCCGACGTCGCAGAGCGCGAAGACGGCGCGCGCCCCGGAGGCCAGGATGGGGCTCCGCGGCTTGGAGGGCAGCGAGAGCGGGTGCTTCATCCATTTGGCAGATCCCGACGACGGGGTGTAGGAGAGCGCGGCGAGCTCGGTGAGGACGAGGACTAGGCCGCCTGGGCCGGCGAGGACTGTGCCGTGGCGCGCCCAGGCGGATCCGAGCGTGGGCAGGAGGCGGTAGGTGCCTGCGAAGGGGTTGCAGACGGCGAGCGCCTTGGGCGGGTGGGTGGAGGTGGTGGTGGTGGTGGTGGTGGTGGGGGATGGGGGGGGGAGGCGGAGGCGGAGGTGGAGGTGGAGTTGTCGATCCAGAGGTAGAGGAGTGAGGCGGATGAGGCGACGGGGGAGAAGGAGTGGTGGGGGAGGAAGGAGGTGAAGGGTAGGCGGAGCCAGCATCGGCGGTGGGGGTCGAAGGCGTGGAGGCAGCCCCCGCCGTCGGGGCGCGGGTGGCGGAGCAGGAGGAGGCGGAGGGAGGGTAGGAGGGCGAGGAAGGGGTGGTTGAGGGTGTCGCGGAAGAGGCGCGAGACGGGGCGGCAGACGACGGCGTCACGGAGAGGGAGGCGGAGGAGGACGTTGTTGAGCGCGTCGGGCGGGAGGTGGTGGATGGGCGGCGGCGGGGCCAGGTCGTCGTCGGAGGCGGGCATGGCGAGGGCGAGGGGTTGGGGATGGGGGAGAATGGAGAGGAGTGTGGTGGAAATGGAAATGGAAATGGAGGGCGTTGACGTCATTTCAGCCGGCGTGGATTGCCAATACCGTGGGCCGGCGGGCGGGCTCACCGCTCACCTACCGTGTCTTGTCTCCATGCAAGTGGGACCAAATAGCCCCAGCGTACACTGGCTTCCGTGTCAGTGAGAGCGAACGTCTAGAAGAAGCGGTCGGTGTGTTTCAAAAAAAAAAAAAAAAAAGATGTGGTTGCGAGGACACGTGGGTCCTCGCACTGTGGGGGCGTGTCCTGGGGTCATCGGTGGGGTAGGTGCGCAGTCGAGTGATTAGCAGGCGGCGGAACTAACCTAACCTCTAAACAAAATTTATATAGCAAAGCCACGCCAGAAAAGCCAGCACCTTTGCCTGCTCGGTGGGGCAAGAATAAGGACGGGTGAACCCACCTGTCGGTGGGTGCAGATGATAACTGAAAGAACAACTATATATATATATACTAGCAAACGGAAGCGCGGCGGCACGCCGCGCTGGAGTCTGGTAACAGTGAGGCAATTGGACGTCTTGTCCGAATCAATTCAGGAGCAGTAAAGACAAATCTTCTTTGTATTAAAAATATAGTCGATTATGACACACAATTATGGTTTCTTGAAGATCCATATATGACATGTGTTATAACTTATCATTGATAAAGGAGGAAATGTAGGATTAATTATTTGTTGGATAACAAAATAATTTTCTACTCGTCAGACTCGCTGGTACTCTGGTGCTTCATGTGTATGTGACAATGGATTCGCCCTGAAAGAGGTTTATAGTGCATAGAAGTTCAGATGGGAGTCACTTTATTCAGCAAGTATGGACTGTTTTCAGAAATTTTGTCTCATATACATTTAGGAAGTACAACAGCCAGTTCACACTATTTTGTCAGAATGTAACAGGTTGGATTGTATGAAAAATCGTTGGACTATATCAGAAGTTACAGAGTAGAATGATTCTTGCACATCAGAGAAAGATAGGGTAGCAGCTTGCTTGTTTCTCTTATTGCTATTGCATGCGTCAAACCCAATCCACATGATCTAGTGTTGCGAACGGAAATCCATCCATAAAATTAGGATTAGCCGATGGTGGTAGTTCATATTTGGGCATGATTGCAGAGTTTATGAGATTATATTAGATAAGAGGATACATTTCTGGTGACTATAATTAAATAGAGATGGCCCTGCATACTATAAAAATTATGGAGATGAGAGGGACAAAATGAAGCGTGTATGCAAAGGCTTCATTTTTTGTTCCGAATGAAAATGGTGACTAAGATTGAACAAAGATGGGCATGCATGCTATAAAAATTATGGAGATGAGAGAGACGAAACGGAGCGTGCATGTGAAGGGTAATCATTATTAGTGCGCTTAAAACTGGAACATGAAATTCCTTTTTTTCTTACTATTTGGCGCATATGTTGATTGGAAATTAAAACAATTTTTTGTGCTCTGAGAAAATGGTAGGAAGAATTTTAATTTTAGGAGCGTGATGTATGTCTTCATGAGAAATGAGTAGGTTAAATTTCACTTTAGATTTGTGAAGAAGTGGTTTTTTTTTATAAGTGAATTGAAATGGAACTTTTTCTTTAATCTATTATTTGGTGTTGGATAGGAAAATACAATGCACAAGGAAGAAGAGATAATGGCTACTGTATGCGATAGAAAGGGCATACAGTTTATTTTATTTGGAGTAAGGAAACTTGCGGAGAAAGATACATTGAGGGGTATTATAATGGCATGTGCAATGAACCTGCACCATTATTTTGGAGAGGGAACTAAGGAAGCAGAAAAAATTAACTCATGCTGCGACGAAGTTGGTTCTACTCCTTGTTGATGGTCTTCGTTAGCACAGATATTTGCAGCTCTGGGCAGCGGAAGGCCTCATCATGTGAAATCTGTGTTGGTCTACTCCTGAGCGATGGTCTTCATTAGCACAGATACTTGTAGCTCTGGGCAGAGGAAGGCCCCGTCATGTGAAATTTGTGTTAAGTCGGTGATGTGCTCTGGGATTACTTTGATTCGGATGGTAGCTGGTATTCTGTTCCTTCGGGAACACCATGCTGAACACTCGTAGTGGGTAATAGTTTTTCCAACACCTGTAGTTATTTGCTACAACTTTTCGTGCAAAAATAATCAATGAAAATCCTATATCGGATCATTTTCTTTTAGACTTATCCACAAATAAATATTTTGCAAACAGAAGATGTCTCATTAATCAATGAAAATGAGCTGCCATCACATCAATCTACAAACTGCATAATAAGTACTATATATAACTGTGCAAAGGACATACCGTCTAATAAAATAGGACGTTTACCCATCCTAATTTCACGACGCCGGCGCGCAAGAGCAACAGAGGTAGATACAGAAGAACCACCAGCAAGATGGCCTGCACATTGAACAAAAGAATCAGCAGAAAAACAACAGAGGAACCAGATGAGATGAAGCAATAAACAAAGGAGAAAACCCAAAAATCAGAAACAACAGCAAAAACAAAGGAATCTAGAAAGATAATTACCAGAAACAGAGGAGCCTAACAAAGAGGCAGAGGACATGGACGACCCAATAAAGGAAGAAGACTGAGCAGAAGAGAACCCCGCTGAAGATCCAAGGACCGAACCCCCACCGGCCGACAACGAATCCAGAGGACGGCCCATCCGCCCACGGCCAACCCGCCCACCACGGCGGCGACGGGCAGCAGGGGGAACGTCCGCATCAGGCGAGCCTCGATGAACAGGAGGAAGACCACCATCAGTGCCAGCCGAGACCAGAAGCCGCCGGGCCGATCGACGGGGCATGGAGGACCGGTTGAAGCACAGCGGACGGAGCACCCGAAAGAAAGAAGGAGACGGCGGCAGAACAAAAGAGCAGCGGGCAACCCGCACGAACAGATCGAGCCGGGCCCCGCAAGCGGACGGTCCGATAATGGGGGAAAAACACTACACACACCAATAAGGAGCAAACCAAAAAGAAAAACAACGGAAGTGGGTAGAAAAGAAATAAAAGCTGTCCCCAAAAACGTACACAAGAACAAAGGGATCCCCAGAAATACACGTGTCAGCCAGCAGAAGCACCCGGAAAAAATCCCAAAAAACTGAGAAAAATCGAAATCGTTCAGGTTTAGTATAGTAGTTATATATATATATATATATATATATATATATATATATATATATATATATATATATATACTCACAACGACCCAGGTCAATCTCTCTCTATGCAATTTGTTAGATGTTCCTACCGCACCATCAATCCAGAAATACTACTTATATGCTCTTATGGCTTCCTCCGATGCCACTATATATGCCTTTGTCCCCACAGCTTCTTCAGCCACGACTGCTTCTCTGACCGTCAGGACCATGGCAGCGAGCTCTCTCCCTTCCGTCGGCCTCGCCGCTGGTCTTCAACCAGTTCAGCATCACCAATCACGTCTCCACAATGCAGACAAGCACATCAACGATGTATGGACCCGACGGCGGCGATTGGTTTGTCGGCACCGGTGCTCCCACATGACGTCGAACACCGGTGCTCTCTCTTCTATCCATCCCTACACTTCTTCTCGGCATTGCCGCTCATCTTCTGAGTAGTACAACAGAACATAGCAGGTCCATAAATCATTCATTTATTATTACAAGCATAATGTACATATCATCTCGGAGTTCCTCTTGAGTCCTAAGAGGGGTACCCCTGGGTTCGAGGCGAACCCAACTTAACTTACAATATAGAAGTCTTAATAGGTTATACATTTATTCTCACGAGCAGTTAAATACTTGGAGTTCGTACTGCTCGGTTACTACAACTACTTAGGGTTCTAAACTTGCTCTCCTCCGGAAACCTCCCCGGTTCCGTAGACTATAAGGTAGTCTACACCTTCAACACCTCCTGAGAGGTCTGGTTCTTCATAGCCGATGATGTCGGCTCCTTCAAGGTTGTCGTTGTCCTCCTCCAGGTGGTTCAGACAATCTAAGCATGGGATTTAAGAGTGGTATGAGTACGAGCGTACTCAACAAGTTCATTATAGAAAAGAGGTGTTTAATGCACTAGCTACGATATTAGACCAGAAAGTCTAATACCAATGCAAGTTTTGATAAACATTTCTTCAAGAGGTTGCTTTTATTTCAAGAACTATGTCCGTCAGCCTTCACCGGTTTACTAGAACTTCATGGAGTTCCTTTCCAGCGTTCTTCCATATCCCGGCAGGGAGTGACAGTCACGGTTCTTTACACTCTGCGAGGTGTGTTGCTTTACCCATAAGAGATCTTAACCTTGGTGCCAACCGGGCAGCTTTCCCGTCCACACTTCCTTTGGTGTGAGGCCCGGTATAAGGTCTAGCCAATCATGTTCCTCCGCTACCTCGAACACCCACCCTTTGTTGCAATCTCCGATCCTGGGTCCACGCCGGTTCACTTAAACCAATTAAGGATGGGCCCCGACCACGACAACAATGCAGAGCTCTACCATACATTCCTACGCCGGCAGTTGCAACCCATCATAGACCTCATTACCGTGGGGACTTCTACGGGTTCCCCTGCATCTTGTCTCTCGAGATCAAGTGCACCCAGTAATGAGCATCCGTTGATGAACGAGAGGTGGAAACACTTTTGACTACTCCGTCCCACTCCGGATCTTATGGTTAACACGGTATTACGGCACAAGAATCAGGACGACATTTGTTGTTTAATCCTAGATGGATATAAACCCTTGCAATGGAACCTCCACCATATCAACACAATCCATGGTTCCATTGCCCACCACATAGTCATATTCATAGTTATGAAAATAGTGGTTTTGGTTTTTATGCAATAGTGATAATCATAGTACTTTGCAAGTAATTTGATAAATATACTCAAATGACATGAGCAAGCGATGAACTTGCTGAACACAAAAAGTTTTGCAGTTGGATGGTGTGGACTGACTCTTGTCCTCTGCTGCTGAAAAATAGCATCATTGTCCGATAAGGGCAATGGTTAAAGAAGCATTGATGCATGATTCTAGTTTTAGGGTTTGTTCCCCCCTTCCGATGTCGTTATCATTTTATGTGAGAGGTTAATACTAAGCATAATTTAGGGATACTCTCTTTAGGGCAAAATACAACCTTGAAATGTTGTCAAGGTGTTTTTTAAAGTCCAAAAGAATTTATGGACTTATTTTCATTATTGAAAATAAAGTGTGTGATTTAAATAGATTATTTAAATCATCAAATTTGAACTTATTCTTGTTTAATTTCCAAATGTCTATTTCATATTTTATTATGGTAGAGAATTTTATGATGAGCATTATTCATATTTTTATTATTTTTTTAGAGCTAGGAAACATTTATTGTGCATTTTCAAAGTTTCTGTATTTTAAATGAATTGTGAAATGGCAAAAATGCCCCTGGGCCCACCTGTCAGGGTGGCCCAGCGGTTAACCCTAACCCGAGCCGCACATCCGGCTCGGTCGGACGCACCCGTCCCCTTCTCCTTCTCCCTCACGAACCCTAGCTCTCCTCTCTCTCTCGCGACGCCGTGGTCGCCTGCGCCGTCGCCGAATTACTCCGGCCGCCACCGGCCATCCCCGCCGGCGAGATCGTTCGCAATCGAACGGCCGCACGACGGCGCATCGATCGGTCCGCGCCGATCTGTGTTTCCTCGCCGTCACCGCTCTCCCCCAACACCTCTGCGACAAGGCCGTGGGGGTTCCGCGGCGATCTCGTCGTTGTCGACGAACCTGGCGTCGTGGCGTGGTCGTGTGCCCCGCCGTGGTTGCGCTGGAGCCCCTGCGCCTCGGTGACCGCCTGGCTTGGCCATGGCTTGGCGCTGCCGTGGCCAGGCTGTGCCGCCGTGCCGCCACGGTGACGCCGTGGTGCTGCTCCAGGTTAGTGCCCCCGTTCTCCTCCTTTCTCTCCTCCTCCTCTTCGTCTAGCTCTGTCTACTGGCCTGCTTCCCCCATGGAGATGCTGGCCCTGCCGATGGGCTCTGCACCATGCTAGTCCTGGTGCTGTCTTGATGCGCTAGCTGCTGCTGCCTACACGCGCCATGGCTGCAAGCTGCTGTGCTTGTGCTACGGCTTTGCTTATGCTATTTGCTGTGCTGCTACTGCCACGCTTGCCCTAGTCTATGCGCGTGTGTAAATCTTACTGTGGCGTATGCCTCCTTTGTTTCCTGTCTCTGCTCACCCTTGTGGTTATACATGCTATTATCTGTCTAGATGCTCATTTGAGCATCTCTAGCCATTGCTGTTGCTTGCTTGCTTGTGCTGTACTATGCTCTGGCTCCCCTGGTTCACTACTGTGAGTGATTCTTGTTGTTTAGCAAGTACTAGTGCTGCTTGGGTGATGATTAAAGGTTGTTGGCTCATGGTAGGCTCGGCCTTGCTTAATTGTTGTCCATATACATCAATTCCTTGATGATATGCTTCTGGATATAATCATAAAAATGGTTTATGTAATTGTTTGTGATTCAATTGTTGCTTAACTGTGGCTGTTTAATTTATATGATTCCTGTGTGATGCCAGTGATGCCCTAGCATGCCCTGGCATGCTCTAGCAAGCTTCTGAGGATCAAATGATCATCAGTTGCTTGTAGAAGCTGTTGTGTTGTTTCAGTGCTTCACTTCTATTCAAACTGTGATGTGTGTGTATCACACAGGCTGGTCCTAGTGTGTGCTGGTGCTTACTTAAGCAGCAGCTGTTGCTTGCAATGAGCTATTAGGATCATCAGCAAGGCCCTGATGCTTTGGTTATTTGTGTTGTTCACTTATCTGTATTGCCTGGATTTACTGAAATAGATAAGTGATGTGAGCTGCTTTGCAGTTGTGATCATTCTATTAACTGTGACAGGGCTAGATGGATGCCAACACTCAGTTGTGTACCCTAGCCCTCTACTGAATCCAACTGGATAATGATGTGTAGGTTCTTGTGCTGGCTCAGGGTTGAGGTGGCCCTGGCAGCACTTGTGATGCTGTCATGGTTGCTCCCCTGTCTGTGACTTGCCATGGTTTGTGATTGCTTCCTGGAATGGAATAGTTGTTCACTGGCTTGATCCACTATTGGACTTCCAGTGGCCTTTTGATGTTGACCAAGTATATAGATAAGAAATTGTCTATAGTCTGATGGCATAAATAGCTGTAGGTGTTAAGTGTGTGGGCTAGGCTAGCTGTGACTTCATCTTTTGCTGGATTTCTTCAGTTATGCATTAATTTGCATAACTGATGTTCCCATAGGATGATTGCCTAATGGTCTTTACCCATATTTGCTTGCACCAAATGGCTTTACAGCCAAATGATGACACAAACAGGGTTCTACCCTCTTTTGCTTCTATGACTTGTGCATATGCTGGATTAGTATGAGCAAAACCTTGCTTGCTCATGATTTTCTGGTATAGCTCACTCCAGCTCCTAGAAATGTGTTGGTGTAGAGGTTTTGCTTCTGGTTGATTGCTTAGGCTTGCCCTGCTCCTCCTGGCTAGCTTGAGCTTGTTCTACTCCATCCTGTGCTTGTTCACAGTTGACAGTTCCTGATGAAACTATCCCTGGATGATTTCTGGTGGGTTGCTATTCTTCCTGTTCTAAGTGTTCTTGTGTTCTTGATGAACTTACCCAGCTGCTGGTGTCGATGAACTGGTTAGGGTTTACTGTGGAGGTTTTTATACCTCCCTTTCATTGCCTTCCTGGTCGACAGCTTGGCCTGGCAGGCTTGTGGTGACTCACTGGCCTGTGTGTGTTGTTGGGCATGCACACAGCCTTGTGAGCAGGCTTGTTGTGTGTGTGTGCAAGTGCTTGGTATATGGCTTGGTTCTTGGCTGAGAGTGGATCAGCTCGGCAGCTTTGGTCATATCCTCTCCAATTTCATTTGATTTCTAACCTGCCAAGTGGCTATGCCACTTGGCATAACTTGTTTTCTTTGTGTTTGTGTGCAGGGATCAAATTGATCAAATGGACATGAAGATCATCAAGCTTGAGATCAAATGGAGATTAGCTAGTAGTTTTAGTATAGATCAATATGTTGTACTTTCTTTTTCTTTTCTTTTTCTATTTTTTCCAATTCTTGTAAAGTGTTGTATATTTCCATTTTTCCATTTATGGATATTGTAATTGACAATGTATTATGTGTGTATATCAATAAAGCTCAAGGTTTTCTCTTATGAGCTTTACTTATAGTTTGTATTATTCATAATGTGCATTACTTATTATTACTTAATGAATTTCCTCACAATTGAAATATAGTGTATTCTTTAATGTTTGAATTTGAAATTCAAAAGTCAACTTTGATTTGAATTCAATCATGCAACTTAAATTTGAATTCAATCATGCAACTTAAGATTGTGATGCAATATCACTTCTCTCTTCTCAAAACCCTAGTTTAGTTGAATAAGGAACAAGTTTGTCGCACTCTCAAACCCTAACCTGTAAGGTGTCGAGAGAGAAACATGTCCCCTTCGATGCAGTTTTGTTTTAAAAGCGCGAAATTTCCCCAGAATTTACGATGCAATGCACATCCCTTTCTAAAATCTACCCCTCGATCGTCTCTAAACCTGGGACATTACAGCCTTTCCTCCTTAAAGAAAACTTCGTCCCGAAGTGGTTGTAATACCTGAAGAGTTCGGGGTATGTTTTCCTCAGGTCTTCTTCCTTTTCCCAGGTGGCTTCCCTTTCGGGTGATGCTTCCATTGTATCTTGCAGTACTTAATAGCTCGATTCCTGAGTTGTTTCAGTTCTCCTCGAGAATCTTTGTGGCTTCTCGATATATGTCAAATCTGGTTGTAACTCGAGCTCATCATGTCATACTGGCTCATCTGGGGTCTTTAAGCATTTCCTGAGTTGCGACACATGAAATACATTGTGAACTTGTGCTAACCTTCCCGGTAGTTCCAATTCAAAGGCTAATCCTCGATTCTGACTCAAAATCTTGAAAGGTCCGATGTATCTAGGGCTTAACTTTCCCTTTACTCCAAATCTCTGAAGTCCTTTCATTGGGCTCACCTTGAGATATACCATGTCTCCAACTTGTGGCTCCCATGTCCTTCTCTTTTGGTCGACATAGCTCTTCTGTCGACTTTGGGCTATCTTCAGCCTATCTCTTATAATGTCAATTATTTGTTGCTTTTCCTTGACATAGTCAGGATTAAACTCCTTGCTTGCTCCAGCTTCATACCAACATATTGGTGATCTACACTTCCTTCCATACAGAGCTTCGAACGGTGCCATCTTGATGTTGCTTTGATAGCTATTATTGTATGAAAACTCTGCTAGTGGCAAGTGCTCCTCCCATGATCCTCCGGAGTCTAGGGCACAAGCCCTAAGCATATCCTCTAGGATCTGTTCGTTCTCTCGTTTGTCCACCTCGAGGATGATAGACGGTACTATAGTCTAACTTGGATCCTAAAGCTTCATGTAATTGCTTCCAAACTGCTGATGTGAACACTGATCCTCGATCTGACACGATCTTCTTGGGCACTGCATGTTTACTCACGATTTCTTTAATGTAAAGATCGATGAGTTTTTCTCCTTTATCCTGCTGATTTACCGCTAAGAAGTGTGCGCTTTTCATCAACCGGTCCACGATTACCCATATCATGTTCTTCTTTTTATTAGTCATGGGTAGTCCGGTGATGAAATCCATTCCTATTTCCTCCCATTTCCATTCTGGGATAGGTAAAGGTTGTAACTTTCCTGCCGGACTCTGATGTTCAGCCTTCACCCTTTGGCAGGTATGGCATTCCGCCACGTATTGTGCTATCTCTCTCTTCATGTTATTCCACCAGAATAACTCCTTAAGATCCATGTACATCTTTGTACTTCCCGGGTGTATAGAATATGGTGTTTGATGAGCTTCCCGGAGTATTACTTCCTTGATCTCAGCAATATCCGGAACGCAAATCCTCTTTTGAAACCAAAGTGATCCTGATTCTCCTCGGTGGAAATCTGATGGTCTACCTTCATCAATCCTTCTCATCTCCTCTACGATGAATGGATCGTCCAATTGACCCATCATTATCTCATTCTTTAAATTAACATTTAGCTCATCGGCCACTTGTAAAGCCGATAGTCCTTCATTATTGAAAATAAAGTGTGTGATTTAAATGATTATTTAAATCATCAAATTTGAACTTATTCTTGTTTAATTTCCAAATGTCTATTTCATATTTTATTATGGTAGAGAATTTTATGCTGAGCATTATTCATATTTTTATTATTTTTATAGAGCTAGGAAACATTTATTGTGCATTTTCAAAGTTTCTGTATTTTAAATGAATTGTGAAATGGCAAAAATGCCCCTGGGCCCACCTGTCAGGTTGGCCCAGCGGTTAACCCTAACCCGAGCCGCACATCCGGCTCGGTCGGACGCACCCGTCCCCTTCTCCTTCTCCCTCACGAACCCTAGCTCTCCTCTCTCTCTCGCGACGCCTTGCGCCGTCGTCGAATTACTCCGGCCGCCACCGGCCATCCCCGCCGGCGAGATCGTTCGCAATCAAACGGCCGCACGACGGCGCATCGATCGGTCCGCGCCGATCTGTGTTTCCTCGCCGTCACCGCTCTCCCCCAACACCTCTGCGACAAGGCCGTGGGGGTTCCGCGGCGATCTCGTCATTGTCGACGAACCTGGCGTCGTGGCGTGGTCGTGTGCCCCGCCGTGGTTGCGCTGGAGCCCCTGCGCCTCGGTGACCGCCTGGTTTCGCCATGGCTTGGCGCTGCCGTGGCCAGGCTGTGCCGCCGTGCCGCCACGGTGACGCCGTGGTGCTGCTCCAGGTTAGTGCCCCCGTTCTCCTCCTTTCTCTCCTCCTCCTCTTCGTCTAGCTCTGTCTACTGGCCTGCTTCCCCCATGGAGATGCTGGCCCTGCCGATGGGCTCTGCACCATGCTAGTCCTGGTGCTGTCTTGATGCGCTAGCTGCTGCTGCCTACACGCGCCATGGCTGCAAGCTGCTGTGCTTGTGCTACGGCTTTGCTTATGCTATTTGCTGTGCTGCTACTGCCACGCTTGCCCTAGTCTATGCGTGTGTGTAAATCTTACTGTGGCGTATGCCTCCTTTGTTTCCTATCTCTGCTCACCCTTGTGGTTATACATGCTATTATCTGTCTAGATGCTCATCTGAGCATCTCGAGCCATTGCTGTTGCTTGCTTGCTTGTGCTGTACTATGCTCTGGCTCCCCTGGTTCACTACTGTGAGTGATTCTTGCTGTTTAGCAAGTACCAGTGCTGCTTGGGTGATGATTAAAGGTTGTTGGCTCATGGTAGGCTCGGCCTTGCTTAATTGTTGTCCATATACATCAATTCCTTGATGATATGCTTCTGGATATAATCATAAAAATGGTTTATGTAATTGTTTGTGATTCAATTGTTGCTTAACTGTGGCTGTTTAATTTATATGATTCTGTGTGATGCCAGTGATGCCCTAGCATGCCCTGGCATGCTCTAGCAAGCTTCTGAGGATCAAATGATCATCTGCTTGTAGAAGCTGTTGTGTTATTTCAGTGCTTCACTTCTATTCAAACTGTGATGTGTGTGTATCATACAGGCTGGTCCTAGTGTGTGCTGGTGCTTACTTAAGCAGCAGCTGTTGCTTGCAATGAGCTATTGGGATCATCAGTAAGGCCCTGATGCTTTGGTTATTTGTGTTGTTCACTTATTTGTATTGCCTGGATTTACTGAAATAGATAAGTGATGTGAGCTGCTTTGCAGTTGTGATCATTCTATTAACTGTGACAGGGCTAGATGGATGCCAACACTCAGTTGTGTACCCTAGCCCTCTACTGAATCCAACTGGATAATGATGTGTAGGTTCTTGTGCTGGCTCAGGGTTGAGGTGGCCCTGGCAGCACTTGTGATGCTGTCATGGTTGCTCCCCTGTCTGTGACTTGCCATGGTTTGTGATTGCTTCCTGGAATGGAATAGCTGTTCACTGGCTTGATCCACTATTGGACTTCCAGTGGCCTTTTGATGTTGACCAAGTATATAGACAAGAAATTGTCTATAGTCTGATGGCATAAATAGATGTAGGTGTTAAGTGTGTGGGCTAGGCTAGCTGTGACTTCATCTTTTGCTGGATTTCTTCAGTTATGCATTAATTTGCATAACTGATGTTCCCATAGGATGATTGCCTAATGGTCTTTACCCATATTTGCTTGCACCAAATGGCTTTACAGCCAAATGATGACACAAACAGGGTTCTACCCTCTTTTGCTTCTATGACTTGTGCATATGCTGGATTAGTATGAGCAAAACCTTGCTTGCTCATGATTTTCTGGTATAGCTCACTCCAGCTCCTAGAAATGTGTTGGTGTAGAGGTTTTGCTTCTGGTTGATTGCTTAGGCTTGCCCTGCTCCTCCTGGCTAGCTTGAGCTTGTTCTACTCCATCCTGTGCTTGTTCACAGTTGACAGTTCTTGGTGAAACTGTCCCTGGATGATTTCTGGTGGGTTGCTGTTCTTCCTGTTCTAAGTGTTCTTGTGTTCTTGATGAACTTACCCAGCTGCTGGTGTCGATGAACTGGTTAGGATTTACTGTGGAGGTTTTTATACCTCCCTTTCATTGCCTTCCTGGTCGACAGCTTGGCCTGGCAGGCTTGTGGTGACTCACTGGCCTGTGTGTGTTGTTGGGCATGCACACAACCTTGTGAGCAGGCTTGTTGTGTGTGTGTGTGCAAGTGCTTGGTATATGGCTTGGTTCTTGGCTGAGAGTGGATCAGCTCGGCAGCTTTGGTCATATCCTCTCCAATTTCATTTGATTTCTAACCTGCCAAGTGGCTATGCCACTTGGCATAACTTGTTTTCTTTGTGTTTGTGTGCAGGGATCAAAATTGATCAAATGGACATGAAGATCATCAAGCTTAAGATCAAATGGAGATTAGCTAGTAGTTTTAGTATAGATCAATATGTTGTACTTTCTTTTTCTTTTCTTTTTCTATTTTTTCCAATTCTTATAAAGTGTTGTATATTTCCATTTTTCCATTTATGGATATTGTAATTGACAATGTATTATGTGTGTATATCAATAAAGCTCAAGGTTTTCTCTTATGAGCTTTACTTATAGTTTGTATTATTCATAATGTGCATTACTTATTATTACTTAATGAATTTCCTCACAATTGAAATATAGTGTATTCTTTAATGTTTGAATTTGAAATTCAAAAGTCAACTTTGATTTGAATTCAATCATGCAACTTAAATTTGAATTCAATCATGCAACTTAAGATTGTGATGCAATATCACTTCTCTCTTCTCAAAACCCTAGTTTAGTTGAATAAGGAACAAGTTTGTCGCACTCGAAACCCTAACCCCGTAAGGTGTCGAGAGAGAAACCCGTCCCCTTCGATGCGCTTTTGTTTTAAAGCGAAATTTCCAATTTACGATGCAATGCACATCCCTTTCTAAAATCTACCCTCGATCGTCTCTAAACCTGGGACATTACAACCTTTCCTCCTTAAAGAAAACTTCGTCCCGAAGTTGTGGTTGTAATACCGAAGAGTTCGGGGTATGTTTTCCTCAGTCTTCTTCCTTTTCCCAGGTGGCTTCCCTTTCGGGGTGATGCTTCCATTGTATCTTGCAGTACTTAATAGCTCGATTCCTGAGTTGTTTCCAGTTCTCCTCAAGAATCTTTGCTGGCTTCTCGATATATGTCAAATCTGGTTGTAACTCGAGCTCATCATGTCATACTGGCTCATCTGGGGTCTTTAAGCATTTCCTGAGTTGCGACACATGAAATACATTGTGAACTTGTGCTAACCTTCCCGGTAGTTCCAATTCAAAGGCTAATCCTCGATTCTGACTCAAAATCTTGAAAGGTCCGATGTATCTAGGGCTTAACTTTCCCTTTACTCCAAATCTCTGAAGTCCTTTCATCGGGCTCACCTTGAGATATACCATGTCTCCAACTTGTGGCTCCCATGTCCTTCTCTTTTGGTCGGCATAGCTCTTCTGTCGACTTTGGGCTATCTTCAGCCTATCTCTTATAATGTCAATTATTTGTTGCTTTTCCTTGACATAGTCAGGATTAAACTTCTTGCTTGCTCCAGCTTCATACCAACATATTGGTGATCTACACTTCCTTCCATACAGAGCTTCGAACGGTGCCATCTTGATGCTGCTTTGATAGCTATTATTGTATGAAAACTCGCTAGTGGCAAGTGCTCCTCCCATGATCCTCCGTCTAGGGCACAAGCCCTAAGCATATCCTCTAGGATCTGGTTCGTTCTCTCTGTTTGTCCACCTGTCTGAGGATGATAGGCGGTACTATAGTCTAACTTGGATCCTAAAGCTTCATGTAATTGCTTCCAAAATGCTGATGTGAACACTGATCCTCGATCTGACACGATCTTCTTGGGAACTCCATGTTTACTCACGATCTCTTTAATGTAAAGATCGATGAGTTTTTCTCCTTTATCCTGCTGATTTACCGCTAAGAAGTGTGCGCTTTTCGTCAACCGGTCCACGATTACCCATATCATGTCCTTCTTTTTATTAGTCATGGGTAGTCCGGTGATGAAATCCATTCCTATTTCCTCCCATTTCCATTCTGGGATAGGTAAAGGTTGTAACTTTCCTGCCGGACTCTGATGTTCAGCCTTCACCCTTTGGCAGGTATGGCATTCCGCCACGTATTGTGCTATCTCTCTCTTCATGTTATTCCACCAGAATAACTCCTTCAGATCCATGTACATCTTTGTACTTCCCGGGTGTATAGAATATGGTGTTTGATGAGCTTCCCGGAGTATTACTTCCTTGATCTCAGCAATATCCGGAACGCAAATCCTCTTTTGAAACCAAAGTGATCCTGATTCTCCTCGGTGGAAATCTGATGGTCTACCTTCATCAATCCTTCTCATCTCCTCTACGATGAATGGATCGTCCAATTGACCCATCATTATCTCATTCTTTAAATTAACATTTAGCTCATCGGCCACTGATGTCTTCCCCCTCCTTTTCCTGTAGACAGTGTTGGGCCTCCAAGAGGAGGTTTAGAACAGCATTTTCCTTAAGTGGATCACCCAAGGTTTATCGAACTCGGGGAGGAAGAGGTCAAAGATATCCCTCTCATGCAACCCTACAACCACAAAGCAAGAAGTCTCTTGTGTCCCCAACACACCTAATAGGTGCACTAGTTCGAAGAGATAGTGAAATACACGTGGTGTAAATAAGTAGCAACGGCACCGAAAAGTGCTTTGCCCAGATAAACAAGCGTAGTAACAGCAAGAATAACGCAAAGAAACAGAAACAAGCAATGATAGCGTATTTAGGAACAAGGCCTAGGGATCATACTTTCACTAGTGGACACTCTCAACATTGATCACATAACGAATAGATAAATGCATACTCTACACTCTCTTGTTGGATGATGAACACATTGCGTAGGATTACACGAACCCTCAATGCCGGAGTTAACAAGCTCCACAATTCAATGTTCATATTTAAATAACCTTAGAGTGCATGAAAGATCAACACGACTAAACCAAGTACTAACATAGCATGCACACTGTCACCTTCACACTATGTAGGAGGAATAGATCACATCAATACCATCATAGCAATAGTTAACTTCATAATCTACAAGAGATCATAATCATAGCCTACGCCAAGTACTAACACGGATGCACACACTGTCACCATTACACCGTGCAGGAGGGATAAAACTACTTTAATAACATCACTAGAGTAGCACATAGATAAATTGTGATACAAAACACATTGCAATCATAAAGAGATATAAATAAGCACTTCACTATGCTCTTCATAACAGTGAATAAGTATTCTGTGAAATATAGCCTAAGAGACCCACACGGTGCACACACTGTCACCTTTACACACGTGGGACAAGGAGTCTCCGGAGATCACATAAGTAAAATCCACTTGACTAGCATAATGACATCTAGATTACAAGCATCCTCATATGAATCTCAATCATGTAAGGCAGCTCATGAGATTATTGTATTGAAGTACATAGAAGAGAGATGAACCACATAGCTACCGGTACAGCCCGAGCCTCGATGGAGAACTACTCCTCCTCATGGGAGACAACAGCATTGATGAAGATGGCGGTGGTGTCGATGGAGAAGCCTTCCGGGGCACTTCCCATCCCGCAGCGTGTCGAACAGAGACTCTGTCCCCCATCTTGGCTTCGATGGCGGCGTCTGGAAGGTTTCATCGAACGTCATAGGGTTTTTGCGACGGAGGCTTTAAGTAGGCGGAAGGGGAGCCTCAGGGGCCCTGGGCCACCACACCATAGGGCGGCGTGGCCCCCTCCGGCCGCGCCAGGGTGGCGTGTGGGCCCCTGTGGCCTCTGCGCCTCTGTTCTGATGCTTCCGGATTTAAGATGTCAAGCGTTGATTTCGTCCGATTCCGAGAATATTTCCTTACTAGGATTTCTGAAACCAAAAACAGCAAAACAGCAAGCCCTTCGGCATCTCGTCAATAGGTTAGTTCCGGAAAACGCATAAATATGACATAAAGTATGCATAAAACATGTAGATATCATCAATAATGTGGCATGGAACATAAGAAATTATCGATACGTCGGAGACGTATCGCATCCCTGCTTAGTTCCGCTCATCCCGAGTGTAAACGATAACAAAGATAATTTCTGAAGTGACATGCCATCATAACGTTGATCATACTATTGTAAGCATATGTAATGAATGCAGCGATCAAAACAATGTAAATGACATGAGTAAACAATTGAATCATAAAGCAAAGACTTTTCATGAATAGTACTTCAAGACAAGCATCAATAAGTCTTGCATAAGAGTTAACTCATAAGGCAATAAATCAAAGTAAAGGTATTGAAGCAACATAAAGGAAGATGAAGTTTCAGCGGTTGCTTTCAACTTGTAACATGTATATCTCATGGATAGTTGTCAATGCAAAGCAATATAACAAGTGCAATATGCAAGTATGTAGGAATCAATGCATAGTTCACACAAGTGTTTGCTTCTTGAGGTGGAGAGAAATAGGTGAACTGACTCAACAATAAAAGTAGAAGAATGGCCCTTCGCAGAGGGAAGCAGGGATTAAATCATGTGCTAGAGCTTTTCAAGTTTTGAAATCATATAGAGAGCATAAAAGTAAAATTTTGAGAGGTTTTTGTTGTTGTCAACGAATGGTAATGGGTACTCTAACTACCTTATCAACCAGACTTTCAAGAGCGGCTCCCATGAAGGACGTTATCTCTACCAGCAAGGTAGATCATCCCTCTTCTCTTTTGTTTACACATGTACTTTAGTTTTTATTTATTTATGGGTGACACTCCTCCCAACCTTTGCTTACACAAGCCATGGCTAACCAAATCCTCGGGTGCCTTCCAACATTCACATACCATGAAGGAGTATCTATTTGCAAAATTAAGTTGCTTACTGATGAATCAGAGCAAAACATGTGAAGAGAATTATTAATGCAAGTTGTAATTAATTGGAGCTGGGAACCCCATTGCTAGCTCTTTTTGCAAAATTATTGGATAAGCGGATGAAGCCACTAGTCCATTGTGAAAGTCTGTCAAAAGTAAATGACAAGATCGAAAGATAAAACACCACATACTTCCTCATGAGCTATAAAACATTAACACAAATTGAGAAGCATTTTGAAGGTTTAAAGGTAGCACATGAAGTATTTACTTGGAATGGCAGAAAATACCATGTAGTAGGTAGGTATGGTGGACACAAATGGCATAGTGGTTGGCTCAAGGATTTTGGATGCATGAGAAGTATTCCCTCTCGATACAAGGTTTAGGCTAGCAAGGTTATTTGAAACAAACACAAGGATGAACCGTGCAGTAAGACTCACATAAAAGACATATTATAAACATTATAAGACTTTACACCGTCTTCCTTGTTGTTCAAACTCAATACTAGAAATTATCTAGACCTTAGAGAGACCAATTATGCAAACCAAATTTTAGCAAGCTCTATGTATTTCTTCATTAATAGGTGCAAAGTATATGATGCAAGAGCTTAAACATGAGCACAACAATTGCCAAGTATCACATTATCCAAGAAATTTTAGCAATTACTACATGTAGCATTTTCTGTTTCCAACCATATAATGATGAACGAAACCATCAACCTTTGCCATGAACACTAAAAGTAAAGCTAAGAACACATGTGTTCATATGCAACAGCGGAGCGTGTCTCTCTCCCACACAAGCATGATGTAATACAATTTATTCAAACACAAACAAAAATAAAAGCATACAGACGCTCCAAGTAAAGCACATAAGATGTGACCGAATAAAAATATAGTTTCAAGAGAAGGAACTTGTTGATGAAGAAGGGGATGCCTTGGGCATCCCCAAGCTTAGATGCTTGAGTCTTCTTGAAATATGCAGGGATGAACCACCGGGCATCCCCAAGCTTAGAGCTTTCACTCTTCTTGATCATAGTATATCATCCTCCTCTTTGACCCTTGAAAACTTCCTTCACACCAAACTTCTCATAAAATTCATTAGAGGGGTTAGTACATAATCAAAAACTCACATGTTCAGAGGTGACACAATCATTCTTAACACTTCTGGACATTGCTCAAAGCTACTGGAAGGTAATGGAACAAAGAAATCCACCCAACACAACGAAAGAAGCAATGCGAAATAAAAGGCAGAATCACAAAACAGTAAAGCGAATTTTTAATAAATACTTCCGTTGCTCAAATCAGAAAACTCAAAACTAATGAAAGTTGCGTACATATCTGAGGAACACGCACGTAAATTGTCATATTTTTCTGAGTTAAAACAGCCCAGATTCGTGACAGATAGAAATCTGTTTCTGCGCAGAAATCCAAATCTAGTATCAACCTTCAATTAGAGGCTTCACTTGGCACAACAAAACACAAAACTAAGATAAGGAGAGGTTGCTACAGTAGTAAACAACTTCCAAGACACACAAAAAAAGTACTGTGGCAAAATAACACATGGGTTATCTTCCAAGAAGTTCTTTCTTTATAGCCATTAAGATGGGCTCAGCAGCTTTAATGATGCACTGCAAAAGTAGTATTTGAAGCAAAAGAGAGCATCAAGAGGCAAATTCAAAACAAATTTAAGCCTAACATGCTTCCTATGAAAAGGGATCTTGTAAATAAACAAGTTATGTAGGCATAATGCAACAAGCGTAGAAAGATAAAACAAGTGTAACTTCAAAAATTTCAGCATATAGAGAGGTGTTTTAGTAACATGAAAATTTCTACAACCATATTTTCCTCTCTCATAATAACTTTCAGTAGTATCATGAGCAAACTCAACAATATAACTATCACATAAAGCATTCTTATCATGAGTCTCATGCATAAAATTATTACTACTCCCAACATAAGCATAGTCATTCTTATTAATTGTAGTGGGAGCAAATTCAACAAAGTAGCTATCATATATAGGAGGCATATTGTAATCATAATCAAATTTATCCTCCATAGTAGGTGGCACCAAAAGACTACTATCATTATAATCATCATAAATAGGAGGCAAACTATCATCAAAGTAAATTTCCTCCTCAATGCTTGGGGGACTAAAAATATCATGCTCATCAAAACCAGCTTCCCCAAGCTTAGATTCTTCCATATCATTAGCAACAATGGTGTTCAAAGCGTTCATACTAACATGTTCCATGGGTTTTTTAATTTTCGGATCAAACCATCCATGTCTTAAATCAGGAAATAGAATAAGAAGCTCATTGTTGTCCATTATGCCTAACTAGTGTAAACAAGAAACAAAAAGATGCAATTGCAGGATCTAAAGGAAATAGCTTGAGCACTTACAACATTTAAAAATAGCTTAGTAGCCGAGATCCGGAGTGTGAGTGCCTTTTACCCCAACAGCGCCAAAAATAGCTTGATGTCTACGGGAGCTTCTATTCTTGTAGACAGTGTTGGGCCTCAAGAGCAGAGGTTTGTAGAACAGCAGCAAGTTTTCCCTTAAGTGGATCACCCAAGGTTTATCGAACTCGGGAGGAAGAGGTCAAAGATATCCCTCTCATGCAACCCCAACCACAAAGCAAGAAGTCTCTTGTGTCCCCAACACACCTAATAGGTGCACTAGTTCGGCGAAGATAGTGAAATACAGGTGGTGTAAATAAGCAGTAGCAACGGCACCAGAAAAGTGCTTTGCCCAGACAAACAAGCAGTAGTAACGCACAGTAATAACGCAGAAAACAAGAAACAAGCAGCGATAGCGTGTTTAGGAACAAGGCCTAGGGATCATACTTTCACTAGTGGACACTCTCAACATTGATCACATAAGAGAATAGATAAATGCATACTCTACACTCTCTTGTTGGATGATGAACACATTGCGTAGGATTACACGAACCCTCAATGCCGGAGTTAACAAGCTCCACAATTCAATGTTCATATTTAAATAACCTTAGAGTGCATGAAAGATCAACACGACTAAACCAAGTACTAACATAGCATGCACACTGTCACCTTCACACTATGTAGGAGGAATAGATCACATCAATACCATCATAGCAATAGTTAACTTCATAATCTACAAGAGATCATAATCATAGCCTACGCCAAGTACTAACACGGATGCACACACTGTCACCATTACACCGCAGGAGGAATAAAACTATTTTAATAACATCACTAGAGTAGCACATAGATAAATTGTGATACAAAACACATTGCAATCATAAAGAGATATAAATAAGCACTTCACTATGCTCTTCATAACAGTGAATAAGTATTCTGAAATATAGCCTAAGAGACCCACACGGTGCACACACTGTCACCTTTACACACGTGGGACAAGGAGTCTCCGGAGATCACATAAGTAAAATCCACTTGACTAGCATAATGACATCTAGATTACAAGCATCATCATATGAATCTCAATCATGTAAGGCAACTCATGAGATTATTGTATTGAAGTACATAGAAGAGAGATGAACCACATAGCTACCGGTACAGCCCCGAGCCTCGATGGAGAACTACTCCCTCCTCATGGGAGAGCAGCGTTGATGAAGATGGCGGTGGTGTCGATGGAGAAGCCTTCCGGGGCTTCCCCGTCCCGGCGAGCGTGCCGAACAGAGACTCCTGTCCCCCAGATCTTGGCTTCGCGATGGCGGCGGCTCGGAAGGTTTCTGGTTCGTCGAACGTCATAGGGTTTCGCGACGGAGGCAGAAGTAGGCGGAAGGGCAGCCTCGAGGGGCCTGGGGCCACCACACCATGAGGCGGCGCGGCCCCTCTGGCCGCGCCAGGGTGGCGTGTGGGGCCCCCAGGGCTTCCCTCTGGCGGCTCTCGGGTGTTCTGGATGCTTCCAGAGATTCTAAGATGCTGGGCGTTGATTTCGTCCGATTCCAAGAATATTTCCTTACTAGGATTTCTGAAACCAAAAAGCAATAGAACCTTCTTCATCTCGTCAATAGGTTAGTTCCGGAAAACGCATAAATATGACATAAAGTATCCATAAAACATGTAGATATCATCAATAATGTGGCATGGAACATAAGAAATTATCGATACGTCGGAGACGTATCAGCCACTTGTAAAGCCGATAGTCCTTCATGAGCTTCTTTCTCCCAAAGTTGTATTTGGGCTTGGCTTATTTCCTTCTTCAACTCCGGTGATAACTCTTGTTCCACTCCTCCAGTGCTCTTCCTACTCAAGGCATCTGCTACAACATTAGCTTTTCCTGGAGTATAATTGATGGTCAAATCATAATCCTTGATTAGTTCAAGCCATCTTTTCTGCCTCATATTGAGTTCCTTCTGAGTGAAGAAATATTTGATACTCTTATGATCCGTATAGAGCTCACACTTGGCTCCATAGAGAAAATGTCTCCATGTTTTGAGTGCAAAAACAACTGCTGCTAGCTCTAAATCATGCGTTGGATAATTCACTTCATGAGGTCTGAGTTGCCTCGATCCGTAAGATATTACTTTCCGATCTTGCATGAGTACGCAACCCAATCCATGTTTGGATGCGTCACAGTACACGCTGTAATCCTTGCCAACTTCCTGAACTTTTCGAAGGAGATATGCCCTAGAGGCAATAATAAAGTGGTTATTATTTATATCTTTATGTTTATGATAAATGTTTATATATCATGCTAGAATTGTATTAACCGAAACATTAGTACATGTGTGATATGTAGACAAACAAGAAGTCCCTAGTACGCCTCTTAAACTAGCTTGTTGATTAATGGATGATTAGTTTCATAATCATGAACATTGGATGTTATTAATAACAAGGTTATGTCATTGTGTGAATGATGTAATGGACACACCCAATTAAGCGTAGCATAAGATCTCGTCATTAAGTTATTTGCTATAAGCTTTCGATACATAGTTACCTAGTCCTTATGACCATGAGATCATGTAAATCACTTATAAAAGGTACTTTGATTACCAAACACCACTGCGTAAATGGGTGGCTATAAAGGTGGGATTAAGTATCCGGAAAGTATGAGTTGAGGCATATGGATCAACAAAGGATTTGTCCATCCCGATGACGGATAGATATACTCTGGGCCCTCTCGGAATGTCGTCTAATGTCTTGCAAGCATATGAATGAGTTCATAAGAGACCACATACACGGTACGAGTAAAGAGTACTTGTCGAGACGAGGTTGAACAAGGTATAGAGTGATACCGAAGATCAAACCTCGGACAAGTAAAATATCGCGAGACAAAGGGAATTGGTAATATATGTGTATGGTTCATTCGATCACTAAAGTCATCGTTGAATATGTGGGAGCCATTATGGATCCAGATCCCGCTATTGGTTATTGGTCGGAGTGTACTCAACCATGTCCGCATAGTTCTCGAACCGTAGGGTGACACACTTAAAGTTGGATGTTGAAATGGTAGTTCTTGAATTATGGAATGAAGTTCGAATATTTGTTCGGAGTCCGGATGAGATCCCGACATCACGAGGAGTTCCGGAATGGTCCGGAGAATAAGATTCATATATAGGATGTCATTTTATGTGAAATAAAATGTCGCGGAAGGTTCTATGGAAGGTTCTAGAAGGTTCTAGAAAAGTCCGGAAGAAACCACCAAGGAAGGTGGAGTCCACAAGGGACTCCACCTCCATGGCCGACCAGCCCTAGTGGGGGTGGAGTCCCAAGTGGACTCCACCATAGGGGGCCGGCCACCCCCACATGGAGGTGGGAATCCCACCTTTGGGTGGAGTCCTAGTTGGGCTAGGTTTGCCCCCTCCTGGAAGGTTTTGGTTTCGGTCTCTATTCGAAGACTTGGACACCAACACTTGGGATCCACCTATATAATGAGGGGCCAAGGGAGGGGGCCGCCACCAAGACCATAGCTGGCCGCCCCCTGATGGCCACCCTCCCAAACCCTAGTTTTGCTCCTCCACTTCATATTGTCCGTTGCTTAGCGAAGCTCCGCCGGACTTCTACACCGCCACCGACACCACGCCGTCGTGTTGTCGGATTCAGGAGGAGCTACTACTTCCGCTGCCCGCTGGAACGGGAGGTGGACGTCGTCTTCATCAACAACCGAACGTGTGACCGAGTACGGAGGTGCTGCCCGTTCGTGGCGCCTAACCGATCGTGATCAAGATCTTCTACGCGCTTTTGCAAGCGGCAAGTGATCGTCTACCGCAGCAACAAGAGCCTCATCTTGTAGGCTTTGGAATCTCTTCAAGGGTGAGACTCGATACCCTCGTTGCTACCGTCTTCTAGATTGCATCTTGGCTTGGATTGCGTGTTCGCGGTAGGAAAATTTTTGTTTTCTATGCAACGTTATCCTACGGTATCGAGCCAGGTCTATGCATAGATGGTTGCAGAGTAGAACACAATGGTTTGTGGGCGTTGATGCTCTTGTTATCTTTAGTTTGAGTACTTTGCATCTTTATGGCATAGTGGGATGAAGCGGCTCGGACTAACTTTACATGACCGCGTTCATGAGACTTGTTCCTCGTTCGACATGCAACTTGTATTGCATAAGAGGCTTTGCGGGTGTCTGTCTCTCCTACTATAGTAAAGATTCAATTTACTCTTCTATTGAAAACATTAGTATCAACGTTGTGGTTCATGTTCGTAGGTAGATTAGATCTCTCTCGAAAACCCTAAACCACGTAAAATATGCAAACCAAATTAGAGACGTCTAACTTGTTTTTGCAGGGTTTGGTGATGTGATATGGCCATGATATGATAATGAATATGTATGAGATGATCATTATTGTATTGTGGCAACCGGCAGGAGCCTTATGGTTGTCTTTAAATTTCATGTTGAGTAGTATTTCAAAGTAGTTGTAATAGTTGCTACATGGAGGACAAACATGAAGACGGTGCCATTGACCTTGGTGCTACGACGATGATGGAGATCATGCCCGAAGATGATGGAGATCATATCCGTGCTTTGGAGATGAAGATCAAAGGCACAAGAACAAAAGGGCCATATCATATCACATATGAACTGCATGTGATGTTAATCCTTTTATGCATCTTATTTTGCTTAGATCGCGGTAGCATTATAAGATGATCCCTCACTAAAATCTCAAGATAATAAAGTGTTCATCCTTAGTAGCACCGTTATTAAGTCTTATCGTTTCGAAGCATCTCGTGATGATCGGGTGTGATAGATTCGATAAGTACATACAACGGGTGCAAGACAGTTTTGCACATGCGGATACTAAGGTGGCCTTGACGAGCCTAGCATGTACAGACATGGTCTCGGAACACGTGATACCGAAAGGTAGAGCATGAATCATATGGTTGATATGATGAACACTATGAGTGTTCGCCATTGAAATCACACCTTTTCTCGTGATGATCGGGTTTAGGTGCGGTGGATTTGGTTCGTGTGATCACTAAGACAATGCGAGGGATATTGTTTTTGAGTGGGAGTTCACTAGGTTTTTAATTATGTTGAATTAAAATTTGAACTCAATTTGTCATAAACTTAGTCTAAACTATTGCAAATATATGTTGTAGAGATGGCGTCCCCAATCAATTTTAATCAGTTCCTAGAGAAAGAGAAACTTAAGAGCAACGGTAGCAACTTCACCGACTGGTTCCGTCATGTGAGGATCTTCCTCTCTGGCGAAATCTGCATTTGTGCTTGATGCACCGCTAGGTGACCCTCCTGAAGATGAATCCGATGAAGTAAAGCTGCTTACGCAACTGGAAAACTCGGTACTTCAAGTTCGTGCCATCCTGTGCCTGGAATCCGATCTTCAAAAACGTTTTGAGCACCATGATCCTCATGAGTTGATGAATGAGCTGAAAGCTATATTCGAGACTCATGCGGGGGAATGCTATGAAGCATCGAAACATTTCTTCAGTTGTATGATGGAAGAAGGCAGCTCCGTTAGTGAGCACATGCTCGCCATGACCGGGCATGCGAAGAAACTCGGTGACTTGGGAATAGTGATTCCTAACACTGGGATTAATCGTGTCCTTCAATCACCGCCACCAAGAACTTTGTGATGAACTACAATATGAGTGAACAAGGAGACCTGAACTCTTTGGATGCTAAAAGCTGCTGAGATTGAGATCAAGAAAGAGCACCAAGTGTTGATGGTCAACAAGACCACCAGTTTCAAGAAACAGGGCAAGTCTAAAAATTCAAGAAGGGTGGCAAGAAAGCTGCCACGCCTCCTATGAAACCTAAGAACGGCCCTAAGCCTGATGCTGGAGTGCTATCGCAAGGAGAAGGGACACTGGAAGCGTAATTGCTCCAAGTATCTCGGCTGATCTAAGAGCGGCCTTGTCAAGAAGAAGAAAGAAGGTATCATATACATGTTATAGATGTTTATCTCACTAGTTCTCGTTCTAGTACCTGGTATTTGATACTGGGTTGCCATATTTGTAACTCAAAGAGAACTAAAGAATAAACGACAACTGCCGAAAGATGAAGTGACGATGCGCGTTGAAAACGATCCAAGGTCAATGTGATCACAATGGGACACTTCCTCTACATCTACCTTCTGGATTAGTTTTAAGCCTAAATAATTGTTATTATGTACTGCGTTGAGCATGAACATTATATCTGGATCTTGTTTAATGCAAGACGGTTATTCATTCAAGTCTGAGAATAATGGTTGTTCTATTTTTATGAATAATATCTTTTATGGTCGAGCACCACAAAAGAATGGCTTATTTCTGTTAGATCTCGATAGTAGTGATACACATATACATAACATTGATGCTAAGCGAAATTAAACTAAATGATAATTCTACTTATATGTGGCACTGTCGCCTTGGTCATATTGGAGTGAAACGCATGAAGAAACTCCATCCGATGGATTACTTGAATCACTTGACTTTGAGTCACTTGATAGATGCGAAGCATGTCTAATGGGAAAAATGACAAAGACTCCATTTTCTGGTATGATGGAGCGAGCTACTGACTTATTGGAAATCATACATACCGATGTATGTGGACCAATGAGCGTAGCATCGCGCGGTGGTTATCGTTATGTTCTAACCTTCACAGATGATCTGAGTAGATATGGGTATATCTATTTCATGAAACATAAATCGAAACTTTCGAGAAGTTTAAGGAATTTCAAAGTGAAGTAGAAAATCAACGTAACAAGAAGATCAAATTTCTACGATCTGATCGTGGAGGTGAATATCTGAGTTATGAGTTTGGCATGCATTTAAAGAAATGCGGAATACTTTCACAATTGACACCGCCGGGAACACCTCAACGAAACGGTGTGTCCGAACGTCGTAATCGAACTCTCTTAGATATGGTTCGTAGTATGATGTCTCTTACTGATTTGCCGTTATTATTTTGGAGTTATGCATTAGAGACAGCCGCATTCACTTTAAATAGAGCACCATCAAAATCCGTAGAAACGACACCGTATGAATTATGGTTTAATAAGAAACCTAAGCTGTCGTTCCTGAAAGTTTGGGGTTGCGGCTCATGTAAAGAAGTTACAACCTGGACAAGCTAGAACCCAAAGAGAAATGCGTCTTCATAGGTTATCCTAAGGAAACTATAGGATACACTTTCTATCACAGATCCGAAGGCAAAATCTTTGTTGCTAAGAACGGAACTTTTCTTGAGAAAGAATTTCTCACTAAAGAAGTACTGGAAGAAAAGTAGAATTCGATGAGATTGATGAATCTATACTCGTTGATCGGAGTAGCGCAAGCCGAAGTTGTACTGTCACTTCTACACCGACAGAGGAAGCTAATGATAATGATCATGAAACTTCGAACGAGGAACTACTGAACCTCGCAGATCGACAAGGAACGTGCCACTCGATTGGTATGATCCTTGTCTAAATGTCATGATTGTGGATAACAATGATGAGGACCTGCGACGTATGAAGAAGCGATGATGAGCCTGATTCCAACAAATGGCAAGAAGCCATGAAATCCAAATGGGATCCATGTATGATAACAAAGTATGGACTTTGGTAGACTTACCTGATAGCCGAAAGGCAAAATAAATGGATCTTCAAGAGAAAACAGATGCTGATGGTAATATTACTGTTTATAAAGCTCGACTTGTCGCAAAGGTTTCCGACAAATTCAAGGAGTTGACTACGATGAGACTTTCTCACCCGTAGCGAAGCTAAAATCTGTGAGGATTTTGTTAGCAATAGCTGCATTTTTCGATTATGAGATTTGGCAGATGGATGTCAAAACGGCGTTCCTTAATGGAGACATTGAGGAAGAGTTGTATATGGTACAACCCAAAGGTTTTGTCGATCCTAAAAATGCCGACAAAGTATGCAAACTTCAGCGTTCAATCTATGGATCGAAGCAAGCATCGAGAAGTTGGAACCGACGCTTTGATAAGGTGATCAAAGACTTCGGTTTATACAATGTCATGGAGAGGCCTGTATTTACAAGAAAGTGAGTGGGAGCTCCGTAGCATTCCTGATATTATATGTAGATGACATATTATTGATCGGGAATGATATAGAACTATTAAGCAGTGTTAAGGGTTATTTGAATAATAGTTTTTCAATGAAAGACCTTATGAAGCATCGTATATATTAGGCATCAAGATTTATAGAGATAGATCAAGACGTCTAATAGGGCTATCACAGAGTACATATCTGGACAAGATTCTAAAGAAGTTTAGAATGGACGAAAGTAAGAAAGGGTTCTTACCAATGTTACCAGGCAAGGTATTGAGTAAAACTCAAGGACCGAGCATGGAAGAAAGAGAAAGGATGTGTAACATCCCCTATGCCCCGGCAGAGGATCTATCATGTATGCTGCTATGTACTAGACCTGGATATAGCATGCCGTTAGTTTGACTAGCAGATATCAAAGTGATCCAGAATGGAACACGGACAAGGTCAAGAATATCCCGAAGTACTTGAAAAGAACTAAGGATATGTTTCTTTGTTATGGAGGTGACCAAGAGCTCGTTGTAAACTGCTACACCGATGCAAGTTGGAACACTGATCCTGATGACTCTAAGTCACAATCTGGGTACGTGTTTATATTGAATGATGCTGCAGTAAGAAGCAGGGCAAGGTGGCAAAGTCTTCAACAGAATCGGAGTACATAAGCGAGGCTTCATGAAGCGGGATGGATGAAGAGGTTCATTGTAGAGCTCGGTGTGGTTCCGAGTGCATTGGACCCATTAATCATTTACCGTGATAACATGGGTGCCATCGCCAATGCACAAGAGCCAAGGTCACACAAGAGGCTGAAGCATATCAAGCTGCGTTACCACTCGATTCGCGAGTACATCGAAGATGGAGAAGTAAAGATTTGCAAAGTACACACTGATCTGAATGTAGCAGATCCGTTGACTAAAGCTCTCCCTAGGGCAAAGCATGACCAACACAATAATGCCATGGGTGTTAGGTATATTACAATGTAATCTAGATTATTGACTCTAGTGCAAGTGGGAGACTGAAGGAGATATGCCCTAGAGGCAATAATAAAGTGGTTATTATTTATATCTTTATGTTTATGATAAATGTTTATATATCATGCTAGAATTGTATTAACCGAAACATTAGTACATGTGTGATATGTAGACAAACAAGAAGTCCCTAGTATGCCTCTTAAACTAGCTTGTTGATTAATGGATGATTAGTTTCATAATCATGAACATTGGATGTTATTAATAACAAGGTTATGTCATTGTGTGAATGATGTAATGGACACACCCAATTAAGCGTAGCATAAGATCTCGTCATTAAGTTATTTGCTATAAGCTTTCGATACATAGTTACCTAGTCCTTATGACCATGAGATCATGTAAATCACTTATACCGGAAAGGTACTTTGATTACACCAAACACCACCGCGTAAATGGGTGGCTATAAAGGTGGGATTAAGTATCCGGAAAGTATGAGTTGAGGCATATGGATCAATGGGATTTGTCCATCCCGATGACGGATAGATATACTCTGGGCCCTCTCGGTGGAATGTCGTCTAATGTCTTGCAAGCATATGAATGAGTTCATAAGAGACCACATACCACGGTACGAGTAAAGAGTACTTGTCAGAGACGAGGTTGAACAAGGTATAGAGTGATACCGAAGATCAAACCTCGGACAAGTAAAATATCGCGAGACAAAGGGAATTGGTAATATATGTGTATGGTTCATTCGATCACTAAAGTCATCGTTGAATATGTGGGAGCCATTATGGATCTCCAGATCCCGCTATTGGTTATTGGTCGGAGTGAGTACTCAACCATGTCCGCATAGTTCTCGAACCGTAGGGTGACACACTTAAAGTTGGATGTTGAAATGATAGTTCTTGAATATGGAATGAAGTTCGAATATTTGTTCGGAGTCCCGATGAGATCCCGGACATCACGAGGAGTTCCGGAATGGTCCGGAGAATAAGATTCATATATAGGATGTCATTTTATGTGAAATAAAATGTCGCTGAAGGTTCTATGGAAGGTTCTAGAAGGTTCTAGAAAAAGTCCGGAAGAAACCACCAAGGAAGGTGGAGTCCACAAGGGACTCCACCTCCATGGCCGGCCAGCCCCTAGTGGGGGTGGAGTCCCAAGTGGACTCCACCATAGGGGGCCGGCCACCCCCCCACATGGAGGTGTGGGAATCCCACCTTTGGGTGGGAGTCCTAGTTGGGCTAGGTTTGCCCTCTCCTATGGAAGGTTTTGTTTCGGGTCTTATTCAAGACTTGGACACCAACACTTGGGATCCACCTATATAATGAGGGGCCAAGGGAGGGGGCCGGCCACCCCAAGACCATAGCTTGGCCGCCCCCTGAGTGGCCGGCCACCCTCCCAAACCCTAGCTTTGCTCCTCACTTCATATTGTCCGCTTGCTTAGCGAGCTCCGCCGGACTTCACACCGCCACCGACACCACGCCGTCGTGCTGCCGGATTCAAGAGGAGCTACTACTTCCGCTGCCCGCCGGAACGGGAGGTGGACGTCGTCTTCATCAACAACCGAACGTGTGACCGAGTACGGAGGTGCTGCCCGTTCGTGGCGCCGGAACCGATCGTGATCAAGATCTTCTACGCTCTTGCAAGCGGCAAGTGATCGTCTACCGCAGCAACAAGAGCCTCATCTTGTAGGCTTTGGAATCTCTTCAAGGGTGAGACTCGATACCCCTCGTTGCTACCGTCTTCTAGATTGCATCTTGGCTTGGATTTATTCTCGCGGTAGGAAAATTTTTGTTTTCTATGCAACGTTATCCTACACTAACACCGGTGCTGTGGTGAGTTTCTCCTTCAGAGTTTGAAAACTCTTCTCACACTCCTCCGACCATACGAATGGTGTGTTCTTTCTTAACAGCTTGGTCATTAGCCCTGCTATCTTGGAGAATCCTTCTATGAATCTCCGATAGTATCCTGCCATTTCTAGGAATCCTCGGATTTCTTTGACAGTCTTGGGTGCTTCCCAATCTAAAACTGATGCTACCTTGCTCGGGTTAACAGCTATTCCATCCTTGCTAATGACATGACCAAGAAATTCTACTTGATCTAGCCAAAACTCACACTTGCTAAATTTAGCATAGAGTTGGTGTTCCCTGAGTGTTTGCAATACTAACCTCAGATGTTCAGCATGTTCAGCTTTATTCTTGGAGTATATCAAGATATCATCGATAAATACGATGACAAACTTGTCTAGGTATGGCATGAAGATCTTATTCATAAGGTTCATGAATATTGCTGGGGCATTGGTTAATCCAAAAGGTACTACTAGGTATTCATGATGTCCGTACCTTGAAACAAAGGCTGTTTTCGGAACGTCTTCCTTCTTGATCTTTATCTGATGATAACCGGATCTTAGATAAATCTTGGAAAAGACTCCCGTGCCTCTAACTTGATCAAATAGATCTTGTATCCTAGGAAGTGGGTACTTGTTCTTGATGGTAACATTGTTCAAATTCTTGTAGTCTCCGCACATCCTTCTACCTCCATCTCTTTTATCCACGAAGATCACAGGTGATCCCCATGGTGAGATACTCTCTTGTATGAATCCTTTTTGTTCCAAGTCATCCAATTGCTCCTTGAGCTCTTTCAACTCCTTAGGCCCCATCTTGTATGGTGCTTTAGCAATCGGAGCTGTGCCTGGAATTAGGTCGATAGTAAATTCTATTTCCCTATCTGGGGGCATTCCAGGTAATTCCTTAGGAAAAACATCCTGGAACTCATTTACTACAGGTATATCTTCCAACTTTACTTCCTTCATGCTGTTCAGTTGTAACTCGACTTCGATCTGTGTATGCTTGTCTCCTTGGTAGATCATTCTACTTCCATCGGGGCTTTTCAAAGACACAGTCTTGTTCACACAGTCGATCAATGCTCCGTTAGCTTCTAACCAGTTCATACCAAGAATGACATCAATGTCCTTCATCGGTAAAATGAACAGGTCTTCAAATGCGCATTTATTGATCATAATGACTTATCCTTGTTTGGTATGGGTTACTACTATCGTTCCCCCCGCGGAAAGTATGGTGATAGGTTTATCTAACTTAGTGCAACTAATCCCATGTTTGATGATGAATTGTTGAGAAATGAATGATGTAGTTGCACCAGTATCAAAAAGTACTTTGCCAGGATGTGTAAGTATCTGGAGCGTAACTATCACTGCTTGATCGGAGTTCACCACCTCCTCCAAGCTGGTGCAGTTTAATTTTCCGAAGGGTTTCTTGTTCTTCCAGCTCCCTCCGGTGTTTCCTCCTCGACTTCCTCCTCCTCCTGACTTGTTCTTAGGGCAATCCCTAAGCATGTGCCCCTCCTCACGGCAACCGAAGCAGATTATTCTAGGCTTCTTGCAGTCCTTGGAAAAGTGTCCTTTGCCTCCACAGCTACGGCAAACAATCTGAGCCATAGGCTGGTTGTACGGTCCTTTTCGGTTGTTGTGGTTGTTGTTGTAGCTGTTGTTGTTGTTGTACCTTGGTTTGAAACTCAAGCCAGTATTAGGCTTGTTGCTGACATACTTCTTAGGCTCAAATTTAGCCTTCTTCCTCTTCTCTTCCTTCTCCTGCTTCATCTTCAAGAGTGATGGCTGCATCCACCAACTTCTTGAACTCGCTACTCTCATCATTATGAGTCGCACTTTAAATTGGACTTAACCCCGCAAGAACCTCTTCTTCTTCTTGTCCTCTGTTGACCTCCTCAACAACATACCTGACAGTTTCAAAAACTCCCGACATAAGTCAGATGGCCTTATCCTTTGCTCTGAGACTTTCAAATTCTCGACGCTTCAACTCCACTATGCTTTCAGGGACATTGGATTCCCTGAACTCTTTCTTAAACTCCTCCCAGTGAACACCTTCAAACCGGATAAACGGCTACTATATTGTCCCACCATGATGCAGCAGGTCCACACAATAAGTGTGTTGCATATCTGACCTTCTCCAGGTCATTGCATCCTACGGTGTTGAGCTTTCGCTCCGTGTCCATCAACCAATCCTCCGCGTCCATTGGCTCGGGCGCGTATGCGAAGGATATAGGCTTTGTATTCTGGAAGTCTGACAAGGTGACTCCCTGGTTCTCGGGCCTCTCCACCCTGTTTTGTTGAAGCAGCTCCTGGAAGAACTTGTTCTGCTGCTCCAACGTTATCCGTTGCCTTTCCTCCAACATTTGCATGTATTGGAGGAAGTTCTGATATGTCATAGGTGGTGGTGGTGGAAACTGATTTCTGGCTGCTTCATCAGCCTCTTCCTTCTGCTTGGCTTCGCGCTCGATGCGCTGTGCGTCACTCTCCTCACCCGTCGTCCCGACATATTCCCCTAGTTCCGCAACACAAAGTGGTACTCATAGTTACTCCATGCGCAAGTTTTCCGAGCTCAACTTTGTGCACAGAACTAGTCACGCAATGGAAATCAAGAAGCAAATCCAAATCATACAAAACATATACCGTGTATATACATACTTAAGTGGTCTTATTACACTGTGACGTTGTGAGTATGCAAACTCACTTATTGAAGTATATATACAAATTTCTACAAATATTACATACTACAATACATGTGGTACTAATGTATTGAAGTCTCGCCTCCTTGGTGGTCACTAAGTCGTGCCACTTCAGACATCCCAGGCTTCATCCATTAACGTGTAGTCCTCCTGACAGATTCAGGAACATAGGGTCTTCCCGTGGGCTGGTAATCGGAATCAGAAGATGATCCCAGAGAAAAATCTGTGGTCATGAACTGATTATTCAATGTATCATAATCCACCCATCGGGTGTACTCTCCAATAAGTCCGTCATAGGTATTACCACCATCAGTATCCGACTCAATCAGTATAGGATACTCCTCAAAGTCCCCCCGATTATACTGATTGTTCTGGAATTGGTTTGTGGCGTCCTCTTCCATCTCGGAATTACCCCTGACTAGACCGCCAGAGTTTCCTGTGTCTGACCCCCAACGCCAACCTGTTGAGTTTTCTATAGGAGTCTCGGAACGCTGATGGTTCCCAGATTCCTCTCCACCCTCATATCCTCCGTGGGAAGTGCTAGGAAAGTACCTAGGTGTAATGGGTGTGGTTTGTAGTTCGGGATGGTCAATACTAATGTAATCACGAGCTGAATAAACTGGTGTGTGAACCTCATCCTCCACTGGTTCCTTCCCTTTCGCCTCCTCTTTGGGCTTAGTGAACTCTTCTAACATTGTATCAATTGCCCCCGACAAATGTCGGTTCAACTGAAAGAACAATGATAGTAGGTTGCGGCTATTGTCCATGTACTTAGCGGCTTCTGCTGGTTTGCATTTTGCATACTTGAAGTGATTAAGCATCGGGTTATCTTCCTCCTCAAGGTGTGGAATGTGGCTAAATTCGGAACCAATAAGCTCTTTCGTCTTATGTTCCCTGATATCAGTAATGGCTCTCATGACTGCAATGTGGTAGGCTGTTTGGATAGTTCTGGCTTCCCCTGCTGGCATTACTATGCTCAATCCTAGGGATTCAGGAAGTCTTAATCCCACCCTACACTTGGCCAATACGGTTCCGTCGTAGAACTAGTATTTCTTTACTTGGATCTGGGGATCGCACCCAAATTCAAGTAACATGGCACGCAGAATATCTGCGAGCCCTCCATCATATTCACTCAGTGTGAGTCCACCACTTTCACGTTTCGTCCCGGACGTGAACTTGCCATTGTTGGCTGAGAATAGAAAGAATATATAAGATTAGTAATAATGCATCATAATAGAGATAATAAAGAATTATCGCACTAAAAGATATGATTGTTTTATTCTCAAGTGAATATACACCATATTTTTAGAGAATTCTTTACTAATCCTATTTGGCTCCTAACGTTCAGTCCCATTTACTAGGTTCCAACCTAAGGTCAAAGCTTTTGCTCTCGATACCAACTGTGTGACCCTGCATACCACTGCATGTTGTAGTATGCCATCGTTGATATAACATTCAAGTACCATTCAAAATATTACATCCCTGAGTAGTACAACAGAACATAGCAGGTCCATAACTCATTCATTTATTATTACAAGCATAATGTACATATCATCTCAGAGTTCCTCTTGAGTCCTAAGAGGGATACTCCTGGGTTCGAGGCGAACCCAACTTAACTTACAATATAGAAGTCTTAATAGGTTATACATTTATTCTCACGAGCAGTTAAATACTTGGAGTTCGTACTGCTCGGTTACTACAACTACTTAGGGTTCTAAACTTGCTCTCCTCCGGAACCCTCCCCGGTTCCGTAGACTATAAGGCAGTCTACACCTTCAACACCTCCTGAGAGGTCTGGTTCTTCATAGCCGATGATGCCTGCTCCTTCAAGGTTGTCGTTGTCCTCTCCAGATGGTTCTACAATCTAAGCATGGGATTTAAGAGTGGTATGAGTACGGGCGTACTCAACAAGTTCATTATAGAAAAGAGGTGTTTAATGCACTAGCTACGATATTAGACCAGAAAGTCTAATACCAATGCAAGTTTTGATAAACATTTCTTCAAGAGGTTGCTTTTATTTAAGAACTATGTCCGCCTTCACCGGTTTACTAGAACTTCATGGAGTTCCTTTCCTCAGCGCTAGCTCTCATAGCCCATATCCCGAACAGGGAGTCAAGTCACAATTACACTCTGCAGAGGTGTGTTGCTTTACCCATAAGAGATCTTAACCTTGGTGCCAACCGGCAATTTTCCGTCCACACTTCCTTTGGTGTGAGGCCAGATATCTAGCCAATCATGTTCCTCCGCTACCTCGAACACCCACCTTTTGTTGCAATCTCCGACCGGGTCCACGCCGGTTCACTTACACCAATTAAGGATGGGCCCCGACCACCGACAACAATGCAGGCTCTGACTACACATCTACGCCGGCAGTAGCATAACCCATCATAGACCTCATTACCGCGGACTTCTACGGGTTCCCCGCATCTTGTCTCTCGAGATCAAGTGCACCCGGTAATGAGCATCCGTTGATGAACGAGAGGTGGAAACACTTTTGACTACTCCGTCCCACTCCAGATCTTATGGTTAACACTATTACGGCACAAGAATCAATGGACGACATTTGTTTTTAATCCTAGATGGATATAAACCCCTTGCAATGGAACCTCCCACCATATCAACACAATCCATGGTTCCATTGCCCACCACATAGTCATATTCATAGTTATGAAAATAGTGGCTTTGGTTTTTATGCAATAGTGATAATCATAGTACTTTGCAAGTAATTTGATAAAGATACTCAAATGACATGAGCAAGCGATGAACTTGCCTGAACACTGCAAAGTTTTGCAGTTGGATGGTGTGGACTGACTCTTGTCCTCTGCTGCTGAAAATAGCATCATTGTCCGATAAGGGCAATGGTTAAAGAAGCATTGATGCATGATTCCAGTTTTAGGGTTTGTTCCCCCCTTCCGATGTCGTTATCATTTTATGTGAGAGGTTAATACTAAGCATAATTTAGGGATACTCTGGGCAAAATACAACCTTGAAATGTTGTCAAGGTGTTTTTTAAAGTCCAAAAGAATTTATGGACTTATTTTCATTATTGAAAATAAAGTGTGTGATTTAAATGATTATTTAAATCATCAAATTTGAACTTATTCTTGTTTAATTTCCAAATGTCTATTTCATATTTTATTATGGTAGAGAATTTTATGCTGAGCATTATTCATATTTTTATTATTTTTTTAGAGCTACGAAACATTTATTGTGCATTTTCAAAGTTTTTGTATTTTAAATGAATTGTGAAATGGCAAAAATGCCCCTGGGCCCACCTGTCAGGGTGGCCCAGCGGTTAACCCTAACCCGAGCCGCACATCCGGCTCGGTCGGACGCACCCGTCCCCTTCTCCTTCTCCCTCACGAACCCTAGCTCTCCTCTCTCTCTCGCGACGCCGTGGTCGCCTGCGCCGTCGCCGAATTACTCCGGCCGCCACCGGCCATCCCCGCCGGCGAGATCGTTCGCAATCGAACGGCCGCACGACGGCGCACCGATCGGTCCGCGCCGATCTGTGTTTCCTCGCCGTCACCGCTCTCCCCCAACACCTCTGCGACAAGGCCGTGGGGGTTCCGCGGCGATTCTCGTCGTTGCCGACGAACCCGCGCCGCGTGGTCATGTGCCCGCCGTGTTGCGCTGTAGAGCCCCGCGCTCCGGCGACCGCTCGGCTTGGCCATGGCTTGGCGCTGCCGTGGCAGTGCCGCCGTGCCGCCACGGTGACGCCGTGGTGCTGCTCCAGGTTAGTGCCCCCGTTCTCCTCCTTTCTCTCCTCCTCCTCTCGTCTAGCTCGCCCACCGGCCTCGTTTCCCCATGGAGATATCGCCCGCGATGGGCTCTACGCCATGCTAGTCCCGTGCGCTCTTGATGCGCTAGCTAATGCTACCTACACGCGCTGGTGGCTGCAAGCCGCCGTGCTTGTGCTACGCTTGCTTATGCTATTTGCCGTGTCGTTTACCGCCACGCTTGCCCTAGTCTATGCGCGTGTGTAAATCTTACTGTGGCGTATGCTTGTTTCCTGTCTCTGCTCACCCTTGTGGTTATACATGCTATTATCCGTCTAGATGCTCATCCGAGCATCTCTGGCCATTGTTGCTGCTTTCGCTTGCTTGTGCCGTGGCTATGCTCGCTCCCCGGTTCACTACTCGAGTGATTCTTGCCGTTTAGCAAGTACCAGCCGCTTGGGTGATGATTAAAGGTTGTTGGCTCATGGTAGGTTCGGCCTTGCTTAATTGTTGTCCATATACATCAATTCCTTGATGATATGCTTCCTCGATATAATCATAACAATGGTTTATGTAATTGTTTCATGATTCAATTGTTGCTTAACTGGTGGGTCAAGAATTTATATGATTCCGTGTGATGCCGCTGATGCCCTAGCATGCCCTCGCATGCTCTAGCAAGCCTCGAGGATCAAATGATCACCGCTGCTTGTAGAAGCCGCCGCGTGTTGTTTCAAAGGTTTCCACTTCTATTCAAACCGTGATGTGTGCATTTCACATGCCGGTCCTAGTGTGTGGCTGGTGCTTACTTACAAAGAATGTTGCTTGCAATGAGTTATTGGACCAATGCTAGCGCCTCGATGCTTTGGTTATTTGTGTTGTTCACTTATCTGTATTGCCTGGATTTACTGAAATAGATAAGTGATGTGAGCTGCTTTGCAGTTGTGATCATTCTATTAACTGTGATAGGGCTAGATGGATGCCAACACTCAGTTGTGTACCCTAGCCCTCTACTGAATCCAACTGGATAATGATGTGTAGGTTCTTGTGCTGGCTCAGGGTTGAGGTGGCCCGGCAGCACTTGTGATGCTGTCATGGTTGCTCCCCTGTCTGTGACTTGCCCTGGTTTGTGATTGCTTCCTGGAATGGAATAGCTGTTCACTGGCTTGATCCACTATTGGACTTCCAGTAGCCTTTTGATGTTGACCAAGTATATAGACAAGAAATTGTCTATAGTCTGATGGCATAAATAGCTGTAGGTGTTAAGTGTGTGGGATAGGCTAGCTGTGACTTCATCTTTTGTTGGATTTCTTCAGTTATGCATTAATTTGCATAACTGCTGTTCCCATAGGATGATTGCCTAATGGTCTTTACCCATATTTGCTTGCACCAAATGGCTTTACAGCCAAATGATGACACAAACAGGGTTCTACCCTCTTTTGCTTCTATGACTTGTGCATATGCTGGATTAGTATGAGCAAAACCTTGCTTGCTCATGATTTACTGGTATACCTCACTCCAGCTCCTAGAAATGTGTTGGTGTAGAGGTTTTGCTTCTGGTTGATGGCTTAGGCTTGCCCTGCTCCTCCTGGCTAGCTTGAGCTTGTTCTACTCCATCCTGTGCTTGTTCACAGTTGACAGTTCTTGGTGAAACTGTCCCTGGATGATTTCTGGTTGGTTGCTGTTCTTCCTGGTCTAAGTGTTCTTGTGTTCTTAATGAACTTACCCAGCTACTGGTGTCGATGAACTGGTTAGGGTTTACTGTGGAGGTTTTTATACCTCCCTTTCATTGCCTTCCTGGTCGACAGCTTGGCCTGGCAGGCTTGTGGTGACTCACTGGCCTGTGTGTGTTGTTGGGCATGCACACAGCCTTGTGAGCAGGCTTGCTGCGTGTGTGTGCAAGTGCTTGGTATATGGCTTGGTTCTTGGCTGAGAGTGGATCAGCTCGGCAGTTTTGGTCATATCCTCTCCAATTTCATTTGATTTCTAACCTGCCAAGTGGCATAACATAACTTGTTTTCTTTGTGTTTGTGTGCAAGGATCAAATTGATCAAATGGACATGAAGATCATCAAGCTTAAGATCAAATGGAGATTAGCTAGTAGTTTTAGTATAGATCAATATGTTTTACTTTCTTTTTCTTTTCTTTTTCTATTTTTTCCAGTTCTTGTAAAGTGTTGTATATTTCCATTTTTCCATTTATGGATATTGTAATTGACAATGTATTATGTGTGTATATCAATAAAGCTCAAGGTTTTCTCTTATGAGCTTTACTTATAGTTTGTATTATTCATAATGTGCATTACTTATTATTACTTAATGAATTTCCTCACAATTGAAATATAGTGTATTCTTTAATGTTTGAATTTGAAATTCAAAAGTAAACTTTGATTTGAATTCAATCATGCAACTTAAATTTGAATTCAATCATGCAACTTAAGATTGTGATGCAATATCACTTCTCTCTTCTCAAAACCCTAGTTTAGTTGAATAAGGAACAAGTTTATCGCACTCTCGAAACCCTAACCTGTAAGGTGTCGAGAGAGAAACCTGTCCCCCTTCGATGCAGTTTTGTTTTAAAAGCGTGAAATTTCCCCAGAATTTACGATGCAATGCACATCCCTTTCTAAAATCTACCCCTCGATCGTCTCTAAACCTGGGACATTACACATCCCTACACTTCATCTCGCATTGGCGCTCATCTTCTGATCACCGCCATCAGTGAAGCGTCGATCTCCAACTCGCTCGCAAGCCTCGTGGGCATGATCTGGACACTGTCTGGACAACATTACGTGGTGTTGGGCTGATTGCTGTTTTCCTCGTAATGGGTCGACGTTTAGGAGCTGCACAACCTAACCCACGAAGGAAAGGAACGTGATGCGGACGTCCTCCTCGGTAACGGCCAGCTGTGTTCATGAACGGCCAAGTCGGCTAGTAGGTGCACCGGATCCGGCCCGGCGCCAACCGGAAAATCAGCTGATGCCAATCGGGAGGGTTACTGCGCGACAATTCACCCGCCCGGTCAGCACCCGGTCCCTAGTAGGTGCACCTCCCGAAGTTCATCACGATCGGAATATTTTGCTGATCGAGTTCCTGGGTAGGGGGCAGTGTATATACGAGCGCTTACGTGATGTACCGTACGTGGTAACGTGGACGTCAACCTGGAGACCGGACCTCACGCAGATCGAACGGGTAAACGCATATATACTACCTAATTATTAATCGATGATCAGGGAGCCGTGCCAAGGTGGGCTAGCTAACCAGTTTTGATTCCAACAAAACTATGTACGCGGAATAGGTGGACTGCGCCAAAACGGAATCGCCTGCTTTTTATGGTCGATCTAGTGGTGAAATCGGATGGAAATCAGATTCTGGACAAAATAGTATAATTTGGTCCGGACTTTGTTGGTTTGAGCAAATTTCAGCGTGGAAGACGGAGAGAAACGTGCAAAAGCTAGGTATTGTTTTGGAACATGGGTCCATATGCTCTCTATATTTTGAAATGCATCTTACATATATTTTAATTTTTTTTTAAAATTGAAACTAAAAGTTCGCACGTACATCTTCACGTGCTACGTGCTCACAAAGTAGTTTCATAGAAAATCGACTTATCATGTGACGTGTGTAAAAAAGATAAAATTCAGTGCTAAAAATAATGCTTTTCACAAGATAAAGTTTCTCTTTTTTATATAGACCACACAAAATATTGGTTTTTCGTGAAACTTGACGAACGCACGTATATTATGAAGATATACATGTATAATTTTTTGTCCAAATTTTTCGATATTTCGAAATATAATTTTTTAGTAGAGGGAGCATACGCACCCGGGAGCCGAATTGAATTTCCGGGTATTATTAAGTATAGATTATGTTGGGCCTACAAATAACACGTTTTGGGCCGTTTGTGACACGAGGCGGTCACCTATTCTGATTTAATAGTAAAGATTTTGTTTTTTCTAGTGTAAACTTTTGTTTCACACTAAAATTTCAAATAAAAATGGTAAAATACACTAATAAGTGAAATCTCACCAGAATCCCACCTTGACACCATGTCGGCCCGGCAAGTTGGTTCCTCGGAGGCAGGCACAGATGTCAGCGGTGCTTCCCGTCACCACTCTGTCACGTGGAACCAACTGAGCCACGTAACCATCATACTACCTCCATCTAAAAATAAAAAAGTCTTAATTTTATCTTAATTCAGATGTATCTATCGCATATTTTACTTGTAGATACATCTGTGTCTAGAAAAAGTTGAGGCACTTATTTTTTGGACGTATTTGCACAAGAAGAAAATGGTCTTCCCCTCCAGATTCAAACGACCTTTTTTTCGCAGCCATGGAGAACAGTTTGTACCGTTTGTTTGTTATGCTCCTATCGACTTTTTTATTTATAACACAAAATTGAAAGCTGTTTAAAAGCTAGCCCAAAAAGCACGCTCGACTTGAGCGTTTGCGCGTGGACAAGGGACACGGTTTTGCATGCTTCGGGGTGGGCGGGAGATGGGGTGTATCGCCTTGCCTCTCCATTCCACTCACTAGTAGAATAATAGCTATAGGTGGGATACTTACTAGTGGTGGACCCAAATAATTCTACACCATTGCTATTGCTAGTGGCGGAGGAAAAAAACAATCCAAAATGGCGGTTCTTACAAGTGGTGTAACCTATTAAAGATTACGCCACCACTAAACGGGTTGCGCAAAACCCCGTGACCAGAAACTACTAGTGGCGAACCAAAATGACAGTACGCCATCAATATAAGGTTATTGCTGGTGTACCGCGGGATAAATACCGCCACATGTAAGCTAGGTCTGGGGTGGCAACAAAGCAGATTCCACTTATTGGTGGTGGACCCTAATATGGTACACCACTATTAAAGTTATACTAGTGGCATACACCAGTGTGGACCACCGCTAGTAAGTTAGGAGCCCTACGAACAATCCAGGTAGGGTACGTGTGAGCACCGATGGACTCAGCAATATGTTTGGGACTGGGACACGGTGAAGAAACACAGCAGAACGGAGTAGCAAAAATGTCCAAATGACTAGGTCGGGCAAAAGTCTGGAATACGTGAAACGGAGACGGCGGAAACCAGGGTACCGGGACATGGTGGAGAAAAACACAGGCGCGGGTCAGATGAAACGGCCAAAACGGCTAAGGGTGACTTCTTTTGGGCTTCTGCTTATGCATAAGCCGGCTTCTGAGTTTCGGTGGGGAGAAACTATGGTGGGTAGAAGCTCCTAAAAGCTAGTTCCTCCTATGGTGGGGAAAGCCCGAAAAACGTGAAACAGGCACAACGGAAAGCCTGGGTACCATGACACGATAGAGAAAAACACCATCGCAAACGGATAAGTCAGACGGAAGTCCAGAAAACGTGAAAGGGAGTGGCTTTAAACCTAGGTACCCGAACACGATGGAGAAAAACACCGGCGCGGACCAGCGAAAACGGCCAAAACAACTAAGTCGTGGGAATGTCCGAAAAAACTGATCGGGAGCCAAGATGTTATTCTTCATAAGATGTCAAGTCTGAAAAATGAAGTACTCCATCAGCCTCACAAAAGGGACTCGACAATATATTCTCAGAGCGCGTCCATCGCGATAAAAACTCCGAGTGTCGTGATTTGCAAAAGGGTTACGAAAGTAAGACCCCAGGATCTGTCATGTATGGCGTGGCATTGCACCTGAATGTGATCTCCCACTTTATCCACATCAACAGATGTGAAAAAATATCCCTACAGATGCGTTGGTATTCGATAATTTAGCTGGAATTCAGTTTTCGATAAGTCCTGAAGCGGCATGAACTGAGTGACGCCAGTATCCCAGGTTCGAGTCCGGGGACTTGATCTTGGAGTAGATTTATGCGGGTTTGCCACTAGAGCAATTAACTGGTACCTGATCCGTCAGATGAACCAGCCTCATTTACTATTATCCCTATGCAATATAAACACTGAATAAGATTTGAGCATAATTCGAAAATATTATTAAGTCGACGAAAGATGGATGTTTCACTCGACTCTATGACTCAAGTAAAATCCCGGGGGCTACTGACATAGGTATGCCTATGGGGAATGTCGAATCAATACCTCTGGTCCACAGGAAAGCAGGAAGCCCATAGACTCGAAGCTTTGGAGGCCCAGAAGACTGGAAATTCTCGGATTAGGAAGTTAGAGTTATTATAGGTGATGAGGACATCCCTACCACACTACTACCTCCGTCATTACCAAATGAAGATGAACCTGCTGTGAAGCTCAAGTCCAATGAAGTTCTGATTGGACCTATTACAAGGGCTCATGCGAAGCTACTTAAACAACAGGTGAACTTGTTCCTAAACGATACTTTGATTGATGAGAACTTTATACTGCCTAAGTCCTATTACTTATGTATCATGTATGAAGAGGAGACAAGCATCGCACGAGGAGCAAAGAAGATGGACGTGAAGATGGACGTGGAGCCGGACATGGAGCCGGACATGAAGATATCTCATGGACGCGCGGGAGGAGGAGCAGAGGCATGAGCGAGAGAAGAAGAGAAAGTCCAGCCAGCCCGCCACTCGGTCCCTCGCTCGGTCCGACTGGGCACACCGATCCGCCCTGGCGCCAACCGAAATCAGCCGATGCTAATCGAGGGTTATCGCAAGCGATAATTCACTCCGCTCGGCCGCACCCGGCCCCCGGTTCGAGTGAACCGGCCAGCCCGATCCCAGTTCGGCTGACCGTCCCTGTACCGGTCGTGTCCGAAATCGTCTCACCGCATCTATTCTCGGGCCTGTTATTTCGTATTATTTCGACCCGAGGTCGTCCCGGACGCCATATAAGTGCCTAGGACGACCCCAAAGCTGTTTTTCTTAGACCACGTTTAAGATAAACCCTAGTTCTTAGTTGTTTGCTCGCAAAACTATTGAGTTCCCTACACCATATTGCTTGATATTGTGTAGATCTGAAAGTCTTGTGTAATCTGCTGTTCCATTGGGAATTAGAAGGTTGCAACTTACCGCTTCGTGGTCGGCGGCTACGTGCGCAAGTGTGTGGAGTTGCGAATATCTTGGCAGGTTGAGAGTCGTTGCATTGGCGACAGGACCAATCGAGAGATCTCGTTGGTCATACAAGTTATCATCCACTTCATCAAGTTACCTCCGCCGCAATCACCCCGTGATCATCATTACCATCGTTGCTTACTGAGAAGATCGAGCCACCCCTTATCATCTTGGTATCAGATTCTCGTGTCTCGGTAAGCCATCCACAATCCACCCCATAGTTGAGTTGTGAGTGTTTCCTATCCAAAAGCCAAAAAAAAAATTAGGGTTAGGGTTTGCCATAGCCTTAGATTGCATTAATTTCAAGTTTTAGTTGCTTTTCGTAGTTGTTTTTGCGTATCTTTTTCTTCCAGCTAGTTGTTAGGGTTTGAGTCTCTACTATCATCTAGTTTTAGTTTTGTTACTCCGAGTCCACATAGCATATAGTGTGTTTGTCCAAACCATAGCCACAGCCTTTCGATATAAGTGACTAGGAACTTCCCCAGAAGAGACTAGTTTTACCGCTCGACAGGCTGCTCATTAGGTTTTGGTGCTTTTGCATTATCTGTTGGCCGTGTTATCAAGGAGTTGAGTCATAAAATAAAATAAAAACAGAAAATTGAAAAGAAGCAAAAAGAGCTACATAGCTGCGTGTTATACAAAAATAAAAATCCAAAAAAGAAAAGTGAAGTGCTAGAAGAATCAAGTGAAGGCCTAAGTTTTCTTTACTGCACCCGTAGTTGAGCAATCTTGCGTCTGTCTCGTTGAGCTTTGCTAGCGTCTCTCTAGTGCATTGCAACCTATTTCCTACATATAGTTGCTTTTCCACATTTATTGCCTTGTGTGAGTATCATTGGCTGTCTACAGTCAGCGCTAGAGCTTGTTATTGGTGCAAATAGGTAGCCCACCTATAGCCCCACATATATCCTGCTTTGCCATGTGATTCGTTCTTATACCCTTGATATTCGCTACATCCGTGCACTAGTTGTCACTACAAGTGGTAAGCAATACTAATTCACTTTGGAGCGGTAAGATTTCCTTTTCTTATTAGTTTTGAGTGAGTTGTGAGAGTACCACCACATATATTTTTGTTTTAGTGCACTAATCTACTAACCATGTCTGCTAGTGATGAAAAAATTGTTAACCAGGAGAACAAGAACTCTGCGGATTTGATGACATGGAGGGAGTATGAGGCTCTTCGTAATGAGATGCGATGTGAATTCCGCACTCAGGATGATGAGCTTAGTGGAACGGTCCAGGGGATCTCCCAGGAGCTGGATACTACATGTGAGACCGTCACTACAATGAAAGATCAAATGACGGATATACAGCGTAGTCTTCTCGATTTGCAACTAGCTGTTGAGAATTTGACCGCACAACAACAACAAGAAGATGAAGAAGATCCTGAGCTTCAAGATGACGCGCATAATGCTCGTGGTGCTCCACGTGGCAATCACCATCGTGGTCTTGCTGACCAACGACGTCCAGGTCGTGGATTTGAGGAAGAAGATGGATTGGGTAAGCCTAAGTTCTCCATACCCAAGTTTGAAGGAGGTGCTGATGTTGAAGAATACCTCATTTGGGAGCTGAAGATTGAGAAGTTATGGTGCCTACATAATTACACTGAAGATAGGAAGATCAAACTTGCTTCTTCCGAATTTGATGGCTATGCATTGCGTTGGTGGGATCGATATGTTAGTGCTCGCGAAGAAGATGGTGAACCGCCTATTATCACATGGCGTGCTATGAAGGCGGCAATGACCGAGCGTTTTGTGCCCACAAATTACTTGCGCAATATATTTGATAAGTTGACCCTATTGAGACAAGGTATGAAGACTGTTGATGAATACTACATGGAGATGGAGATGCTCATGCAGCGTGGCCGTGTCAAAGAATCACTTGAGATGACAATGGCTCGCTTTCTCAATGGTTTGAAGTATGATATCAAAGGCATTGTTCGTCATTACAGTTACACCACTATGAATGAGTTGCTACATCATGCAAGAGAAGCTGAATCACAGTTGGCTAACGAAGCTAAGGTGAAAGGCCGTACTACGGGAGCTGGGCGTTTCACGCCTCGGGCGCCCCCATCGACGGCGCCGGCGCCATCTACGCGATCCGCACCTTATTCTACTCCGCCTAGCAAACCGGTCTCCAATGTGCAAAACACAAAGAAGTCTGAATCTGCTACAAGTACGAGTGGTTCTAGCATGTCTACTACGCGCAACCGCGATATGAATTGCCATACATGTGGTGGCGAGGGTCACTTTAGAAGGGATTGTCCTAACCGCAAGGTCATGATTATCAATGAGGACAATGAGTATGAGACTGGAGATGAGGTTGTGATGGCGTGTAACACACACGTTTGTTGGGAACCCCAAGAGGAAGGTATGTTGCACACAGTAGCAAGTTTTCCCTCAGAAAGAAACCAAGGTTATCGAACCAGTAGGAGCCAAGAAGCACGTTGAAGGTTGATGGCGGCGAGATGTAGTGCGCGTAACACCAGGGATTCCGGCCAACGTGGAATCCGCACAACACAACCAAAGTACTTTGCCCCAACGAAATGCTGAGGTTGTCAATCTCACCGCTTGTCAGAATAAAGAATTAGATGTATAGTGTGGATGATGATGTTTGCAGAAAACAGTAGAACAAGTATTGCAGTAGATTGTATTCGATAAAAGAATGGACCGGGTCCACAGCACTAGAGGTGTCTCTCCCATAAGAAATAGCATATTGGGTAAACAAATTACCTTGGGCAATTGACAAATAGAGAGGGCATGACAATGCACATACATGACATGATGAGTATTGTGAGATTTAATTGGGCATTACGACAAAGTACATAGACCGCTATCCAGCATCATCCGAACCCCTTTCGGTATTAAGTTGCAAGCAACAGACAATTGCATTAAGTATGGTGCGTAATGTAATCAATAACTACATCCTTGGACATAGCATCAATGTTTTATCCCTAGTAGCAACAAGACATCCACAACCTTAGAACTTTCTCACTGTCCCGATTTAATGGAGGCATGAACCCACTATCGAGCATAAATACCCTCTTGGAGTTACTAGCAAAAACTTGGCCAGCCTCTACTAACAACGGAGAGCATGCAAGATCATAAACAACACATAGATTGATAATCAACATAACATAGTATTCTCTATTCATCGGATCCCAACAAAACACACATGTAGTATTGGTATAGAGATCTTGATCATGATAGGCAGCTCACAAGATCGACAATGATAGCACAATGGGGAGAAGACAACCATCTAGCTACCGCTATGGACCCATAGTCCAGGGGTGAACTACTCACACATCAATCCGAGGCGACCATGGCGGTGTAGTCCTCCGGGAGATGATCTCCTCTCCGGTGGTGCCGGAGGTGATCTCCTAATCCCCCGAGATGGGATTGGCTGCAAGGCTCCCGGAACTTTTCTCGTATCGTGGCTCTCGTACCGGGGGTTTCGCGACGAAGGCTATTTGTAGTGGTGGGTAGGTCAGGGCGTCACGAGGCCCACCATAGGCCTGGGCGCGCAGTGGCCTCGGGCCGCGCCGCTGCTGTGTGGCCACCTCGTGGCCCCACTTCCTTTTCCCCCTGGCCTTCTGAAGCTTCGTCCAAAAATAGGACCCCGGCTTTTGTTTCATAATTCCAAGAATATTTCCTACTAGGATTTCTAAAACCAAAAACAAGCAAAAACAAAAACTGGCTTTCGCATCTTTAATAGGTTAGTGCCGAAATGCATAATAATGACATATAATGTATAAAACATGTGAGTATCATCATAAAAGTAGCATGGAACATAAGAAATTATAGATACGTTTGAGACGTATCAAGCATCAAGCTTCAACTCTCCCGAGTAGGTAAACGATAACAAAGATAATTTCTTAAGTGTCAATGCTACCAACATAATCTTGATCATACTATTGTAAGCACATGTAATGAATGCAGCGATCAAAACAATGGTAAATGACATGAGTAAACAACTAATCATAAAGCAATTTTCATGAATATTACTTAAAGACAAGCATCAATAAGTCTTGCATAAGAGTTAACTCATAAAGCAATAATTCAAAGTAGAAAGCATTGAAGCAACTGTTGAAGATTAAGTTTCAGCGGTTGCTTTCAACTTGTAACATGTATATCTCATGGATATTGTCAATGTAAAGTAATATAACAAGTGCACATGCAAGTATGTAGGAATCAATGCTTCACACAAGTGTTTGCTTCTTAAGGTGGAGAGAAATAGGTGAACTGACTCAATCATAAAAGTAAAAGAATGGTCCTTCAAAAGGAAAGCATCGATTGCTATATTTGTGCTAGAGCTTTTATTTTGAAAACAAGAAACAATTTTGTCAACTGTAGTAATAAAGCATATGAGTTATGTAAATTATATCCTACAAGTTGCAAGTCTCATGCATAGTATACTAATAGTGCCCGCACCTTGTCCTAATTAGCTTGGATTTACATGGATTATCATAGCATAGCACATGTTTCAACCAAGTGTCACAATGGGTACCTCTATGCCGCCCGTACAAAGGTCTAAGATAAAGCTCGCATTGGATTTCTCGCTTGGTTATTCTCAACTTAAACATCCATACCGAGACAGATAACATATAATGGACTCCTCTTTAATGCAAGCATTCAACAACGTATAATATTCTCATAAGAGATTGAGGTTTGTTGTCCAAACTCAAAACTTCCACCATGGATCATGGCTTTAGTTAGCTACCCAATGTTCTTCTAACAATATGCATACTCAAACCATTTGATCATGATAAATCACCCTTTACTTCAGACAAGACGAACATGCATAGCAACTCACATGATATTCAACAAAGAAATAGTTGATGGCGTCCCAAGAACATGGTTATCGCACAACAAGCAACTTAATAAGAGATAAAGTGTATAAGTACATATTCAACAATAGTTTTTTAAGCTATTTGTCCCATGAGCTATATATTGCAAAGGTAGAGGATAGAAATTTTAAAGGTAGCACTCAAGCAATTTACTGGAATGGCGGAGAAATACTATGTGGTAGGGTATGGTGGACACAAATGGCATAGTAGTTGGCTCAAGGATTTTGGATGCATGAGAAGTATTCCTCTCGATACAAGGTTTAGGCTAGCAAGGTTATTTGGAACAAACACAAGGATGAAGCTGCACAAGAAAAGGTAAAGAATGGAAATTTTAAAGGTAGCACTCAAGACTCTATACCGTCTTCCTTGTTGTTCAAACTCAATACTAGAAATTATCTAGACCTTAGAGAAACCAAACATGCAAATCAGATTTTAGCATGCTCTATGTATTTCTTCATTAATGGCAAAGTATATGATGCAAGAGCTTAAACATGAGCACAACAATTGCCAAATATCACATTATTCAAGATGTTATACCAATTACCACATATATCATTTTCCAACCCAACCATATAACAATTTAACGAAGAAGAAACTTTCGCCATGAATACTATGAGTAAAGCCTTAAGGACATATTTGTCCATATGCAACAGCTGAGCGCTCTCTCCCATACAATGAATGCTAGGATCCATTTTATTCAAAAAAAAACAAAAACGAAAACAAACAGACGCTCCAAGCAAAGTACATAAGATGTGACTAAATAAAAATATAGTTTCAGGGGAGGAACCTGATAGTGTTGTCGATGAAGAAGGGGATGCTGACATAGGCATCGTGAGTCTTCTTGATATATGCAGGGTGAACCACCGGGGAGTATCCCCAAGCTTAGAGCTTTCACTTCCTTGATCATGGTGTATCATACTCCTCATCCTTGAAAACTTCCTCCACACCAAACTCAGAACACATTTGAGGGTTAGTGCACAATTAAAATTCACATATTCGCAGGTGACACAATCATTCTTTATACTTCTAGACATTGCACAAAGCTACCAAAAGTTAAAAAAAAAAATCCATCAAGCATGACAAAACAGACAAAAAAAATAAAAGGCAGAATCTCACAAAAACAGAACAGTTTGTAAAGACGAATTTTTAACATGCACCCATCTGACAATGAAAACTTAAAAGTAATGAAAGTTGCGTACATATATCTCGAGGATCACTTACATAAATTGGCATAATTTTTTGAGTTACTTACAGAGAATTAGACCCAAATTCGTGACAGTGTTTCTGCGCAAGAATCCAAATCTAGTATCATACTTTTATTAGAGACTTTACTTGGCACAACAATGCAATAAAACTAAGATAAGGAGAGGTTGCTACAGTAGTAAACAACTCAAGACTCAAATATAAAATAAAATTACTCGTAGTAAAAACATGGGTTGTCTCCCATAAGCGCTTTTCTTAACGCCTTTCAGCTAGCGCATAAAGTGTATATCAAGTATTATCACAGGATGAAGCATCAACATCATAATTTGTTCTAACAATAGAATCAAAAAACTTCATTCTCTTCTAGGGAAGTGTTCCATACCTTCTTGAGAGGAAATTGATATTTAATATTACCTTTCCTTCATATCAATGGTAGCAACAACCGGTTTCAAGAAAAGGTCTTCCCAATATAATGGGACAAGATGCATTGCATTCAATATACAAGACAACAAAATCAACGGGAACAAGGTTATTGTTAACGGTAATGCTAACATTATCAACTCTCCCCAAAGGTTTCTTTATAGCATTATCAACAAGATTAACATCCAATAACAATTTTTCAATGGTGGCAAGTCAAGCATATCATAAATTTTCTTAGGCACAACAAATATTTGCACCAAGATCACATAAAGCATTACAATCAAAGTCATTGACCTTCATCTTAATGATGGCTCCCAACCATCCTCTAGCTTCCTAGGAATAGAAGCTTCGCGTTCTAGTTTCTCTTCTCTAGCTTTTATGAGAGCATTTGTAATATGTTTCGTGAAAGCCAAATTTATAGCACTAGCATTAGGACTCTTAGCAAGTTTTTGTAATAACTTTATAACTTCAGAGATATGACAATCATCAAAATCCAAACCATTATGATCTAAAGCAATGGGATCATTATCCCCAATGTTGGAAAAAATTTCAGCAGTTTTATCACAGGCAGTTTCAACATTTTAGGCAGTTTTGCACGCTTTGCATTAGGAGTAGAAACATTGCTAACACCAATTATTTTACCATTGATAGTAGGAGGTGCAGCAACATGTGGAGCATTAGCATTACTTTAGTGGTGGTAATAGTCCAAACTTTAGCTACATTATTCTCTTTAGCTAGTTTTTCATTTTCTTCTCTTCCCCACCTAGCATGCAATTCAGCCATTAATCTTATATTCTCATTAATTCTAACTTGATGGCATTTGCTGTAGTAACAATTTTATTTTCATTATCCCTATTAGGCATAACTTTCAATTTCAAAAGATCAACATCAGCAGCAAGACTATCAACTTTAGAAGCAAGTATATCAATTTTCCCAAGCTTTTCTTCAACAGATTTGTTATAAGCATGGCTTCAAGACCAGAGGGTGTATTCCTATTATTGTTATAAGAATTCCCATAAGAATTACTATAGCCGTTGCCATTATTATAAGGATATGGCCTATAGTTGTTACTAGAATTGTTCCGGTAAGCATTGTTGAATTATTATTTTAATGTAGTTTACATCAACATATTCTTCTCTTGTGCAACCAATGAAGCTAATGTAACATTATTAGGATCAATATTTGTCCTATCATTCACAAGCATAGACATAATAGCATCAATCTTATCATTCAAAGAAGAGGTTTCTTCGACAGAATTTACCTTCTTACCTTGTGGAGCTCTTTCCGTGTGCCATTCAGAGTAATTAATCATCATATTATCAAGAAGCTTTGTTGCTTCACCAAGAGTGATGGGCATAAAGGTACCTCCAGTAGCTGAATCCAATAGGTTCCGCGAAGAAAAATTCAGTCCTGCATAAAAGGTTTGGATGATCATCCAAGTAGTCAGTCCATGGGTTGGGCAATTTTTAACCAAAGATTTCATTCTTTCCCAAGCTTGTGCAACATGCTCATTATTCAATTGTTTAAAATTCATTATGCTACTCCTCAAAGATATAATTTTAGCATAGGATAATATCTACCAATAAAAGCATCCTTGCATTTAGTCCATGAATCAATACTATTCTAAGGCAAAGATAGCAACCAATCTTTAGCTCTTCCTCTTAGTGAGAAAGGGAACAATTTTAATTTTATTATGTCACCATCTACATCTTTATAATTTTGCATTTCACAAACAACAAAATTATTGAGATGGGCAACAGCATCATCATCGAACTAACACTTAAAAATTGCTCTCGCATAACAAGATTCGCAAGAAAGGTGTTTAATTTCAAAGAATTTCTATACCAAGCATCTTTAAAACATTCTCCACCTTGTTGTTTAAAAGAACGAACTTCAACTTCAGGATTACTCATTTTAGCAGCAGGAAATAAAGTAAACTAGATAAAGTAAATGCAAGTAACTAATTTTTTTGTGTTTTTGATATAGAGAACAAGATAGTAAATAAAGTAAAACTAGCAACTAATTTTTTTGTGTTTTGTTTTAGTGCAGCAAACAAAGTAGTAAATAAAATAAAGCAAGACAAAAACAAAGTAAAGAGATTGCGATGTGAAGACTCCCCCAGCCGTGTCTTGATCACGCAACGGCGCCTTTAAAAAGAGCCGGATGGCGTGTACCACACACGTTCGTTGGGAACCCTAAGATAAGGTATGTTGCAACACAAATAGCAAGTTTTCCCTCGTAAAGAAACTATGTTATCGAACCAAAGAGGGAGCCGAAGAAGCACGTTGAAGGTTGGCGGCGGCGAGATGTAGTAAGCACAGAACACCAGGGATTCCTGTCAACGTGAATCGCACAACACAACTAAAGTACTTTGCCCCAACGAAATGCTGAGGCTGTCAATCTCACCGCCTTGCCAAAACAAAGAATTAGATGTATAGTGTGATGATGATTGTTTGCAAACACAGTAGAACAAGTATTGCAGATTGTATTCGATGTAAAGAATGGACCGTGGTCCACAAGAGGTGTCTCTCCCATAAGAAATAGCATATTGGGTAAACAAATTACAGTTGAGCAATTGACAAATAGAGAGGGCATGACAATGCACATACATGACATGATGAGTATTGTGAGATTTAATCGGGCATTACGACAAAGTACATAGACTCATCCCAAGATGCATCTATGCCTAAAAAGTCCACTCTCAGTTATCATCCAACCTCCTTCCTAGCATTAAGTTGCAAACAACACATAATTGCATTAAGTATGGTGCGAATGTAATCAATAACTACATCCCCGGACATAGCATCAATGTTTTATCCCTAGTAGCAACAAGACATCCACAACCTTAGAACTTTCTCTCACTGTCCCTGTCCCACATTTAATGGAGGCATGAACCCACTATCGAGCATAAATAGCCCCTCTTGGAGTTACAAGTCAAAACTTGGCCAGAGCCTCTACCAACAACGGAGAGCATGCAAGATCATAAAAACAACACATAGATTGATAATCAAATATAACATAGTATTCTCTATTCATCTGATCCCAACAAACACAACATGTGAATTCCAGATAGATGATCTTGATCATGATAGGCAGCTCACAAGATCGTACATGATAGTAGCACAATGGGGAAAAGACAACCATCTAGCTACCGCTATGGACCCATAGTCCAGGTGTGAACTACTCACACACACTCCGGAGGCTACCATGGCGGTGTAGAGTCCTCCGGAGATGATTCCCCTCCCAGCAGTGGTGCCGGAGGCGATCTCCGTAATCCCCCGAGATGGGACTACACACATGGTCTCAGTATGTTTTCTCGTATCGTGGCTCTCGCACGGGGTTTCGCGATTTAAGGCTATTTAGAGACAAGGGTAGGTCGTACGCCACGAGGCTCCACACCATAGGTCGGCGCTGCCAGGGCCTGGGCGCCGCCCCGGTGTGTGGCCACCTCGTGCCCCACTCCTTTCCCCTGCCTTCTCTGAAGCTTCGTCCAAAATAGGACTCCCGGGCGTTGATTGGCCCAATTCCAGAATATTTCTTACTAGGATTTCTCAAAAACCAAAAACAGCGTAAAACAAAGAACTGCCTTCTACCCTGGTAATAGGTTAGTGCCGTAAAATGCATAATAATGACATATAATGTATAAAACATGTGAGAGTATCATCATAAAAGTAGCATGGAACATAAGAAATTATAGATAAGGTTTGAGACGTATCAAAGCGATCCACGTCTTTTGCGATGACTATGATAGTGATGGTGTAGATGCTTATCCGTCTGGTCAAGATCATAAAGCTGTGTTCCCAGCTATGCTCTAACGTACTGCCTAGTGCATCTACTCGCCACGCAATTTGTTCCAAACAAAGGCTTTAGTTGGTCCCGACAAGGCTTGCAAGGTCATTATTGATGGCAGGAGTTGCCGCAATTTAGCAAGCAAAGGAGTTGTGTACCAAGCTGAAGTTGAAGTATCTACCGCACCCGCATCCATACTATATTTAGTGGTTGAGCGACAATGGTGAGATGAAGATAAACCACATGGTGTGTGTTGAATTTGCGATTGGACCGTGTCATGATTCCATTGATTTTGATGAGGTTCCTATGACCGTGTGTCACCTACTATTGGGTCGGCCTTGGCTCTATGACCGTTTTGTGCAAAATGGCCCTCGCCAATACATATCACTTGGAGTTCTAATGGCAAGAAAATCAACTTACGGCCTATGTCACCACAACAAATTATCAATGAATCTCATCAGAAAGTTGAAGTAAACTTTGCATCTTTAGATAGGCGAGAGAATTATAATGTCGTGAGTGATATAAAGCAAAAAGTGAGAGAGTGAATTCCTAGTCTCATTAGTCACCAAAGAAGACATGAGAGAATTTAGCGAGATCCTACAACCATGCCTCTTGTGCTCTTGTACATGGGTACGGTTTTGGTTTCTAACGACATGACCCCTCTTCCTCTTGGTGTTTCTAATGTTTTGCAGGAATTTGGCGACGTGTTTCTGGATGAGGTACCCGCAGGACTACCACCATTGCGAGGTATTGAGCATCAAATCGACTTGATCCCTGGAGCTTCACTACCCAATCGGGCACCATATAGAACGAACCCCGAAGAAACGAAGGAGATACAGAGGCAAGTACAAGCGCTACTCGACAAAGGTTATATCCGCATAAGCCTTAGTCCTTGTGTTGTTCATGTTATTCTAGTTCCTAAGAAAGATGGTACTTGGCGCATGTGCGTAGATTGTAGAGCGATAAACAATATTACTATTTGATATCATCATCCTATTCCCCATTTAGAGGATATGCTAGATGAATTGAGTGGTGCTGCTGTTTTCTCTAAAATTGATTTGCGTGATGGTTATCATCAAATTAGGATGAAAGAAGGGGATGAATGGAAAACTGCCTTTAAAACAAAATTTGGTTTATATGAGTGGTTAGTAATGCCTTTTGGGTTAACTAATGCACCTAGCACTTTCATGAGACTGATGAACCATGTTTTGCGTGAATTTATTGGAAAGTTTGTGGTTGTGTACTTTGATGACATATTAATCTACAGACTACAGCCGCAATGAATCTGATCATACAATACATATTCGACATGTTTTGCAAGTGTTGCGTGATAATAACTCTATGGTAATCTTGAGAAGTGCACATTTTGCAAAGATAAGGTCATATTTCTGGGTTATGTTGTCTCTCAGCATGGAGTAGAAGTAGATGTGTCTAAAATTGAAGCTATTCAAAATTGCCTACCCATGAATGTGAGTCAAGTAAGAAGTTTTCATGACCTAGTTGGGTTTTATAGAAGATGTGTGCCCAACTTTAGTACTATTGCTGCCCCTTTGAATGACTTAACTAAAAAGGGTGTAATATTTGAGTGGGGCTCAACCCAAGATCATGCTTTTGATGAACTTAAGAGATTGTTAACTTCTGCACCGTTGCTTGTACTTCCTGATTTCAATAAGCAATTTGAGATTGAATGTGATGCTAGTGTTATTGGAATTGGTGGTGTGTTGATGCAAGAGGGTCGCCCAATTGCATATTTTTCCGAGAAACTTTTTGGGTGCTAAGTTGAACTATCCCATATATGATGATGAAGAATTGTATGCTTTAATTAGAGTTCTTGAGGTTTGGCAACATTACTGTGGCCAAAATAATTTATCATACATTCTGATCATGAAGCTTTGCACACTCCTGAAGTCTCTACTTTGCATAAGCGCCTTGCTAAGTGGGTTGAGTTCATTGAGTCTTTTCCATACATTATTAAGCAAGAAGGAAAAAGATAATATTGTTGAATCATGCTCTATCTAGGAAGAATATGCTATTAACTCAACTTGATGTTAAAATTCCTGGATTAGAGATATTATGTGATTTGTATGCCACTGATCATGATTTTGCCGAACCATATCGCTTGTGTGCTATTGGTAAAGCATGGGAAAAATATCACATACATGATGGGTCCTTGTTTAGAGCTAACAATTTATGTGTTCCAGAATTGTCTGTGCGTTTGCTCTTATTGCAGGAATCTCATGCCAGAGGTTTGATGGGTCACTTGGGCGTGAGAAGATGCTACTCATGCTAGAGCCGACCACTTTTATTGGCCAAAGATGAGGCTGGATGTGACAAAGGGATGTCTACGCACGCTTCTATTCCTCTAGACACAGTTGTTGGGCCTCCAAGAGCAGCAGGTTTGTAGAACAAGAGCAAGTTTCCCTTAATGAATCACCCAAGGTTTATTGAACTTAATGGAGGTAGAGGTCAAAGATATCCCTCTCAAGCAACTCTACAATTAAGAAGTCTCTTGTGTCCCTAACACACCTAATACACTTGTCGTGATGTATAGGTGCACTAGTTCGGCGAAGAGATAGTGAAATACAAGTAATATGGATGATTATAAGTAGTAATTGCAATCTGAAATAAAAATGGCAGCAAGCGAACATGGAGCAGAACTTGTTGAAACGGTGTTTCAATGCTTAGAAACAAGGCCTAGGGATCATACTTTCACTAGTGGACACTCCCAACAATGATCACATAATTGAATAAATAAATGCTACTCTCAAACACTCTCTTGTTGGATAACAAACACCATTCATCGTGTAGGGCTGCAAAAGCACACCTCAAGCCGGAGTAAACAAGCTCCACAACGTCATAAAGGAATCACACACGATGCGCACACTATCACCATCACACCATGGAGAGTGACTCCGGAGTTCATATTAAAGTAACTTCTAGAGTGCATAATAGACAAGAGTAACATCTACATATTCAACTAGATTACAAAGCTCATGATCACATAAAGATCACACCATGGGAGAGATGAACCACATAGCTACCGTAGAGCCCTCAGCCGGGGGAGAACTACTCCCTCTCATCATGGAGACAACAACGGCGATGAAGATGGCTGGTGTCGATGGAGATGACTCCGGGCAAAATAGGAACCTGGAAGGTGCCGTAATGAGCCCGTCTCCGAAACTTGTCGTTGATGGCGGCGGCGCTACGAACACTTCTGGTGGAATATGACTGATTGCCGAGGGTTTTCGTATCCTGGGCAACAGAGAAGGAGTGCGTGTCGTTGTTTGATCAGATTGCACTTGAGAGGATCCTCACGAGGTGAGAAGAAGTAGGGGCCATAGGGCTGAGAGTCCCCTGGACGGTGGTACGCGATTTATCCAGCTTTTCGGAACACTCGCACGATGGCAAGGCCTACTGCTGCTTGTGAATTATCTGGGTGCTTTCTCGTTGTTACAATGAGTTGTGTTTGTGCCTCTAGGGCTCCCGGATCCGGCTTATAAAGGCGCACCGATCTAGGGTTTACATGGAGAGTCCTAGCTAGATTACAAAGTTGCCTAACTACAAGACAATGTTTTGCCGTACGTCATGATCCGCCTTCCCATCACGCCATACTCGGATCCGGGTTCCACATGGGACTCCACGCGATCCGGCTTCCTCCGAAGGCCTGGCCGATCCGGCTCCTCATCCCGGGCTGGACTTCATCCTTCGTGATCAACAGCAACTGGGCCGCCCGACGGGCCACATGCCACATCACCATCCGTGTGGCCACCCGGGCTTGCCGATCTAGGCACCGTCGATGGTACACCCATGAAGTACCCACAACAGTGATGCTCCGAGTTTCACCTCCAGTTTCCGCCTTGCTAACGCTTCATGATTTCCGACAATTTCGGTAACGCGGAGAAACTTGAAGAACTCCAACTTCACATTTTTTGCTTTCCCAACTCTTGGTCGGAAAATACCCCATCCTCGCGGACTTCATCCATCGGCGCATCAATACGGCCGTGCTCCTCGGTTACTCCCCCCGTTAAGTACAAAAGTCCGCTTATCTTCACACTTCCAATCCGAACCTTAAAAGGTTCAAACGGCTCCGCATTCCGGCGCCATTTTCGCGCGATTTGAGCGGTAAATCATAGCCATTTTCACCGCTTAGGTTTTTCGACACGTGTCGCTTATCCAACGGTGCGACGCTTGCGTTCCGACCATAGGATGCGAAGCACGAATCTCCTCCTTCGGCCTATAAATATCCGCCGTTCAACCCCTACCACTCCATTCGCCCCCTTTTCACCTCCCAGCGCAGCGCCGCCTCCGAGCTCTTCCTCCGCCGTACCGGAGTTCGCCGGAAGTTCGCCGGAGCCGTTTCGCCGCCGCACCGTGTTCATCGTGTTCTTAACTTCGGCGAGCCACCGCAGCTAAACCTCATCGCCGGCGACTCGGACCACCGCGGAAGCCATTCCGGTGAGCCCTCGAGCTTCGTCTTTGCACCGTAGTTGGTAGGGATGAATTAGGGTTTGAACGTTGGATCCGACTAAGTTAGTTTCCGCCACTGTTTCCTCTTCAGATGTCTTCTTCGACTCCGCCTCCTGCCTCCGAGCCGATCATGGCAACGCCCATCTCCTCCGCACCTCCGTCCTTTGCCCCAGTTCAGCTGGAACCCTCCAAAGATTCCGGCAAGAACATCGAGGAAACGTCTGCTAACCCGGAGGAAACCGCCGGAGCAGAACAAACGGAAAAGAAAGCGGAAGAAGCGGCCGCCAAAAAAGCTAAAGCTCACCCACGAGACAGCGAGGCTAAGGGGAAGTGGTGGCCCTGCACCACCACAGAAACATAGCTCAACAACCTCGAGGCGGAGGGCTTTCTAAGACCCGGGTCCTGGCGGACACTTCCTGGTGCTCTGGCTCCAGCCCCCGAAGCCGGAGAAATGGTGGTGACCAAGGCGCTTGTGGAGCGTGGCTTCTCCTTTCCACCAAGCGATTTCTTCTCGGAAATCTTGAAGGCGTACGGACTCCAGCCTCACAACATATCTCCAAACAGCGTCCTGGCCATAAGCAACCACGTCACTCTATGCGAAGGCCACCTCCGGGTACCCCCAGAACTTCCTCTTTTTCAATACTTCTTCTCCGTCAAAAAGGAGAAGATTCCTAAAGCTTCCGAGTTGGCCACCTGCGGGTCAATTACCTTCATGCTCCGCCCCGGCCGCGTCTATCCTCCAACCGACCGCCATGAATCCGCGCGATACTGGTCTGGAGGCTTCTTCTATTTGAAGGATGTTTCCGACCCGGCGAGCGAGAGGGTGCTGCCGTCCTTTAAGAATAGCCCCGCCAGTGAGACTCCAGCATGGACACAATGTCCTCATCTCTCCGAGTCACCTCTGCTGACTCGTGCAGTTAGGCGGATCTGCAAACTGACGAAAGATGGTCTGTCTAGGAAGGACCTAACAATGTCCTGGTTCACAAAGCGGATCCAACCACTTCAACATCGGGACCGCCTGATGTTCCAGTACGCGGGGCGTGACGATCCTATGCGCGCCTCCAAAGACAACCTTTCCGCAGACGCCATCGACAAGCGGATCCGACTCCTCATCAAGATTCCGCGTGATCTTCGGATTCACGTGTGTAACAAGGACATCCACACCAACGGCTCCGGGACCGCAGTACGTTGCCTTGACCCAACTGTCGATTCCTTTATAACCTGAATTTTGTCTAAGTATTGGCTTGGTAACATAGCTCGAAGCCCTCGAGGAGGGCGAACTCGGAACTCTCCTCCGGGTCCCTCACGCGGGCAACACTGACCCGGAAGCCGCATCGGAAGCGGAGGCTCCCGATGCTCCGCGCCCCTCCAAGAGAAAGAGGGCTGCTCCCTCCAGCCCTGCAGCCAAACGTGCCCGCGAGGTGCCTAGCACCGCGGCTACCCGCAAGGCGGAGGCGGAGAAGAAGCGCCTGCTTCATCGATACCAAGAACCGAGCCCAACCCGACATGCACCATTTTTCAAACCATCCTGGTAAGCGCTGCCCGCCTAAAACCCCCTCTCCGTGTTGCGGCCGAACCCACCGGCGAGCGACGGCAACAGCGTAGAGCCGGGAGGCTCCAGACTCGCGGGCCGGCCCCCGGTCCCTTCCGAGCGACGGTTCGCAAAGATCGGTAAGACGCACGTCTGATGCCGGTATGCGTGCCACCCCACTCATACCGGTCGAAGGTGATGGATGTGCCTCACTTACCCGCATGGCATACACGTAAACATTAAATACGAGCCTCGATGGGCTCTCAGGTTGTCCTGTGAATCGGCTCAAAGAGCCGATCCACCCATGATCCGTACGAGGTGTACGAATATATGGTGGTCCCGCTTGATCTCAAAATAAAGCTAAAACGACCTACTACGATTTAGGGTTTTCACCACATAACGAACATCCTACTCGTGGACGAGCTCGCGCCACGACGGTGATTGTAAGCCGATCCTAGACAGGGCCTATAAACCAACACGAGGTTGATCCCGAACATCCCGTCTAGGGCTAGGCAAACTACACCCTACGCGCCTCACTGGATCCTTCAACCCGTTTGTAAGGCCTAACTATGGCAGATATTAAACTAATCCTTGAGAACAAGGAGCAATCATAACGGATCGGATCTACTAAATAACGATCAAGTGGGTGCCGCCCTTACACCTAAGACAAGTGTAAGGCTGCTAGACGTCTCGGGACACCGACGATAAAGATATGATACGATGAACAATGCTAACCCTAACACGTCTAAGATAACTACGTTGCTCACCATCAAAGGCTTCAATACGAGCAACACATGAACAACATAAAGATACTGCCCAGATCACAAGATGCGATCTAGGCAACATGATGCTTACCCGGAAGAAACCCTCGAGACAAGGGAGTTGGCGATGCGCCTAGATTGGTTTGTGGTGAACGTGATTGTCGTTTATTTCATAAACCCTAGATACATATTTATAGTCCGTAGACTTTCTAACGTGGGAATAATCCCAACCGTGCACGAGCCAAACTCTAACTAACCGATACGTATCCTACTATATTACAGATACACGGGCGAACTAGCCCAAACTTTGCATATAAGGCCGATTCATGTATTCCTTCCATGTATATTCTTCAAGCCCATCTTGATCGCGCCCCACCTCTGACTTGGTCAAATTTCCGTGGATAACATGCTCCCCGGTTTTGGAATTGATAATTCCAAAATCACTCTCGTTTTTTTCTTCGTTTCTGGTCATGTCGTGGCAGAACCGTCGCAGTACTCTTCATCATGATGCCTTGCCTCTTCCACTTCTGCGTGCCCTGGCAATTTTTTTTTGTTGGGCAACACTTCCTCTAAACTCGCTATGGCATTGAATTTCCACTATATCCCTTTTATTTAACCGCTCCAAACAGTTTGCTTCTTCATCCCTTCTGCATTAGCACTCCAAAAGCCCTCCGCTGCCACCAGTCTTCTTCCTCCTCCGCCTCATCGGGTCTTTCCACCCAATCCTCCTCCTCCTCGCGAGCCGAGCCGGAGTGGAACCCAGGAGGCCCATGCGCTCAACATCCAGCCCGCCATCGGGCCGGGAGAATCCAAATACGATTCGTCCGGTCCTGAGACCAAGTCCTCGACCGACGGAAGGACCTCCGCTCTCCGCCGACGGAACGGAGGAGGAGAGCGATGACGATCGCTCCTCCTGGGGCGTTCACCTCCCGAGGAGGAGGGGAGGAGGAGAAGGAGGAGGAGGACGACACCTCCTCCGACGAACCGCCGGCCAAGGAGCCCCTGCCCCCGCTCGGGAACCTCAGCGACTTTGACAGCGACGACGACGACGCCGACGAGGAGGACGAGGACAACGAGGCCTCGGCCGGCGGTCGCGGCAGCAGCGACGACGAGCCCGTCGGGAGTAGCGCCGACAGCGGCGACGCCGCGACGACGAGGGCCGCGACGGCCCGTAGATAGGACCCTTAGCATAGGATCAGTAATAGTAGATGGGGCAATGTACCCACTAGTATTTCCTTTTGAGAGCAATCAGCTCTTTATGTAAGAAATCCTATTTATCAATGAAGAATTTTCCCCAGTTTGATTTTGCCGATCTCCTTTAAGCTAATTTAGCCGATTCCCCTTCACCCTGATTTTGCCGATTGTTCACTTAGCCAATGCTCAATGAGCTGATAGCAACGCATCGGTTTTTCACAATCTATCCTTCAACTCTTCAACCGATGACTTCGAGTTCCTGGTGGATAATGTGGAAGACCCTGCCTTCTCTGGGCATTCTTAAATTCCTCCCACCAGCTCCGATGGTTCTCTCCGTGAACTCCCATTTTTGAAGAAGGTTGCGACGACAGGACCAGCCGATGACACCCCACCTGGCTTCTAAAAATGAAAGCATCTACCAGGCCGCTGCCCCCCCAGCCCCCGCCAAGGCGAGAATAGCTGAGGACGCACGATCGACAAAGGGGTTTTGAACTCGTAATTTCGAGATGTACCACCATGCCGAGCCACCAAACTTGCCCCCATCAATCGCCTCTTCTTCCGTTGGAGTCGATATTGCAGACGAAACACCAACGGCTTAATGAGCAAAAGGTTGCCTTGCATGCCAAAACTGACGCTTCTGACAGTACTGCTGAACTGGCGTAAAGGGTTGGAAGTCCTCGAAGAAAAGGTTCTGGCACCACGGCTCATTGCAGCTGAGGAAGCTCTCATCGTTCACTCCCTCGAGGAAGCAGGCTTGAAGCTGAACTGAAGACCGACTTGGTGAAAATCCGTCTTGAACACGCCAGCGGTAGATCCTTGTGTAATTGTACTTAGAGTCGAACACTGGCCGTGCATCGGTTTCTCGCTTTCGCTCTAAAGTCGATGTCCGTGCATCGTCGTATACCATGGGCCGATTTTTCTATCGGCCCTCAATATTTCACCGCACATGTATCGCACATGTTCATCCGATTAGTGCCCCCGAGCCGAATCGTCAAAACTGCAGATATCGGCTCTGTAGCCTAGCCAAGGCACCGTATTTGCACGTCGGCTCCACAGACTACTGCTGACTCTCATCAGCCGACGTAAAACCGCTGCTCATTAGATCGACGTTGAAACACAAGCAGAACGTGTGGTGAAGATAATTTTGGCCGATTGCTGGAATCGGCCTCCACGTTGATTGAATCGCTCAATGAAGGTTTTGCAATGTTCCTCCATAGATCTTTGGGGCTGATCCCAAGGATCGGCCTTGCCATGTTTGTCCATAGGTTCGTTCTTGCTATACGGTCAGGCCGGTGGATAAGACCAGCCTAACCCCGTCCTTCGTCACGTCGATGCGCTCGCAGTCGTCCAAATTGATGCCTGAGAGTGGCTCTTGGCCTGTTGTCTCCCACTGCTCATGCCGCCCGTTGAAATCTCGTCGAGTCATCTCGCATGGACGACCTCTACTGCCTCCATCCCACCGTATTACGCATTGGCATCGTGGATGGAATGCAACACTGGCGTGGATCCAATCTCTCTCCCTAGAAGGACAGCATAGGTGCTCTTGCTATCGACAATGAAGAACATCGTAGGGATGGTTTCTCCTTCCTACTACGTATCCACGTTCGTAACACCTTAAAGGCCGTACGTCACGTTGAAATCGCCAATGTCACGTTGGTCTTGATCAGGATCCAAGCTAGAGCGTCCCAATCGACGTAGCATGGAGTATGGCATAATGTTGATCGGCTCCTGTCCACCAAGATCTTGTTGACAAAGTTGCCCATCGATATAACTCCTCGCAAGCATGTGGCCTCGATGTCTAGCTTCTTTCGTGGCTTCTCAAAGATAATCGCCATGGCCGCAACAAGTTGTGCCACAAAAAGTCGGCCTAATCCTCGAGCACCAAACTCCGCTCAAGGATGAACACCATGTTTGTGCTACCGATGTTTCATCACTTCCGCTTTCTTTGTCCGGGGCGCCACTCTTTCCTTTGTGGCCGACCTTCTTCGCCCAGGGTTCGCTGAATTTTAGCGCCGATCAGGCCGCGCCTTCCTCAACGTGCGTGTGCATAACCTTCTGGGCTTCCTCGAAAAACCACTAGCCGCTGAACCTTACGCTTTTGGGAACGGTGTCCATCAGCACCACCTTGGGCCGGTGGTACTATCTTCTTCTTCTTCATCGTCTTCCAATTCCTCGAGATCTTCCACCCGAGAGGACTCGGCGTACTTGTTCCGAGGCGAGAGGCCCTAGACGTTTGAACACGAACACGTTAGCTGCATCCTTCCTCTTCTGTTCACATTCGCGCTGCCGATTGTAGGCACCGGCTCATTCCTAAATCCCAGCAGTGTCTGAAGAAGGACAGTCCCAGTGCCTATCCTCATCGTCTCGCTCTCTTGACTTTTCCTCGTATGGCGCTCATATCTCCCTCGTCGCGATCATGTCACGATGTCTCCCCGCGTCCCCAATGACGATCTTCACCATCGTCGTTGGGTCGTCGGCGTTGGTCATACTGACTCTCATACTTGTTGAGGAGGTGATCAGAGAGGTCGCTGACATCTCACATTCCCTCACTTCTCCCTCTCTGTGATGTAGCGCTTGCCATCGTGACGGAGCCGATCACGTGAAACGGCTTCCTCTGTGTCCTTGCTACGAGAGTACCTGCCTCGTCTCCGTCCTTACCGTAGTGGTGTCCAGGTCCTACCATGTTGATATTGAACGAGAATGGCTGGCAACCTCCAGGGTAAGTGCACTCAATTGTTAACGCAAGGGAAAGGGTGTGTGTTGACTTTCATGGCGTACTGGCCGAAAATTAGACGCCCTTGTTCATCGCCATTTGGACTTGTGCCACCGCCACACCCGTAAATACAGGCATGGGTGAACGGCAGGCCACTTGCGTATGGCTTTCCATTCAGCTCCTGCGCCGTGGGGATCTTGTGGCCTTCGGGTACCTTTAGCGTTTCTCCTTAAGTAAGAGGTCGAAAACTGGGCCGCCTGGGTAACGTCGGTCAAACCTCTCGGGAGGACCTTGTAGGCTTAACCCACTTGCGTGGACATGGGGCTTTGCCCCCGAGTCCATTCAGCCACCGCTACCTCTTGATCTCCCGCAGCCTTCGTCTTCATCCGCCTCAACCAGGACCACCGCACGCTTGAATTTATCCCGGTATACATCCGTGCCTGTTCATATACTCGATAGCTTCGCACCATGTGCGCCAAAGGAAGGGTAGTCCGCGTGAGGCCACGTCCCACCGCAGACCCACCACCACCAACTCGACCGCTTCTTCACTACACGAGCCGAATAGCACTTGCCTTTAACGGTCCCGAAGCGCTCGACGATTCCTCACACCGTTTCTCCGCGTCGACGCATTTGTGCAACGGGCAATGCCGCCTCTAAGCCTCTCGAGTGATACCGCATGTGGAACTGCTCTTCCAACCGCTTCCAAGTCCGGATTGAGTCCGTGGCAGCGATGTACCACCCGGGCCGATCCCGTGAGGGATCGTGCGAAGAACTCACACGAGCTCATCCGATGCCGAGATCGTGCCCATCAGCAACATCTACCACATGCTCGATGGAGCCGGGAACCGTCCGATCCATTAAACTTGGAGAAATCAGGGAGCCGATATTTGGGTGGTAGCTGGATCAATTCGTACTCGTTGGGGCACGGCGAATAGCCGATTGCCCTCCTTTTCCGCACCATGCCGAACTGGTCTCTCGTGATGGTACCGATCTCGATCCGTGGTGCTAGCCGCAGAGCGAACCGTGAAGATTCGCTGAGTGGCATACTTAGCCAGCCATGCTTATTTTCCAGCTCGAGCCAACCAGAGCTGAACTCTGAAGATTCGCCGAAGTGGCATACTTAGCCAGCCACTGCCTCGGCTTCTCAAGATCCGTTCCTCGAAGTTCCTCCCTGTTCCTTAAGTCCCCGCTCGTTGGGTAGTCCGGGGTTTGTGAGTGCCTGGCCATCGCAACCCTGGGCACATATGTGCACGGTATCCGTGAGGGATCTCCTTAGGGGCCCATGCAAGAACCGGTAGTCACTAGGGTCACCACCGATCTTGTAGACGACGAATGCTGGTGAATCGGCACTTCCGGTGCTGCCAACGCGAATGGCAGCAGTGGACGGGACTGGACTGGCATTTCCTCCCCTGGTAAGTCCCGAGAGCTGGTCCCGATGGAGAGTACCGGTGCCTCATGATTTCCCGGATCACCCGAAGAGCGACACGCTCCAAAGTGTTCACCAAGCTCTCAGAATGGTGCAGCGAGTGAGCTACCATGAAGTTAATCTCCTGACGCAGGGAACTGGTGCGTTCTTCTGACGGGGCGGACAAGTCCACTCCATCGAGCGCGCTGTGTGAGAACCCCTTCCACCCGATGCCATGTGAGCGGGTTCTCTCGAAAGAGCCGCTGAGGTCGGCTTCGAGGATTGCTTTGACCTCGTCATGCTTCTTCTTGAGCTCCAGATCCTCGTACTTGACCGGGGTGCCTTCCGCCATCTCGATGTAGATGGCGATGCTGTTGATGTCGGCGATTGTCCCACCTAAGTGCGTAATGTGTTATGTCGGGAATCCATGCGAAAGGGGCGTACGGCAACACAAGAGAGCTTCGGAGGCTCCCAGATCGCGGCTGGCCCCGGTCCTCCGAGCGATGGCCCGCAAAGACTCGCGCACGCACGTCCGATGCTGGTGCAGGGCGTGCCACCTATACCTGGTCAGGAAGGTGATGGATGTGCCTCGCTCTTAGTTTCCCGCATGGCATACACGTAAACATTAAATACGCGCCTCGATCGGCTCTCGTTGTCCTGTGAATCGGCTCAAGAGCCGATCCACCCATGATCCGTACGAGGTGTACGAATATATGGTGGTCCCGTTGATCAAAATAAAGCTAAAATGACCTACTACCGATTTAGGGTTTTCACCACATAATCTAACATCCTACTCGTGATTGAGCTTGTCTGGCGGCCACGCACGGTGATTGTAAACCGACCCTAGACAAGGCCTGAAAACCAACACGAGGTTGATCTCCGGAACATCCCGTCTAGGGCTAGCAAACTACACCCTACGCGCTACTGGATCCTTCAACCCGCTTGTAAGGCCTAACCATACGTATATTAAACTAATCCTTGGAGAACAAGGAGCAATCATAACTATCACATCTACTAAATAACGATCAAGTGGTGCCGCCTTACACCTAAGATAAGTGTAAGGGCGGCTAGACGTCTAGGTTGCACGATGACAGCATATGATACGATGAACAATGCTAACCCTAACACGTCTAAGATAACCACGTCTCGCCATCAAAAAGGTTTTAAGACGAGCACGCATGAACAACAATAATATGTATCGCCTAGATCGCAAGATGCGATCTAGTCAGCATGATCTTACCCGGAAGAAACCCTCGAGACAAGGAAGTTGGCTGCGCCTAGATTGTTTTGTGGTGAACGTGATTGTTGTTTATTTCATAAACCCTAGATACATATTTATAGTCCGTAGACTTTCTAATGTGGGAATAATCCCAACCGTGCACGAGCCAAACTCTAACTAACCGATACGTATCCTACTATATTACAGATACACGGGCGGGCCGATTCATGTATTCCTTCCATGTATATTCTTCAAGCCCATCTTGATCGCGGCCCACCTCTCGACTCATTGCCAAATTCTCGTGTGATAACGTCACCATGAATCAGCATGTGCTTAACTATTATGCCTTTCTTATTATGCAACAGAAGCTCCGGAAGCCAGCCCCCCAAGATCCCCAAGAAGAGAACGAAGCCATCTCCGGCTTCTATGCCAGTCACACCGGAAGTTGAGGTTCCGCCCAAAGCCTCTTCTACCGCCAAGTCGGATCCTAAGGACATCATCAACCTTGATGACCTCCCTGAAGAAGCAACTGCCGAGACCGGCCACGGCGAATCCGGCAAGGGTGCATCCTCATCCGCACCTCCACCTGAACAACCATACATCACCTCCGCTGAAGCCCCGGCTGAGGAGGTTAAGAAAAAGTTTTTGCTAAGTCGTGCCACCGGCACGCCCCAGACTCATCCTCACCTCTTTTTGACTTTGCAAAAGGCTCCCCTCTCACAGCGCCATGCAGAGATCTCCGCCATGATGGACCAAGTATGGGGGCCTGCAAACACGGAAATGCAGGAGCTTTCTAACCTTGAAAGCGATCTCAAGGTTTTCTTTGCTAAGCACAAGAACGTGCGCCAGGTAACACTAGCCCCCAAGCATTGGGTTGGACATTTTTCCGAGTATCATGTGCGAGCCGATGCTTTTTAAATGTGCACCTTAGCGGAAATTTGAAATTTTTCTCAATCTAAGGATTTTAAATCTCTCGCCAGCCCCCAGAATTTTGAATTTCCGGCTAACTTCTGCCTGCTTCTCAGAACACGCGGAAACTGCACGAAGACCTGCGCGTCCATGTGCTGGAGCAAATAACAGAGATCGAAGGGCTGCACCAGAATGCTGAAAATAGCAAAAAGGCTATATCACTCTTGGAGACCCGCCTGAACGGTAAGAATTTCGGGTTGCTTATGAATCTTTTCATGAACAATCATGATGCATGACTTGTGCGATTTTCCGCCTGCAGAAGAGATTTCCAAGCGCCCCGCTATTGATGCCCTATCCGCCAAGGTCCAAGTGCTCGAGGCGGAGAATGAATCCCTCAAGAACTTCATGAAAGAATCCTCCGAGAAGGAGACTTTGGAGAAGAAGGAGCTCTTGGAGAAGCATGCGCGCGACATGGCGGAACTTGCGGACAAACTCAAGAAGAGCCAGCAGAGGGTATCAACCTTAGCGGCTAAAAATAAGAGTCAAGAGGCGGAGGCGGAGGCTATCGACAAAATGATCTTCCGTAAGAACCTGTCCTGTTTAATTCCGACTTCCTCACATGTTGCTATGTCCGCGGAAGAACTGATCATCATTTTCGCAGCGAGTCTTGGCTTTGAATGGACCAAAGAGTCAACCCTCAAAAGGACTGAAGCACATGATGAGGCGCGGGATTCAATTGAGAATCTCGTCGAGGCATGTCGCGGAATCGCCAAATCGCTGTCCTTGAAGAGAGCTAAGACCACGGTGATTGACACCATGTCAAAGCTGATGCGGCAAGTGCCGGAGCTCATCAAGGATTGGCAAGAATCTTCTGCTCGCGGAGTCGCTTCCCTCGTTTTGGCCACCTGCAAGGCGCACTTCCCAACCATGAGGTTTGCGAATATTGCACGCGACACCCCCAAGGGCACCAACATGAGAGCCATTTTCGCGGAGACCCAAGGATTAGATCGAATCTTTGTTGGACGAGTTAACCACTCATTCTGGTACAACAAGTACGATCTCTCCAATGGCTTCTCTGACACGGAAGATGAAGAGGAAGGTGCTGAGGAGGGCGACACGGAGGGCTCCAGATCGAGCGCTGATAAATCCGATGAAGGCTCCGATGACAACTCCGGCATTGGCTCCGGTGACGGCTCCGCGTACGTAGTTTCTGATGAGGAGCAATCCTCCGAGTGAAAATCTGTGAAACAATCGAACTGATGTATCATTTTGGCCCGGAGTGGGTTTGTAAGATAACTTAAATTCTTAAGTAGCTAGGGACAAAACACTTATGCATGGGCGGAAAAACTTATCCTGCTATCCGTATGAATTTATTTGCATGTTTCGTTTGTTTGAAAGCAAGTGCTGGTTTTAATGTTTTCCGGCTTGCTCACTTGACCTTCCGCGAGCCGGAGGACCTTTAGCCGGAAAAACTCGCCAGCGGCGACGAAGCCCAATGGCAATCCGTCAATAACCGCGGAAACAAGCCCCCAGCCGAGGTGCCGGAAATCGCTACCAGGAATCCGCGAGTTTGCAACAAAAAGCATTTCCACCAGAAAACTTAAGCTCACGTCCTAAGGGACGATTTTGAAAATCACAACTGACATAGGCATCCCCAAAGGGCCTGCCGAAGATTGTACCCGGGGTTTACTGAAGGCCCATATGTCGAAGAGTATGAAGTTTGGAAGCCCAAGATAGTGTTAAGGAAAGATAAAGTTGTATTAGGAAACATAGACTTGTAATCTTGCAGGACGGTCAGAAACCCTCCCGGACTCTGTAACTTGTGTACTACGAATCCCTCGGCTCCGCCTCCTATATAAGGGGGAGTCGAGGGACAAAGAAAGCATCGAATCATTGTCTCACGCAACCCTAATTTTCATATTCGTCGAGTACTTTTCAGCTGAAACCTTCGAGATCTACTTGCCCTCTACTTCCAGCAAAACCCTAGTCTACAACTTGTAGGCATTGATAAGTTAATCCCTTGTCAATTGGCGCCGACCGTGGGGACTAGAGGTGTCAAGGAGATGATCTCGATGGCACGTTCAAGATCGTCGACTTCATCAATGATACGTCTCAAACGTATCTATAATTTCTTATGTTCCATGCTACTTTTATGATGATACTCACATGTTTTATACACATTATATGTCATTATTATGCATTTCCTGGCACTAACCTATTAACGAGATGTCGAAGAGCCGTTGTTGTTTTCTGCAGCTTTTTGGTTTCAGAAATCCTAGTAAGGAAATTCTCGAATTGGACGAAATCAACGCCCAGGGTCCTATTTTCACACGAAGCTTCCAAAAGAGAGGGGGAAAGGAGTGGGGCCACGAGGTGGCCACACACCAGGGCGGCGCGGCCCAGGCCCTGGCCGCGCCGACCTATGGTGTGGGCCCCTCGTGACGCCCCCTGACCTACCCTTCCACCTACAAATAGCCTTCGTCGCGAAACCCCCAGTACCGAGAGCCACGATACGAGAAAACATACTGAGACGCCGCCGCCAATCCCATCTCAGGGGATTCAGGAGATCGCCGCACCCTGCGGAGAGGGGAATCATCTCCCGAGGACTCTACACCGCCATGGTCGCCTCCTGAGATGGATGTGTGAGTAGTTCACCCCTGGACTATGGGTCCATAGCTAGATGGTTATCTTCTCCCCATTGTGCTATCATTGTTCATCTTGTGAGCTGCCTATCATGATCAAGATCATCTATCTGTAATGCTACATGTGTGTTTGTTGGGATCCGATGAATAGAGAATACTATGTTATGTTGATTATCAATCTATGTGTTGTTTATGATCTTGCATGCTCTCCGTTGCTAGTAGAGGCCAAGTCATTGCTTGTAACTATAAGAGGGAGTATTTATGTTCGATAGTGGGTTCATGCCTCCACAACTGGGACAAACAGCAAGTTCTAAGGTTGTGGATGTGTTGTTGCTACTAGGGATAAAACATTGATGCTATGTCCGAGGATGTAGTTATTGATTACATTACGCACCATACTTAATGCAATTGTCTCCTGTTTGCAACTTAATACCGGAAGGGGTTCGGATGATAACCTGAAGTGGACTTTTTAGGCATAGATGCATGCTGGATAGCGGTTCTATGTACTTTGTCGTAATGCCCAATTAAATCTCACAATACTCATCATGTCATGTATGTGCATTGTCATGCCCTCTTTTTTGTCAATTGCCCAACCGTAATTTGTTTACCCAATATGCTATTTCTTATGGGAGAGACACCTCTAGTGAATTGTGGACCCCGGTCCATTCTTTTACATCGAATACACCTTGCAATACTTGTTCTACTGTTTTCTGTAAACAATCATCATCCACACTATACATCTAATCCTTTGTTACGGCATTTTTGAGATTGACAACCTCACTTCTTTCGTTGGGGCAAAGTACTTTGGTTGTGTTGTGCAGGTTCCACGTTGGCGCCGAATCCCGTGTTGCGCCGCACTACATCTCGCCGCCATCAACCTTCAACGTGCTTCGCTCCTACCGTTCGATAACCTTGGTTTCTTTCTGAGGGAAAACTTACCGTGTGCATCATACCTTCCTCTTGGGGTTCCCAACGAACGTGTGTGTTACACGCCATCAAGCTCTTTTCTCGGCGCCGTTTGGGGAGATCAAGACACGCTGCAAGGGGAGTCTTCACATCGCAATCTCTTTACTTTGTTTTTGTCTTGCTTTATTTTATTTACTACTTTGTTTGCTGCACTAAAACAAAACACAAAAAAATTAGTTGCTAGTTTTACTTTATTTACTGTCTTGCACTCTATATCAAAACACAAAAAAAATTAGTTACTTGCACTTACTTTACTTATTTCATCATGTTTCCTTTTAATTTTACCGTTAAAAACATGCCGGTAGGGCGCGGGTCTATAATTGGGAGAAATAATATAGAAGAATTTTTCAACCATGTTAGTACCGTTGATGATTTTGAAGATAGACACTTGGTAGACCTTGCTCCTACTTATGAAATTGCCGCTGCTATTTTAGTTCGTATGATGGAAACTAAATTTGTTAATCTCAATCCTATAATCCAACACATGTTTCTTACACTCGGTAATATGGAAGAAGGGGAAAAGAAAGATTTTGTTTTAGAAACCCTTCTTAGAGAATTTGGTGGTACAGCAAGAGAGGCTAGAAAGGTCTTTGCTAAATATGATATGCTTGGTTCTTATACCAATTTTGTTAGTCTCTTTGAAAAAATGGATATGGATAGAATAAGGTATACTAATAATATTAATGATGACGGGGAGATCAAAGCACCAATACCATGTAAGCTCCTAGCAATGAATGAAGCATTAGAAAATAACTATGCTTGGCTTGTTCCTGAAAATTTGTTCGATGAAAGTAGTAAGCCCAAGACTAATGAAAAGGGAGACGCTAAAACTTATGTATCCAATATACTATGCATGGTTGAGAAAACTCCGCACCCCGCTGTAAGTGCTCCACCGTTTGATAATACTTGATATACACTTTCTGCGCCTAGCTGAAAGGCGTTAAAGAAAAGCGCTTATGGGAGACAACCCATGTTTTTACTACAGTAATTTTATTTTATATTTGAGTCTTGGAAGTTGTTTACTACTGTAGAAACCTCTCCTTATCTTAGTTTTATTGCATTGTTGTGCCAAGTAAAGTCTCTAATAGAAGTATGATACTAGATTTGGATTACTGCGCAGAAACAGTTTTCTTGCTGTCACGAATCTGGGTCTAATTCTCTGTAGGTAACTCAGAAAATTATGCCAATTTACGTGAGTGATCCTCAGATATCTACGCAACTTTCATTAGTTTTAAGTTTTTTCATCTGAGCAAGTCTGGTGCATGTTAAAAATTCGTCTTTACGAACAGTTCTGTTTTGACAGATTCTGCCTTTTATTTTGCATTGCCTGTTTTGATATGCTTGATGGATTTTTTCGATTCCATTGACTTTCAGTAGCTTTGTGCAATGTCCAGAAGTATAAAGAATGATTGTGTCACCTCTGAATATGTGAATTTTAATTGTGCACTAACCCTCTAATGAGTTGCTTTGAGTTTGGTGTGGAGGAAGTTTTCAAGGATCAAGAGAGGAGTATGATACACCATGATCAAGGAGAGTGAAAGCTCTAAGCTTGGGGATGCCCTGTGGTTCACCCCTGCATATATCAAGAAGACTCAAGCGTCTAAGCTTGGGGATGCCCAAGGCATCCCCTTCTTCATCGACAACACTATCAGGTTCCTCCCCGAAACTATATTTTTATTCCGTCACATCTTATGTACTTTGCTTGAGCGTCTGTTTGTTTTCGTTTTTGTTTTGTTTGAATAAAATGGATCCTAGCATTCATTGTATGGGAGAGAGACACGCTCCGCTGTTGCATATGGACAAATATGTCCTTAGGCTTTACTCATAGTATTCATGGCGAAAGTTTCTTCTTCGTTAAATTGTTATATGGTTGGAATTGGAAAATGATATATGTGGTAATTGGTATAACATCTTGAATAATGTGATATTTGGCAATTGTTGTGCTCATGTTTAAGCTCTTGCATCATATACTTTGCACCCATTAATGAAGAAATACATAGAGCATGCTAAAATCTGATTTGCATGTTTGGTTTCTCTAAGGTCCAGATAATTTCTAGTATTGAGTTTGAACAACAAGGAAGACGGTATAGAGTCTTATAATGTTTACAATATGTCTTTTATGTGAGTTTCTGTACCGTTCATCTTTGTGTTTGTTTCAAATAACCTTGCTAGCCTAAACCTTGTATCGAGAGGGAATACTTCATGCATCCAAAATCCTTGAGCCAACCACTATGCCATTTGTGTCCACCATACCTACCTACCACATGGTATTTCTCCGCCATTCCAAAGTAAATTGCTTGAGTGCTACCTTTAAAATTTCCATTCTTTACCTTTACAATATATAGCTCATGGGACAAATAGCTTAAAAACTATTGTAGTATTGAATATGTACTTATGCACTTTATCTCTTATTAAGTTGCTTGTTGTGCGATAACCATGTTCCTGGGGACGCCATCAACTATTTCTTTGTTGAATATCATGTGAGTTGCTATGCATGTTCGTCTTGTCTCAAGTAAGGGTGATTTATCATGATCAAATGGTTTGAGTATGCATATTGTTAGAGAAGAACATTGGGCCGCTAACTAAAGCCATGATCCATGGTGGAAGTTTCAGTTTGGACAACAAACTCAATCTCTTATGAGAATATTATCTATTGTTGAATGCTTATGCATTAAAAGAGGAGTCCATTATCTCTGTTATCTATGTTGTCCCTGTATGGATGTCTAAGTTGAGAATAACCAAAAGCGAGAAATCCAATGCGAGCTTTCTCCTTAGACCTTTGTACAGGCGGCATAGAGGTACCCCATTGTGACACTTGGTTGAAACATGTGCTATGCTATGATAATCCATGTAAATCCAAGCTAATTAGGACAAGGTGCGGGCACTATTAGTATACTATGCATGAGACTTGCAACTTGTAGGATATAATTTACATAACTCATATGCTTTATTACTACCGTTGACAAAATTGTTTCTTGTTTTCAAAATAAAAGCTCTAGCACAAATATAGCAATCGATGCTTTCCTTTTTGAAGGACCATTCTTTTACTTTTATGATTGAGTCAGTTCACCTATTTCTCTCCACCTTAAGAAGCAAACACTTGTGTGAACTGTGCATTGATTCCTACATACTTGCATATTGCACTTGTTATATTACTTTACATTGACAATATCCATGAGATATACATGTTACAAGTTGAAAGCAACCGCTGAAACTTAATCTTCCTTTGTGTTGCTTCAATGCTTTCTACTTTGAATTATTGCTTTATGAGTTAACTCTTATGCAAGACTTATTGATGCTTGTCTTTAAGTAATATTCATGAAAAGTCTTTGCTTTATGATTCAGTTGTTTACTCATGCCATTTACCATTGTTTTGATCGCTGCATTCATTACATGTGCTTACAATAGTATGATCAAGATTATGTTGGTAGCATTGTCACTTAAGAAATTATCTTTGTTATCGTTTACCTACTGGGACGAGTAGGAATCTAAGCTTTGGGATGCTTGATACGTCTCAAACGTATCTATAATTTCTTATGTTCCATGCTACTTTTATGATGATACTCACATGTTTTATACACATTATATGTCATTATTATGCATTTTCCGGCACTAACCTATTAACGAGATGCCGAAGAGCCAGTTGCTGTGCTGTTTTTGGTTTCGTAAATCCTAGTAAGGAAATATTCTTAATTGGACGAAATCAACGCCCAGGGTCCTATTTTTGACGAAGCTTCCAGAAGACCGAGGGGGAAAGGAAGTGGGGCCACGAGGTGGCCACACACCAGGCGGCGCCCAGGCCCGCCACGCCGACCTATGGTGTGGGCCCCGTGACGCCCGACCTACCCTTCCACCTACAAATAGCCTTCGTCGCGAAACCCCGCATCGAGAGCCACGATACGAGAAAACATACCGAGACGCGCCGCCGCCAATCCCATCTCAGGGATTCAGCAGACGTCTCCGCACCCCGCCGAGAGGGGAATCATCTCCTCGAGGACTCCTACACCGCCATGGTCGCCTCCGATCGATGTGTGAGTAGTTCACCCTCGGACTATGGGTCCATAGCAGTAGCTAGATGGTTGTCTTCTCCCATTGTGCTATCATTGTCCGATCTTGTGAGCTGCCTATCATGATCAAGATCATCTATCCGTAATGCTACATGTGTGTTTGTTGGGATCCGATGAATAGAGAATACTATGTTATGTTGATTATCAATCTATGTGTTGTTTATGATCTTGCATGCTCTCCGTTTCTAGTAGAGGCTCTGGCCAAGTCATTGTTTGTAACTCCAAGAGGGAGTATTTATGCTCGATAGTAGGTTCATGCCTCCATTAACTGGGACAAACGAAAGTTCTAAGGTTGTGGATGTGCTGTTGCTACTAGGGATAAAACATTGATGCTATGTCCGAGGATGTAGTTATTGATTACATTACGCACCATACTTAATGCAATTGTCTGTTGCTTGCAACTTAATACCGGAAGGGGTTCGGATGATAACCTGAAAGTGGACTTTTTAGGCATAGATGCATGCTGGATAGCGGTCTATGTACTTTGTCGTAATGCCCAATTAAATCTCACAATACTCATCATGTCATGTATGTGCATTGTCATGCCCTCTCTATTTGTCAATTGCCCAACTGTAATTTGTTTACCCAATATGCTATTTCTTATGGGAGAGACACCTCTAGTGAACTGTGGACCCCGGCCCATTCTTTTACATCGAATACAATCTACTGCAATACTTGTTCTACCGTTTTCTCGCAAACAATCATCATCCACACTATACATCTAATCCTTTGTTACAGCAAGCTGGTGAGATTGACAACCTCACTCTTTCGTTGGGGCAAAGTACTTTGGTTGTGTTGTGCAGTTCCACGTTGGCGCCGAATCCCTGGTGTTGCGCCGCACTACATCTCGCCACCATCAACCTTCAACGTGCTTCTTGGCTCCTACTGGTTCGATAACCTTGGTTTCTTTCTGAGGGAAAACTTGCTACTGTGTGCAACATACCTTCCTCTTGGGGTTCCCAACGAACGTGTGTGTTACACGCCATCAATCAACTGCAAGCGAAGCGATGGACATAGGTAAACAGATCGAAACTGGTCTTGTCGATTTTGTGCCTCACCCGCCCTCCCGTTTGGATGCATATGCGTATCCGAGTTCTCAAGGAGACGAGCGCGGTTCCCTCCGCGTCGGGAACGATCAACGTATCAAATTCTTCTTCCGGGATTCTCAGCTAGCCAATCCCGAATCCTCAAGCTCGTGATCATCGGCCGAGTCGGCGACGAGGAAATCTCCTCACCACGCTTCATCGCACCAGGGCAAGCGAAAAACTCGCCAAGATCTTCATGACATGTCCTTCGAGTCGTTCGCGGACCCAATATAAGCAGCGACTCTGATAGTGTCGACAGCTTCGACTTCATCGACAAATCCATCACTGTTGGAAAGGTCTTCACCAATCTCTATGATGGTGTCACCAAAACCAGCAAGGTGCAGAATCCAAAATATCATCAAATTTACGCCATTGGAGAAGCAAGTCGCGATCAGGAGGAAACATCAGAGGCTTTCGACGATTTGGGAAATCCATATGTCGATCCCTCTGATTTAAGGAGAGGTTTGGGCAGTAAATATGTCGGGCCTACACCACGTGTTAGGGTTCAACTCTCGCAATCAGCATGGGATAGAGCCGCAAGGGCTATGGATGGTTCAGAACCAATGGCGACAACTGCTACGACTGAAGAATTGCAGGCTTACCAATATAGGCTCGCTCGAGCAGGAAGGGAATTGGAAAAACAGACAGTTGCTCTGAACAGGAGAAGGGAGGCAGCTTCCGCATCCAGCAGGCGAAGGGCGGAACTGAGTACTTCGGGAAGTAGTCACAGAGGAGCTCGCAACAGGGCAAGGTCTCGACTAAACAACATACCTGAAGCTGAGAGGGAAAATCTAGTCCAAAACCTCGACATGTCCTTTATGTCGATAGACACAAGGGGGAACATTATCCCTAAGACACCAGTAAGGTGGTACATGGCGACGCAAGCTTTTATCCTCGCATCAAAACCACCTGCCGGAGATCCAAGAGAGGCATTGTACAACATGGCCATGGCGGGAGTTGGAGCCATGGGAGCAGCGTTCGTAAATTCACCTCCTGAAGGATCAGCAAGGCAAAATAGTCCACGCCCTGCTGTCGCAGTGGCAGTTCCCGAGAGAACAAGCGGAGCAAGGGACACGGAAATTCAAGCAAGGGTAGACAGGGCACGACAAAATACAAGGGAGCATCGACATTCCCCAGACATAGCCGAAGAAGTGTACGAAGTGACACCTTTGCTTCTCTAACACCTGGGAGACCCAGGCGGATCTGCATTGGTCTTCCACCTTTATTTCCTGCTCAGGCACGGATTGGGTGGGCTTTATTTTTCCAGATCTAAGGCTAATCTTCCTTAGGAAGTTCCTGCATCTTAGATCGGATCTTCGCGATCGCGCGTCCTGCTCAACGCGGTCGCGTCGCGTTACTTACGCTAAGGCGTTTCCGTCGGAATCGACGGTTTCGCCGATGAAGATGTGTATGCCGCCGATCGGGACGATGGAGAGCTTGATGGGGTTTGTCTTGACGGAATCCAGATTCGTCCGAGGGACGATCGGAAGGTTTTCAGCGTAAAGGACGCGCCCACAGCGATGGTGTCGTCGTAGCTTTCCCATGGCGGAACCCTCCTGCTCCGGCCCGACGCCGCAGCCCCACGGTGGCGCCAAATACGTTGCCTCGATCGCAGACTGAGGAGGATCCTCACGAGGGGGAGAAGAAGTAGGGGCCATAGGGCGGAGAGCACTCGGGGCGGTGGTACGCGATTTATCCAGCTTCGGAACACTCGCACGATGGCAAGGCCTACTGCTGCTTGTCTGGAATTATCTGGGTGCTTTCGCGTTGTTACAATGAGTTGTGTTTGTGCCTCTAGGGCTCCCGGATCCGGCTTATAAAGGCACACGGATCTAGGGTTTACATGGAGAGTCCTAGCCAGATTACAGGTTGCCTAACTACAGTACAATGTTTTGCCGTGAACGTTAAGGATCCGCCTTCCCATCTACGTCGTACTGGATCCGGGTTCCACATGGGCCTCCATGGATCCGGCTTCCTCCGAAGGTCGGTCGGGATCCGGCTTCCCTATCCTGGGCTGGACTTCATCCTTCAGGATCAACATTAACTGGGCCGCCCGATGGGCCACATGCCACGTCACCATCCACGGGCCACCCGGGCTTGCCAGATCTAGGCACTGTCGATGGTACACCAATGAAGTATACCCACAACAGGCAGCGTCGGTGGAGTCCCGAGGGGCCCACCCCACCTGGCGGCGCGGCAGAAGGTGGGGCCGCGCCACCCTATGAGGTGGCCAGCTCGTGGACTCCGTGAAGCTTCTGGAAAAATAGGGATGTGGCCTTTTTCGCGCAATTCCGAGAATATTCGCAGAAGTAATTTTCGGGAACCAAAACAGTAGAAAACAGGAACTGGCACTTCGGCATCTTGTTAATAGGTTAGTCCCGAAAAATGCATAAAAATGATATAAAGTGTATATAAAACATGTAGCAATTGGTATAATATAAGCATGGAACATCAGAAATTATAGATACGTTGGAGACGTATCAAGCATCCCCAAGCTTAGTTCCTACTCGCCCTCGAGTAGGTAAACGATAAAAAGAATAATTTCTGAAGTGACATGCTACCAACATAATCTTGATCAATACTATTGTAAGGCATATGAGATGAATGAAGTGACTCAAAGCAATGGTCTATAGTTTTCTAACAAATAGATAATGACTAAACAACTGAATCATATAGCAAAAACTTTTTCATGAATAGTACTTTCAAGACAAGCATCAAAAAGTCTTGCATAAGAGTTAACTCATAAAGCAATAGATTCTTAATGAAAGGTTTTGAAGCAACACAAAGGAAGATTTAAGTTTCAGCAATTGCTTTCAACTTCAACATGCATATCTCATGGATAATTGTCAACACAAAGTAATATGATGAGTGCAATAAGCAAGCACATAAGAAATGATGCACACAAAGTTGACACAAGTGTTTGCTTCTAAGATAGAAAGAAGTAGGTAAACTGACTCAACATAAAGTAAAAGAAAGGCCCTTCGCAGAGGGAAGCAGGGATTAAATCATGTGCTAGAGATTTTTCAAGTTTTAAAATCATAAAGAGAGCATAAAGATAAAGTTTTGAGAGGTGTTTGTTGTTGTCAACGAATGGTAGTGGGCATTCTAACCCCCTTGTCAAACAGACTTTCAAAGAGTGGCTCCCATGAAGGACGTTATCTCTACCAGCAAAGGTAGATCATCCCTCTTCTCTTTTGTTTACACATGTATTTTAGTTTTATTTATAGATGACACTCCTCCCAACCTTTTGCTTTCACAAGCCATGGCTAACCGAATCCTCGGGTACCTTCCAACATTTGACATACCACGGAGGAGTGTCTATTGCAAAATTAAGTTGCTTACTGATAAATCAGGGCAAAACATGTGAAGAGAATTATTAATGAAAGTTAATTAATTTGGGACTGGGCCCCGTTGCCAGCTCTTTTTGCAAAATTATTGGATAAGCGGATGTATATGCCACTAGTCCATTGGTGAAAGTTGTTCAACAAGATTGAAAGATAAAACACCACATACTTCCTCATGAGCTATATAACATTGACACAAATAAGGAGCAATAAAGTTTTGAATTGTTTAAAGGTAGCACATCAAGTATTTACTTGGAATGGCAGAAAATACCACATAATAGGTAGTTATGGTGGACACAAATGGCACATGTTTTGGCTCAAGGTTTTGGATGCACGAGAAGCATTCCCTCTCAGTACAAGGCTTTGGCTCGCAAGGTTGTTTGAAGCAAACACAAGTATAAACCGGTACAGCAAAAGTTACATAAGAACATATTGCAAGCATTATAAGACTCTACACTGTCTTCCTTGTTGCTCAAACACTTTTACCGGAAAATATCTAGACCTTAGAGAGACCAATCATGCAAACCAAATTTCAACAAGCTCTATGGTAGTTCTCCACTAATAGGCTTAAACTACATGGTGCAAGAGCTTAAACATGATCTACTTGAGAGCTCAAAACAATTGCCAAGTATCAAATTATTCAAGACAATATACCAACTACCACATGCAACATTTTCTGTTTCCAACCAAATAACAATCAATGTTGAGGCTTTAGCTTTCGCCATGAATATTAAAGTAAAACGAAGAACACAAGTGTTCAAATGAAAAAGCGGAGCGTCTCTCTCCCACACAAGCATGCTAGGATCCAATTTATTCAGAGAATGAACATAACAAAACGAAAATAAAAGCACACAGATGCTCCAAGTAAAGTGCATAAGATGTGACAGAATTAAAATATAGTTTCACTAGAGGTGACCTGATAAGTTGTTAATGAAGAAGGGGATGCCTTGGGCATCCCCAAGCTTAGACGCTTGAGTCTTCTTGAAATATGCAGGGATGAACCACGGGGGCATCCCCAAGCTTAGACTTTTCACTCTTCTTGATCACATTATATCATCCTCCTCTCTTGATCCTTGAAAACTTCCTTCACACCAAACTCAAAGCTATCTCATTAGAGGGTTAGTGCATACTCAAAAATTCACATGTTCAGCAAGGACACAATCATTCCCAACACTTCTGGACATTACCCAAGGCTACTGAAATTTAATGGAGCAAAGAAATCCACTCAAACACAATAAAAGAGGCAATGCGAAATAAAAGGCAGAATCTGTCAAAAACAGAACAGTCCGTAAAGACAAATTTTTTCGAGGCACTTAACATGCTCAGATGAAAGCTCCAGTTGAATGAAAGTTGCGTACATATCTGAGGATTACTCATGAACTTTTTCGGGATTTTTAGATTTTTCTACAGAGAGAAAAACTCAAAACCGTGACAGCTAAAAATCTGTTTCTGCGTAGAAATCCAAATCTAGTATCAAGTTTCTATCAAAGACTTTACTTGGCACAAAAATGCAAGAAAATAAAAATACAAAGGTATTGCTACAGTAGTAGGCAGTACCTTGACTCAAAAATAAAACAAATTGCAGAAATAAAACAATGGGTTGTCTCCCAAGAGCGCTTTTCTTTAAAGCCTTTTAGCTAGACATGATAATTTTCATGATGCTCTTATAAAGATGAGAGTTGAATATAAGAGAGCATCAAGAAGCATATATAAAACATGTTTAAATCTAACACTCTTCCTATGCATAGGAGCCTTGTAAGAAAACAAGTCAATGAAGAACAAAGTGAGTAGCATAGGAAGACAAAACAAGTGTAACTTCAAAAATTTCAACACAAGGAGAGGAGACTTAATATTATTGTGATATATGAAATCGTGTCTCCCTCTCTCATAAGGACTAGTAGGTCTTAAAGTACCCAACAAATAAAAGCAAATCAAGAGAAAGCTCAAAACATTCATCATAAAGAGAAGAAATTTAGTAACATGAAGATTTCTATACCCATACTTTCCTCTCTCAAAATAATTTTCAGTGGCATCATGAATAAACTCAACAATATAGCTATCACATATAGCATTCTTATCATGATCCACACGCATAAAAGTATCATTACTCTCCACATAAGTATAATCAATTTTATTAGTAATAGTGGGAGTAAAACTATCACAACCATCATTGTAATCATCATAAATTGCAAGCATGGTATAATCATAATAAACTTTATCCTCCATAGTAGGTGGCACCAAAATACCACTATCATTATAATCATCATAAATGGAAGGAAAAGTATCATCAAAGAAAATTTTCTCCTCAAAACTTGGGGGACTAAAAATATCACAACCAGCTTCCCCAAGCTTAGACTTTTCCATAGCATTAAAAATAATAGTGTTCAAAGAATTCATGCTAAAACATTGCTACAACTATTTTGCAAACAAAGTTCCATGGGTTTTTTAATTCTCTCTTCAAACACATCATGTCCTAATTCAATATAAATTTCATAAAGATCTCTAATTTTTTTTTTTGTTTTCCATTAAGCCTAACTAGTGAAATAAAAACAAGAAACAAAAAGATATAATTGCGGAATCTAAAGGAAATAGCTTCGAGCACTCACACACCGGCAACAGTGCTAGGAAATAGCTTAGTAGTCGGAGGATGTGAATACCTTTACCTTACCTCCCCGGCGCAGAAATAGCTTGATGTCTACGCACGCTTCTATTCCTGTAGACGTGTTGGGCCTCCAAGAGCAGAGGTTTGTAGAACAGCAACAAGTTTCCTTAAGTGAATCACCCAAGATTTATCGAACTCAGGGAGGTAGAGGTCAAAGATATCCCTCTCACAACCCCGCAATTAAGATACAAGAAGTCTCTTGTGTCCCCAACACACCTAATACACTTGTCGTATGTATAGGTGCACTAGTTCGGCGAAGAGATAGTGAAATACAAGTAATATGGATGATTATAAGTAGTAATTGCAATCTGAAATAAAAATGGCAGCAAGCGAACATGTAGCAGAACTTGTTGGAAACGGTGTTTCAATGCTTAGAAACAAGGCCTAGGGATCATGCTTTCACTAGTGGACACTCTCAATAATGATCACATAATTGAATAAATAAATGCTACTCTCAAACACTCTCTTGTTGGATAACAAACACCATTCATTGTGTAGGGCTGCAAAGAACACCTCAAGCCGGAGTAAACAAGCTCCACAACATCATAAAGGAATCACAGACGATGCGCACACTGTCACCATCACACCGTGGAGAGTGACTCCGGAGTTCATATTAAAGTAACATCTAGAGTGCATAATAGACAAGAGTAACATCTACATATTCAACTAGATTACAAAGCTCATGATCACATAAAGATCACACCATGGGAGAGAGAGATGAACCACATAGCTACTGGTAGAGCCCTCAGCCTCGATGGAGAACTACTCCTCCTCATCATGGGAGACAAAGAACGGCGATGAAGATGGCGTGGTGTCGATGGAGATGACTCGGGGTAATTCCCCGTCCCGCCAGGGTGCCGGAACAGAGATTCTGTCCCCCGAAACTTGTCGTCGATGGCGGCGGCGCTGCGGAACCCTTGGTGGAATATGACTGAATTATTTAGGGTTTTCGCATCTGGGCAACATATAGGCGAAGGGGCAGCGTCGGTGGAGTCCCGAGGGGCCCACCCCACCTGGTGGCGCGACAGAAGGTGGGGCCGCGCCACCCTATGAGGTGGCCAGCTCGTGCCCCCCCTTCGTCTCTCCTTCGGACTCCGTGAAGCTTCTGGAAAAATAGGTACGTGGCCTTTTGTTTCGCGCAATTCCGAGAATATTCGCAGAAGTAATTTTCTGGAACCAAAAATAGCAAAACAGAACTGCACTTCGGCATCTTGTTAATAGGTTAGTCCCTAAAAATACATAAATGATATAAAGTGTATATAAAACATGTAGCAATTGGTATAATATAAGCATGGAACATCAGAAATTATAGATACGTTAGAGACGTATCAACAGGTATGTGAAGCGGTGCATTACTTGCAACAAGTCCAAGTCCAAGCTGAAGCCTCACGGTTTGTATACTCCTTTACCGGCACCTACTACACCTTGGGAGGATATTAATATGGATTTTGTGTTGGGTTTGCTGCGTACTAAAAGAGGCCATGATTCTATATTTGTGGTAGTGGACAGATTTTATAAAATGTCACATTTTATTGCCTGCCACAAAAACGACGATGCGTCGCTTATTGCTAACCTGTTTTTCAGGGAGATTGTACGTCTACATGGAGTCCCGAAGACTATTGTTTCTGATCGTGACGTGAAGTTTATGAGCTACTTCTGGAAGACGCTTTGGAGAAAGCTGGGGATGAAGCTACTTTTCAGTACAACTTGTCATCCCTAAACTGATAGTCAAACTGAAGTGGTGAATAGAACATTGTCACAACTGTTGAGATCTATGATCAAGACGAACCTGGAGGAGTGGGAAGATTGTTTGCCGCATGTGGAGTTTGCTTATAACAGGGCGGTACATTCTACCACAGAGCTATGTCCCTTTGAGGTGGTGTATGGTTTCAAACCCATTACTCCGCTGGATTTGTTGCCTCTACCCATACATGAGAGAGTCAATATGGAGGCATCCAAGAGGGCAGATTTTGTGCGAAAGATTCATGTGAATACTAAAGAGTTGATAGAGAAGAAAGGCAAGAGCAATGCTGCAAGGATGAACAAGAAGCGCAAGGAGATATTGTTCAAGCCTGGTGATCTGGCCTGGGTACATTTTCGTAAGGATAGGTTCCCGAAGCTGCGGAAGTCCAAGTTGCTTCCTCGTGGTGCTGGTCCTTACAAAGTGCTTGCCAAGATCAACGATAATGCATACTCGATAGATCTTCCACTTGATGAGTTTGGTGTCAGTAATTCTTTCAATGTTGCTGATTTGACACCATATGACGGAGAAGACCTTGGAGCATCGAGGTCGACGCCTTTTGAAGGGGGGAGATGATGAGGACATCCCTACCACACTACTACCTCCGTCATTACTAAATAAAGATGAACCTACTGTGAAGCTCAAGTCCAATGAAGTTCGGACTGGACCTATTACAAGGGCTCGTGCGAAGCTACTTAAACAACAGGTGAACTTGTTCCTAAACGATACTTTGATTGATGAGAACTTTATACTGCTTAAGTCCTATTACTTATGTATCATCAGGTATGAAGAGGAGACAAGCATCGCACGAGGAGGAGAGGAGCAGCTAGACGTGAAGATGGACGTGGAGCTGGACATGGAGCTGGACATGAAGATATCTCATGGACGCGCGAGGGAGGAGCGGGGCATGCGCGAGAGAAGAAGAGAAAGTCCAAAGCCGGCCCAAGACCCGGTCAGACCAGCCGCCACGCCGGCACGCCCGGTCCCCGCCCGGTCCGACCGGCGGCACGCCGATCTCCCGGCGCCAACCGGAAAATCAGCTGATGCCAACCGGGAGGGTTACGCGCGACAATTCACCCGCCCGTCAGCACCTGTCCCTGGCCCGGTCCCGTGCGGCCAACCGCCCCTGTGACCGCCGTGTCCGAGTCGTTCCTCGACCGATCTATTCTGGTCGGTTATTTTCGTTTTTTTTCGACGAGGTCGACGCCTATATAAGTGCCCAGGACGCCCCAAAGTTGCTTTAGACCACATTTAAGATAAACCCTAGTTCTTAGTTGTTTGCTCTGCAAAAGTATTGAATTCCCTACACCATATTTCTTGATATTGCGTAGATCTGAAAGTCTTGTGTAATCTGCTGTTCCATTGGGAATTAGAAGGTTGCAACTTACCGCTTCGTGGTCGGCGGCTACGTGCGCAAGTGCGTCGAGTTGCGAATATCTTGCAGGGTTGAGAGCTGCTGCATTGGCGACAGGGACCAATCGAGAGGTTGCGCATACAAGTTATCATCCACTCATCAAGTTTCAGATCCATCAGATCATCATCATCGCTTACTGAGAAGATCGGGCCACCCCTTATCAATAGGAAACTTGTATCAATATAGGAAAAGGCTCGACAAGGCCCGATAAATTGTAACTTGTATGACACGAAAAAGCCTCGGTTTCACTTCCTATATAAAGGGGAAGCCGAGGGTGAAAGAAGAACCGAATCATTGTAACCCTAGCCACCGTAATATTGAATTGAGCACATTTGTTCGGCTGAAACCTTCGAGATCTACTTGCCCTCGACTTCTTACGAAACCCTAAGTCTACAATACGTAGGCATTGACGAGTTAATCCTTCGTCATCAGGTGTGTCCACCGGCCCGAAGCCCAGCTCTTGTGACGACCCCCTGCCGACTCCGCAATTCGGGCCGCCCACCTCTCGCGACGCTCATTTCTACATAATCGTTGACGTTTAGAGCTTGCCCATCACTAATTTTTGGGGACGAGCGGCCCAAAACGACACCTGTGACGCGAAAACATGGTATCGTCACAGAAAAAGACATTCGGTGGCAGGTTTCTCAAACGTCAGCCCTATATCGTCATTGAAGTCCCAATTGTTTGCCCCGCCGAGAAATGCCACGCACAAGGCCCAGGCCGGGAGCGCCCATATCCAACCACCGTGCTGCCCCGCGCAGCCACCGCGGCCGCCTCCACCGCGAGATCCCGCGGCCACCACCCCGTGGCCCAGCTCGCCCCGACGTTGCGCCAGCGACCAGCGCCTCCGACCAGGCCGACACGATGACCTGCACCACACCTCCACGGCAGCTCGCCACCACAGCCTTTGGTGGCAAGGGCGCCGCCGCCACCGCGTAGACCTCGCGGCAGCGGCGGCGGGATGTGGCTCGAAGGGGGCCCACCGACGACAGCTAGGGTTTCCCCGGGTCGCCTCGTGCGGGAGCGACGCGGGGTCGGGGAAAACTAGCATAAGAAAAATTACTTGTAGACACTAGACAGAGATGTATGACTCAAGAGGCCTATACGTAAAAAAAAGGGGGGCAATACCAATTTATAGAATAAAATGTGAAAACCAAGACTCAAAACTTGAGATCCTGACTTTGATACGATGATTTTAAAAAATCGATCTAATAGAAAAAAATTAGGGCATATCCAATCGTACACGTTTATAGCCGATTAACTAGCGAAAACAGCAGGGATTAATCCTAGCATCTCCAGAAATAGTCCAAAACTCCAACGCGGATCCACACGGTGTGAGGCGCTTGTTTATCCAACTAAACCATTCCGATAGACGGGCTCCAGCTAAATCCTATATCGAAGCACCGGGTTAGGTTGATTGTTACGGGGATTGTACGTAATTGACCATCGGCCAGGAAATGAATCCCAGCGCCTGTTCTTAGCGCCCCCTTCTGTACATGCTCTCACTTCTACCTTTGTCCTAAATCAAACTTTTAAACATTTAACCAAATTTCTTGGAAAAACTAGCAAATTTATTACACTAGTTTCATAATAATACTGATTTTGTGTAATGTATGTTGCTAGTCTATTTTATAAAATTGGTCAAATATAAAAAATATCCCTTTCAAAAAAAATATAAAAAAAGATTGACTTAGTAGTTAGTAGGACGGAGGCATGCAGTAGAGTATGCTGTTTTGCTACGATATATGTACAATCAGCAAGCACCATTGATCGATTAATCTATGGTATGTGCTCATGGTGTCCACGCGCGCTCATGACATACCGGAGCCAGAGCAGGAAAGGAAGAGGTGTCAATGGCAACGCGCCATGTACGCACTAGCCACAGGGGCCGAGAGCGGCATGAAAGCTTGAAAAAGGAAGACGAAGAGCGGCATGCATGCCCACACCACACGCAGACGCAGCACTCGCACACACGGAGAGACAAGGCACAAGACAGAACCCCGGGCGTGTGTTCTCCACACTACTTCTGCCTGAGTGCCACTACACACACCAACATCTCCATCGCTCAATCGATCTCACTTGAGCTGCCATGGCCGTGAACGACACCAAGCTGGCCGATGCCGAGAACCCTGGGGCGACAAAGTTGGGCGATGACTCGGACGTGGACTTCGCGGGCCGCGCCAACTGGCTGCGGGCGGCGGTGCTGGGCGCGAACGACGGCCTGGTCTCCACGGCCTCCCTGATGCTCGGTGTCAGCGCCGTCAAACACGACGTGCGCGCCATGGTGGTGTCGGGGTTTGCTGGTCTGCTGGCGGGGGCGTGCAGCATGGCCATCGGGGAGTACGTCTCCGTCTGCTCCCAGCGGGACGTGGAGATCGCGCAGCTGGACCGCGACGGCAAGCGGGGCGGCGAGGAGGAGATGGCCCTTCCCAGCCCGGTCCAGGCCGCGGCAGCCTCGGCTCTGGCGTTTTCGGTCGGCGCGTTGCTGCCGCTGCTGGCGGCGGGGTTCATCGTCGGGTACAGGCTGCGGGTGGCCGTGGTGGTCGCCGTGGCGACGCTGGCGCTGGCAGCGTTCGGGTTCATCGGCGCCGTGTTGGGCCGGGCGCCCGTGGTGAGGTCGTGTGCGAGGGTCGTAGTCGGCGGGCTCACCGCGATGGGCGTCACCTTCGGCCTCATGAGGCTCTTCCGCGCCACCCTGGTGGCCTGAACAGAAATTCCTGACGATCAGCTGTGACGGTTCGTTTTCTCATGGAAGCAACCATGGTCGCTGGGATGCCGGTATGGTGTGTTCAGGAACTGGCCGACTATTCTTCCAATTGCACGCCTAGCCGCAACATTGCCTGGAAACTCTCAAGAATCACAAATATTCAGGAGCTGGTACAAGCTCTGAAGAATCAAGAATTTTATCGATCGATATGTTGAAGGTTTTTCCTGAATATGTATGAACTCTTTGGAGTTTTAAGTAGTTTCAAGCCTAGAGCTCTTAAAGTCATGTATAATGCAAGGTGTTTAGAGGAGTGCTAACAAAAAATAAATCAAACTTTTTCTTGAGCCCTAGTGCTTATTTGTAGAGGAGAGGCATATGTCTAGTACTAGCACAATGCCCACGCGTTGCCGCGAAAAAGAAAAAATTACCGACTTAAAAATATAAAATAAAAATTGGACACCAATAGGAGAGTGCTAATTGGAAACCACTAAAACTGTAGAGGCAAGAACTTTGCTTGTACCATGGTCATACGCTAAATTCAGATAAAAATGCTAGATATTATCCTAAATAATAGTGTTAATTCATGCGTGCTCAAAGATGATTCAAATGCACATACTAATTACATTCATGCACATTGGTGCAGATGATAACTGAAAGAACAACTTGTTATCATGTATTGTGGTCATGGATTAAACTCAGAGAAGCAAAACAGAGCAGCACAGATATATATACTCACAACGACCCAGGTCAATCTCACTCTATGCAATTTGTTAGATGTTCCTACCGCACCATAGATCCAGAAATACTACTGATTGACCTTTAACATAGTAGTTACCGGTCAACAAAACAGCAATAAATTGCTCTTGGTGTGTCCATCTGCACTAATTATCTCTCGCTTTTGCAGCAGCAAAGCACACGTCTAAGCAAGCAAAACATCTGTAGAAAAAAGTATCTCTCTAGTTGCAAAATAGCAACACAAGAAAAGCAGCAGTGATTATGCAATCTCTTCTCGGCGCATCCCCTCCACTCACTATGGGAAAGAAGGACGCTGCCGTGCGACAATTCGCACGGCAAAGGGCCTTGTTTGCACGGCAAAGACGTTGCCGTGCGCGGACGCACGGCAAAGACCGCCCGGCAACGCTTCCGACGGCAACGGCACCATTGCCGTGCGCGTCGACAATTTGCACGGCAAAGGACGCTGCCGTGCGTGCGCTGGGCTGCCGTGCGGCAGGCTCTTTGCCGTGCGCGCTGACTTTGCCGTGCGCGCGTTGGGCTGCCGTGCGCGCTACCATTGCCGTGCGGCCTGCTCTTTGCCGTGCGCGCATTCTTTGCCGTGCGTGCGAGCTGTGCCGTGCGACACTCTTTGCCGTGCGCCAGCATGCAAGGCCGCACGGCAAAGTCCCCTACAGGCACGCCTCCAGGGGCTCCCAGGTGCACAGGTGAGCGCCACGTGGCCCCTTTGCCGTGCGTGTGCACACGGCAAAGTGACCACACACGGCAAAGGGGCCTGATTTTTTCATTTTTTTGCTGTTTTTCATTTATCCCTGCAGTTCAAATATTGTATTTCACAAATATAGCATATATATCAACATATGATCACCAAACACATCAACAACACCACAAATACGTCGAGCAACACATAGTTCATGCATACAATCCGTTACATAGAGTCCATAGTCCATCCACACAAGTTACATAGAGTCCATAGTGCAATATCCATTATTACAATCCATTACAAGCATACAAACCGACAAAGTGCACGAAGACCATGCCATCAACCTTGTCCTCCTCCGCTTCCGCCGGCCTCATCGTCATTGCCTTGTGACAGATAATCTATAAGCAGGTTGATGGAATGAACATTTGCATATTGAACACTTGAACAAGTACAAGTAGCGGGTTGGGCACAAGAGGACTCACCGCGGTTCATGCTCCGGATGATGTTCATGTTGTTCACGGTGATAGGTGTCCCCGGGGTCTGAGTGGGCGGTGGCGGCATCCACGGCATGGAGTAAGGTGGAGGAGCAGGAATACTCCCCGGTGGAGAAGACAGAGCCGTCTGGCTCATCAGCCAGCTCATTGTGCCTGATGCTGCTGCATCATCTGCTGCTGCTGTTGCATCTGCAGCATCATCTGTGCCTGCTGTTGCTGATACTCCAGAACCTGCCGCTCCAAGTTCCATGCGTGCTCCTAGGCCGCCTGCTCCTTTTCTGCCATCTCCGCCTACGATGTGTCCGCGATGTCATTAACATTTCAATGGAAAGCATGTGCATGTAAAGGAAAGGTAGAGGCCCGAGGAAGAACATACCCGTAACCGCTCGACAGCTAGATCCGAAGCCCGTGGCCGGGGCTCTACCTCAGGCTGGCCGCTCTTACGACCACGACGGATCTGGCGGAGAGAGGGAACCTTCGCTGGGTCGACGCACCCGTCACCAAACCATAGGCGGCCATGCTTCAAGCCTTCTCCCGCAAGCACCGCGACCTCAGGGCCAAAGTCCTCGGCCTCTGGGTTGGCGTCCTCGCCGTACTTCTGCTTGAACTTGGAGACATACGACGTGCACTGGGTCTCGGAATGCGGGTTAACCCACACGGACCCCGTCTCAAGATCAGGCGTCTTCCTTTGCTTCATCTTCTTTAGCACGGCAAAGACGTTAGGCTTCGCTCCTGTCCTGACTTCCTGCAAAAGAGAACATGTAATAAAGTGAAGTGGCACACCCTTGCAGAGTTAGCAAATATATAACATGAATTCAAAGAATGAAGGAACCATTAATTTGCTCACCTCCTTCTGCAGGTGAAGAGAGATGGGGATGCTGCCTTGGATATGCGATCCACCTCGCATCTCTGCCCGCTTCTTCTTGCCCTCCTCGTGCTTCTTGAGGTACTGGGGCCATGTCCACCACATGACCATCGCACGAAAGCACCTCTCGTCGTTGCCGACGTACTGAGGAGGGTTCTACATGCACAAGATAAACCCATTATGGTAAAATAAACTACATGGCGATAAAGAAATCAATAACACATAAATGCAAATACCTGCAAGTACTGCCACGGCTGCATGAGCGTGTCGCGAGCGTCCTCCTTAGTCATGTGGACGAAGCGGTCGGCGTGCCAGTCGCGGACGCATTGAACACGTGCCTCGTAGTGCATGCCAGTCACCCTCTTCCTTGCAAGCTGGTGTAGGACATCATCGCACGCATTCTCCTTGCCCTCGGCCCTCTTGAAGTATTTCTGCAACCATGCACATAGGTAAAACAAGGGGCATTAGTGCAATTATTGTGAACCAAGGAGAGTGTATGAATGGTAAGAAGTCAAAAGTCACGTACCCAGAATTTGGCAACAACCAAATCCGCCGCGGTGCCGCGGCCAAGAGCATCTTCCGCGAGGCTGTAGTGTGCCCACCTCCAAGCTACGTCGCAGCCACCAGTAGGGAGATTGACTATCCCAGGGAAATACCATCTAAGTAGGCCCCCAAGGATGTTCGAGTACCCACGTGGCGGTCTCTGCGACGGGTCTTCATACTTGAACGAGCTGCACCATGAAACGACAACATCAATATGTATGTGATAATAATTTTGATAATGACAAAATTGCGATAACGAAATGCCAAAAATTAACATGTACCTCCTTCCATAGGGCTGTAGAACAACGTGCCTGTAGCGCCAGTCCTTCAGCGCGGGGAGCTGTGCTGTCCCACGCCGATATGGCTTCCTATCACGTGGCCTCAGCCTCTCCACAGCTGGAACGTACTGGTAATCCTCCGGCGCACACCACTGTAGGCTTGGATCAGGATCGAACACTAAGTTCCCCAACCCCTCATCCTCCGAGAGGTCCTCCCCCCCCCTCCTCCTCCTGGTCCTCCCCACCCCCCTCCTCCTCCTGGTCCTCCCCACCCCCATGGTGCTCCTGGTCCTCCTCCTCTTCATCATCATCGGCTGCGGGAGGGGGGCTAGGACTAGGAGTGAGTACCCGCGTCGCATTCTTCCTACGCGGCCGCCCTGTGGGAGCGACAGGAGGGGGCTAGGAGGGGGGGGTAGTAGCTCCGCCCCGCCTCGAAGTCCCTACACCTACCAAGTCCTTGAGCTTCTTTTTAAGACCGCCACCCCTTTTTTTTGGCGGCATGCTTCAATCACCTGCAAACACAAATGAAGAGAGTGGTTTATTAGTACGCAATATTGTAAAGAGATAAATATTAGTGAAAGCAACAGAAATATAAGTAGATGAACATTAATGAAAGCAACAATAATGCAAAAGGATGAACATTAATTAGTGGAAGCAACAAATAGCTAGCATAGAGTTCTCTCAAACATAGCACGGAGTTCTTACAAATAATCTAGCTAGACAATCTCTATTACACGGAGTTATTACAAATAACCTAGCTAGCCTCACAATTACTACTACATAGATCAGTAGCCTGTGTCACCGTCCGCGATTGGACCGCGTGTCTCGTCATCGTCATCAGGCTCGGCGAACCAATAATCATCAATGAAACCTGGAGGTGGTCCATCTGCATCGAGGTCAATCCCTGCTCTGAACGCCTCGAGCAAACTCAGGTCTTCCGGGGCACAAACATCCTCAGCTTCATCTTCTGCATTGTCCCCATCCATGCCCGCATCTTCTTGTTCATCGTCTACGACCATGTCATCGATAGTCGGCAAGGCGATTGTGAAATGCCCGGGGAGCCCTTCTTCCTGATAGAACTCGACACTATTTGCTGAGGGGTCTACGCGGCGGTAATCGTCCTTGTTTGGCGGGGGCGGCCTATTGCGTGAAGGCACCGTCATCACAACATCCCATCCATGTAGACGTTTTGTCGGGTTTCTGCACGCGTACGGGAGATAGAATACTTGAAAGGCCTGGGTAGCCAAGATGTACACATCCTCTCCCTTATAAACGGAGTTCCTTTCAACTTCGACCAATCCAATTTCAGGATCACGTCTCACCCGACGTGGGTCAAACCAATGACATTTGAAGACGACGGGATTTAGCCCTTTGTGAAACCCGTAATTCAGCTCGTATATATCCTCGACTCTTCCATAGTAATGGAGCCCATCATCACCTTGACATACCACCCCGCTATTTATTGTCTTCGCGTTGGGCCGGCTTGTTGTGTATTGATGGGTCTGGAAGCGATACCCGTTCACGTCATAGGAGTTGAATGCTTCTACGGAATGGTCAAAGCCCCTAGCAATTTTTCTTAGCTCTGACTTCATCTCTTTGTCAGTTCTTGCCTACAAGTTTAGCACGAGAAGTTTAGAACGAGAAATGACCGATAAATGTCGAAAGTGCTAGCTAATTTGGATAGAATAGTACCAAATTACAAAACTAGCTACTGAAACCGAAACCGCCGCCCTTATCGAAAATTTGCTTGGATTCTTCCGGGGTAGGCTCCCTGTGGGTATTCTTCCAATGTATAGCCTTGAATTGCCTATACCGATGAAAAGAGGAAGAGTTAGCCACGCAAATACGAGTGAATGTTTGCGAATAACTAAATGGTTTGCACTTACTCGATGTACGGCTTCACTTCGACCATGGTGTTCAAGACATACGAGTGGATCAAGGTCCGCTCATGTAGGTCCGTTCTGTACGGCTTCGAGCCACTTGACTTGCCACCAAGCCCCACGAAGATGCTAAGCTTGGGTACTTCTTCATTGTTGGCGGCATTGTAACGGAGGACCGGGTTGTGCTTTGTGGGAATGTTGGGATCATAGTGCTTAGTGGTGAAGTTTGCCACCTCCACGTTCAGGACTGCCTCGGCTATGGATGCTTCGATCTTGCATTTATTGCCAGTCATTTGACGAAGCTTTTGTGTTTCTCTCTCGGGACCAAACTGCCAACGGCCCCAATTCGGGCCCCCCTTTAAGCACTCCTCCGCGAGGTGCAGGATCATGTGTTGCATCGGATTAAAAAACCCTGGAGGAAAGATCTTCTCTAGATCGCAAAGCAACACGGGTGCCTCTTCATCCAGCTTCTCAATCACTTTAGTGTCTAACTCCCTAGCACAAATCTGGCGGAAGAAAAAACTCAACCTCGCTAGCACTCGCCAAGTCTTCTCAGGGACATAGCCTCGAATCATCACCGGCATTATCCGCTCAAGCCATATGTGGTAGTCATGACTCTTCAGCCCTTGTACTCGCAACGTTTCAATGTTCAGACCCCTCATCCAGTTGGCTGCGAACCCATCAGGGGAAAACAAGGAGTCCTTCATCCATTGGAAGACCTCCCTTTTTTGGGCCTTTGTGAGGCAGAACGGAGCGTGTGGCTTAGTCCAAGTTTTTTGGCACCATGAGGTGGCTGCATGTTCAACTCCGGCCTATCGCACCACATTTCTTGATCAATTCGAGCCTTTATGTTATCCTTCGTCTTCTCGGTGTCCACAATCGTGCTCCAAATGGCTTCACTGATATTCTTCTCGGTGTGCATTACATCAATGTTATGCGGGAGCTCGAGAAACTCAAAGTAAGGGAGCTTCCATAAGCACGGCTTGTGAGTCCATTGGTGTGTCTCCCCATATCCCAAGAAACCATTCCCATCAGGGCTAGGCTTAAGAGCATCTAACTCGGCCTTGATTTCCGTTCCGGTCTTCGGAATTGGCTTCGGGCCACGGACAACACGGCCTTTCTTGAAACTCTTTACATCACTCCTGTATGCATGCCTCCGCTCAAGGAACTGTCGAGCTTCATCAAAGCATGAATACTTGCCTCCCTTGTTTAGCCAGAAGAAACTCACGGCCTGCCTGCACTGTGGGCAAGGCCACTTCCCATGTGTACACCACCCGCAGAACAAAGCACGTGCTGGCAGGTCATGCAGGGACGTGTGGTACCACACATACATATCGAAGTACTCCTTCTTTGATGCGTCATATGTTCGGATCCCGCGACCTTCCCAGCCACGAACCAAGTCATCCACCAGCGGTTCCAGGTACACATTCATGTTCTTGCCCGGGTATTTGGGCCCTGGGATTATCATCGACACAAACATGTTCTCTGATCTCATGCAGACGCCAGGGGGGAGGTTCATGGGAATAACAAACACTGGCCAACAACTGTATACCGCAGCCGACATACCATATGGATTGAACCCATCGGTTGATATCGCAATCTGCTACGCTCCTCGGGTCACCTGCTTTCAGTGGAAATTTCTTGACAAAGTTCTTCCATGCAGCACCATCCGACGGATGTATCATCTTGTCGGTGTATCTGTTTCCTTCCACGGCCCATCATCTGGGCAGTATCCTCGGTCATGAAGAGCCGCTGGATCCTCGTAGAACTGGAAGATAGCGGAGGATATTCTTGGCAACCGTGGTCTGCCTCTTCTGACCATCACCATTGCGGTCTACCTCAAAGTACCTAGAGGAATTGCATTTGATGCAATAATTTGTGTCAGCGTGCTCCTCTCTGAATAGCATGCATCCCTTTGGACAAGCGTGTATCTGCTGAGATGACATCTTAAGGTCACTGAGCAATTTGGTCGAATAGTAGAAGTTTTGCGGCAAGAGGTGCCCTTTCGGCAGAAGGCTGCCTACGATGACCAGAAGTTCATCGAACCCATCTCTGCACAAGTTCCTATGGCACTTCAAGGCCATAAGGCGAGCGATGGCATCTAGTTGGGTAACCTCTGTATTTTCATGTAGGGGTTTCTGCGAAGCAAACAGAGCCTCATAATACTCCTTTGTGTTTTCCTCCGGGTCCTCACTTGTCTCCGCATCCTGAGGTGTCTCCACCTCTACATGAGGGCTTTCAGGCACATTACCATTAGCCAAGTTTTCTAAGCACCTATCAAAACCAGTGTCATATTCCCCCCTAGGTTGAATCTGCCGCACCTCCTTCCTAGCACGTTTCTTTGCCTTTTCTCCATGGTAAGTCCAAATCCTGTAGGACGGTGTGAACCCAAACTTGATCAGGTGCATACTCATAGTTTCCTTGTCCTGTGCCTTTCGGTTAGCGCACTTACTACAAGGGCACCAAACACTTATAGGTCTGCTAGGGATGGCAAACGCCCTATCCACAAACTGCTCGGTCTTTTCTCCCCATTCATCAGTATAGTTCCACTGACTGATTCTGCCATCGTACATCCAGCCACGATTATCCATCCTCTAATCAGCAACAAAACAGACGAACATAGCATTTATATATCAAATACGAAATAAATGCATCATATATTTATTTATTTTACGCGTGCATCAACCTGAAACTCTACTAGGTGGGCTCCTAGCAGCCGCCGGATCCGTAGATTGAGTACGTTCTCCCAGCTCTACCCCGATCCGAGACAGAGCAGCACCTCCCCGCTGCTCTCCCGATACACGTCTCGGCAAAAAGCCGAGAGGGGTGTGCATCCGGAGAACAAGGGGGAGGCGCTACCGAAATCCTGTCTCGGATCGGGGTAGAGCACGGAGAACGTACCCAACTACGCATCCGCCGGCTGTCCCGATAAATGCCGTAAGAGTTACGGTTCATAATATGCGAGACCACTAATGCATATTTATCCGCGTAACCCTTACGGTCGGGAAGAGACGCCTAGGTATCGCGACAGACTTGGTGATCTAGACATAAAGAAAAACCTAGGTACAAGAGAGGCGAACGGATTCTCACCCTCGAAGCGTGACCGACAGCCGGCGAAGAAGACCAACGACCCTCTGAGAGAATCGTCGAAGAAGATCCGAAACGCCCCGTCAAACACCCCCGCGACACCGCCCCTCGTGTCCACCTCGAAGCATCGCCTGCATAACAAAAAAAACCAATTAGGGGCTATTAATAATTACCATGTATGCGCGTATATAGAGTATATGGAGCAGTAGAAAGCCAATGTTACTTTTGCTGCTTTGTGAATGAGGTAATGCAATGTTACATCTAAGAAGTTTAGTGGTGGAGTGGTGCTATCTATGGAGTTTTGATTGTCCAATTTCGTTCTCTGAACGATCTTGGTCATCCCATAATTTACAACATAGTGAAAACCCTAGATCCCATTTACCGGCACTTCCCGCCCGCCCACCAATGCTTCCCTTCTATATGCCCATGCATACTCTCAACATTATCATCGCCTCTTGTGAACCTCAACAAACTCGACCATGTATTTTATAACTACCCTAAATACTATAAGTAACATGCAAATTTACAAAAAAAGATGGCCACATACCTGGTGGTGGCCGGAGCTTCCGCGGATGGTGGCGGCCGCAGCTCCCACGGCTGGTGGTGGGCGAAGGGGGCAAGCAGCACCACGGGCGGCGGCGGGCAAGCAGCTCGGGCGCGCGGCAGCAATGGTGCGGGCAGCCTGCCTGGGAGGGAGGAGGGAGGCGGCGGCGAGGGAGGGCAAGGCCAGCGGCAGCGTCTGCGTGGGAGGGCCGGCAGCGGCGGCTGGGACGTGGGAGAGAGGAGGGAGGCGGCGGCGGGGTAGGGCGCGGCGGCGTAGGGCGCGGCGGCGTCGAGGAGAGAGGAGGTGGCGGCGGCGGGGTAGGGCGCGGCGGCGTCGAGCGAGAGAGGAGGGAGGCGGCGGCGGGGTAGGGCGGCGGCGTCGAGCGAGAGAGGAGGGTGGCGGCCGGGGAGGGCGGGCGGCGTCGAGCGAGAGAGGAGGGAGGCGGCGGCGGGGTAGGGCGCGGCGGCGTCGAGCGAGAGAGGAGGGTGGCGGCTCGGGGATGTGAGATGCATCGTTTGTGGCAGGGAGCGTCCCGACCAGGTGTTATCCGCAGCCCTTTGCCGTGCGCAGCCCTTTGCCGTGCGGCAAAGGACCTTTGCCGTGCGGCGGGTCTTTGCCGTGCGCAGGGAGGCCTTTGCCGTGCGGCAGGCTTCTTTGCCGTGCGCCTGCGCACGGCAACGTTTTTTATTTTTTTATTTTAATTATACATTACATAATTCATTTATATTACATAATTCATATACATTGTCATTTACATAATTCATTTATATTACAACAATGTGTAACTGGATCAAATATGAAAATAAATATACAAGTAACTATACTAAAACCCTAGCTATTGTCCATCTACAGTTGATCAAGTTGATCACCTGGATCATCTAGTTCATCTTTAACCTGCACACAACAAAAATAGAAGAAAGAATTGAACCAAGTGGCAATGCCACTTAGCTGTTAGAAATAATGATCCAGGGTAGATAAGCAGTAAACCTGTTTTTTGCCTAAACCCTAACCCTAACCCTAACCCTAAACCTAAACCCTAAACCTAAACCCTAACCCTAACCCTAAACCCTAAACCTATACCTAACCATAAATACTTAACCTTTAACCTAAACCCTAGCCCTAGCCCCTAAACCCTAGCCCTAACCCTACACCTAACCCTAACCAGTAGATCAGGCACACCGTCGATCGTGTGATAATGGCTCTAGCTGCGGGTATATGTGCCAAAGGGTCCCAATCTTGGTTCTCCATGTGTATATGTACTAAACAAACCTAAAATAATGAAAAGTTACATTGGTACACCCTCGCGCGGAGAAATCTAGGGGGTAGACCCGCCGGGGCACACGTTCCGCTGTTTTGGGGAAGGAGGGGGATAACGACCGCCGGAGCACCGGAACCCCACCAAACCTTGCATGTGGACCTATGATATGTGTCAAAGTGTGGTGCAAGGTCTAATGGTGTAAAAGTAGCTCCCCTAAACCCTAAACCCTAAACTGGGGAGGCTTCGAGCCCTAAACCCCTCTAAATCCCTAAACCACGACGCCGGAGCTGCAGAACCATGCATCATAAACCCTAACCCTAACCCTAAACCCTAAACCTATACCTAACCATAACTACTTACCCTTTAACCTAAACCCTAGCCCTAGCCCCTAAACCCTAGCCCTAACCCTACACCTAACCCTAACCAGTAGATCAGGCACACCGTCGATCGTGTGATAATGGCTCTAGCTGCGGGTATATGTGCCAAAGGGTCCCAATCTTGGTTCTCCATGTGTATATGTACTAAACAAACCTAAAAGAATGAAAAGTTACATTGGTGCACCCTCGCACGGAGAAATCTAGGGGTAGACCCGCCGGGCACACGTTCCGCTGTTTGGGGGAGGAGGGGGATAACGACCGCCGGAGCACCGGAACCCCACCAAACCTTGCATGTGGACCTATGATATGTGTCAAAGTGTGATGCAAGGTTTAATGGTGCAAAAGTAGCTCCCCTAAACCCTAAACCCTAAACTGGGGAGGCTTCGAGCCCTAAACCCCTCTAAATCCCTAAACCACGACGCCGGAGCTGCAGAACCATGCATCATAAACCCTAACCCTAACCCTAAACCCTAAACCTATACCTAACCATAAATACTTACCCTTTAACCTAAACCCTAGCCCTAGCCCCTAAACCCTATCCCTAACCCTACACCTAACCCTAACCAGATCAGGCACACCGTCGATCGTGTGATAATGGCTCTAGCTGCGGGTATATGTGCCAAAGGGTCCCAATCTTGGTTCTCCATGTGTATATGTACTAAAAAACCTAAAAGAATGAAAAGTTACATTGGTGCACCCTCGCGCGGAGAAATCTAGGGGGTAGACCCGCTGGGGCACACATTCCGCGTTTTGGGGGAGGAGGGGATAACGACCACCGGAGCACCTAACCCCACCAAAACTTGCATGTGGACCTATGATATGTGTCAAAGTGTGATGCAAGGTTTAATGGTGCAAAAGTAGCTCCCCTAAACCCTAAACCCTAAACTGGGGAGGCTTCGAGCCCTAAACCCTCTAAATCCCTAAACCACGACGCCGGAGCAACCATGCATCATAAACCCTAACCCTAAACCCTAAACCTATACCTAACCATAAATACTTACCCTTTAACCTAAACCCTAGCCCTAGCCCCTAAACCCTAGCCCTAACCCTACACCTAACCCTAACCAGATCAGGCACACCGTCGATCGTGTGATAATGGCTCTAGCTGCGTATATGTGCCAAAGGGTCCCAATCTTGGTTCTCCATGTGTATATGTACTAAACAAACCTAAAAGAATGAAAAGTTACATTGGTACACCCTCGCGCGGAGAAATCTAGGGGGGTAGACCCGCCGGGGCACACGTTCCGCTGTTTTGGGGGAGGAGGGGGATAACGACCGCCGGAGCACCGAACCCCACCAAACCTTGCATGTGGACCTATGATATGTGTCAAAGTGTGATGCAAGGTGTAATGGTGCAAAAGTAGCTCCCCTAAACCCTAAACCCTAAACTGGGGAGGCTTCGAGCCCTAAACCCCTCTAAATCCCTAAACCACGACGCCGGAGCTGCAGAACCATGCATCATAAACCCTAACCCTAACCCTAAACCCTAAACCTATACCTAACCATAAATACTTACCCTTTAACCTAAACCCTAGCCCTAGCCCCTAAACCCTAGCCCTAACCCTACACCTAACCCTAACCAGTAGATCAGGCACACCGTCGATCGTGTGATAATGGCTCTAGCTGCGGGTATATGTGCCAAAGGGTCCCAATCTTGGTTCTCCATGTGTATATGTACTAAACAAATCTAAAAGAATGAAAAGTTACATTGGTGCACTGCTGGAGAAATCTAGGGGTAGACCCGCCGGGGCACACATTCCGCTGTTTTGGGGGATGAGGGGGATAACGACCGGGAGCACCGGAACCCCACCAAACCTTGCATGTGGACCTATGATATGTGTCAAAGTGTGATGCAAGGTTTAATGGTGCAAAAGTAGCTCCCCTAAACCCTAAACCCTAAACCTGGGAGGCTTCGAGCCCTAAACCCCTCTAAATCCCTAAACCACGACGCCGGAGCTGCAGAACCATGCATCATAAACCCTAACCCTAACCCTAAACCCTAAACCTATACCTAACCATAAATACTTACCCTTTAACCTAAACCCTAGCCCTAGCCCCTAAACCCTAGCCCTAACCCTACACCTAACCCTAACCAGTAGATCAGGCACACCGTCGATCGTGTGATAATGGCTCTAGTTGCGGGTATATGTGCCAAAGGGTCCCAATCTTTGGTTCTCCATGTGTATATGTACTAAACAAACCTAAAAGAATGAAAAGTTACATTGGTGCACCCTCGCACGGAGAAATCTAGGGGGTAGACTCACGGGCACACGTTCCTGGGGAGGAGGGGGATAACGACCGCCGGAGCACCGGAACCCCACCAAACCTTGCATGTGGACCTATTCTATGTTTCAAAGTGTGATGCAAGGTGTAATGGTGCAAAAGTAGCTCCCCAAACCCTAAACCCTAAGGGGAGGCTTCGAGCCCTAAACCCCTCTAAATCCCTAAACCACGACGCCGGAGCTGCAGAACCATGCATCTTAAACCCTAACCCTAACCCTAAACCCTAAACCTATACCTAACCATAAATACTTACCCTTTAACCTAAACCCTAGCCCTAGACCCTAAACCCTAGCCCTAACCCTACACCTAACCCTAACCAGTAGATCAGGCACACCGTCGATCGTGTGATAATGGCTCTAGCTGCGGGTATATGTGCCAAAGGGTCCCAATCTTTGGTTCTCCATGTGTATATGTACTGAACAAACCTAAAAGAATGAAAAGTTACATTGGTGCATGATACGTCTCCGACGTATCGATAATTTCTTATGTTCCATGCCACATTATTGATGATATCTACATGTTTTATACATACTTTATGTCATATTTATGCGTTTCGAACTAACCTATTGACGAGATGCCGTGCCAGTTCTCGTTTTCTGCTTTTGGTTTAAAATCCTAGTAAAGAAATATTCTCTGAATCGGACGAAATCAACGCCAAAGATCTTAGAATCCCGGAAGCATCCAGCACCCGAGAGGCCAGAGGAGGGCCTTGTGGGCCCCACACATGGTGGCGCGCGTGGGCCCTGGCCGCGCCACCCTATGGTGTGGTGGCCCCACAAGCCCTCTGACGCCTCCCTTCCGCCTATTTAAAGCCTCCGTCGCGAAAACCCTGATACGTTCGACGAAACCCACAGAAACCTTCTATAGCCGCCGCCATCGCGAAGCCAAGATCTGGGGGACAGGAGTCTCTGTTCCGCACGCCGCCGGAGGGAAGTGCCCCGAAGGCTCCTCCATCGACATCACCGCCATCTCCATCAACGCTGCTGCTGCCTCCCATGAGGAGGGAGTAGTTCTCCATCGAGGCTCTGGGCTGTACCGGTAGCTATGTGGTTCATCTCTCTATGTACTTCAATACAATGATCTCATGAGCTGCCTTACATGATTGAGATCCATATGATGATGATTGTAATCTAGATGTCGTTATGCTAGTCAAGTGAATTTTACTTATGTGATCTCCGGAGACTCCTTGTCCCACGTGTGTAAAGGTGACAGTGTGTGCACCGTGTGGGTCTCTTAGGCTATATTTCACAGAATACTTATTCACTGTTATGAAGAGCATAGTGAAGTGCTTATTTATATCTCTTTATGATTGCAATGTGTTTTGTATCACAATTTATCTATGTGCTACTCTAGCAATGTTATTAAAGTAGTTTTATTCCTCCTACACGTGTAATGGTGACAGTGTGTGCATCCGTGTTAGTACTTGGCGTATGCTATGATTATGATCTCTTGTAGATTATGAAGTTAACTATTGCTATGATAGTTTTGATATGATCTATTCCTCCTTTCTTAGCATGAAGGTGACAGTGTGCATGCTATGTTAGTACTTGGTTTAGTCGTAATGATCTTTCATGCACTCTAAGGTTATTTAAATATGAACATTGAATTGTGGAGCTTGTTAACTCCGGCATTGAGGATTCGTGTAATCCTACGCAATGTGTTCATCATCCAACAAGAGTGTAGAGTATGCATTTATCTATTCTGTTATGTGATCAATGTTGAGAGTGTCCACTAGTGAAAGTCTAATCCCTAGGCCTTGTTTCCTAAATACTGCTATCGCTGCTTGTTTACTATTTTACTTAACTACTGCTGCATTACTACCGCTTGTTTATCGTCTCGGGCAAAGCACTTTTCTGGTGCCGTTGCTATTGCTACTATTTATTCATACCACATGTATTTCACTATCTCTTCGTCGAACTAGTGCACCTATTAGGTGTGTTGGGGACACAAGAGACTTCTTGCTTTGTGGTTGCAGTGGTTGCATGAGAGGGATATCTTTGACCTCTTCCTCCCTGAGTTCGATAAACCTTGGGTGATCCACTTAAGGGAAACTTGCTGTTGTTCTACAAACCTCTTCTCTTGGAGGCCCAACACTGTCTACAAGAATAGAAGCTCCCGTAGACATCAAGCAAATTTCTGGCGCCGTTGCCGGGAGGAAAGGTAAAGGCACTCATACTCTGCCTGTAACAAGATTTCTTTCGCCATTGTGTTTGTGCTCGAAGCTATTTCCTTTAGATCCTGCAATTGCATCTTTTTGTTTCTTGTTTACACTAGTTTGGCATAATGGACAACAATGAGCTTCTTATTTTATTTCCAGATTTAAGACATGGATGGTTTGACCCGAAAATTAAAAAACCCATGGAACATGTTAGCATGAATACTTTGAACACCATTGTTGCTAATACTATGGATAAGTCTAAGCTTGGGGAAGCTTGTTTATATAAAAATGATCTGTTTTGCTCCTCAGCTTTGGAAGAACTATTTCACTCTGATAATGTTTTATCTCCCATATGCGATAACTCTAATGGTGCCTCTGATATTTTAAATCCACCTGCTGAAAGTATTCCGTATAAAATACCTATGAAAATTATTGAACGCGTTATGGATAACCGTTATACAGGGGATGGAACTGTTCACCCTGGAGATCATTTATTGTTCTTGCAAGAATTATGTGGTTTATTCAAGTGTGCAGGTATTGCTATGGATGAAGTGAGGAAGAAACTATTCTCTATATCGCTGTCTGGTAAAGCGGCGCATTGGTATAAATTACTGGATAATGGGGATTCTCTTGAATGGAATGATATTGTGCCCCGGTTTTATTCTAAATTTTATCCTCCTCATGAAGTGCATATTGATAGGAATTATATTTATAACTTTTATCCTCGTGATGGAGAGAGTATTTCTCAAGCGTGGGGGAGACTAAAGTCACTAATGCTCAAATGTCCCATTCATGAGCTTCCCCGTAATGTTATTGTTAACAATTTTTATGCGAGACTTTCAGGACAACACAAGGACTATCTGGACGCATGTTCGGAGGGATCTTTCACAAGCAAGGAGGTTGAAGCTAGGTGGGATCTTCTTGGTCGGATTGAGGACAACGCTGAAGGATGGGAGAACGACAAAGGTAAAGAGTCAGGTATAAATTATGATTATGAATGCATTGAAGCTTTTATGGATACCGATAAATTTCGAAATATGAGTGCTACTTATGGTCTTGACTCTCAAGTTGCTGCAAATCTTTATAAAGCCTTTGCTTCTCATTTTGAATTGCCTAAAAAGAATTTTGATAAGTATCATGAACCTTTTAAAGAGGCTTGCATGAAGAATGAAATTGTTGTTAATTATTGCAATAAGCATGCTCAAACTCCTAAGAATGCTATTTCCTATAAGCATGTTAATTTTTGTGGAATGCATAGACCATGTGGAATTAATCAAAGCAAAGATGAATATTGTATCCACCATATGAATGAAAAAACTAGAAAGTGGTCTAGGGCTTTAGATGATCTTGGTAAAAAAGTCTGTGCTAGTTATCCTTTTATTTGTGAAGTTTGCCATGAAGTGGGTCATTTTAATTTTCAATGCTCCTCCAATGATAATTTGAACCCAATGAGTGCTGCAAATTTGTATTGTGATGATGAAATTACTCCTAATCAGCATGATGAACTTACTTTATTTTTGGGGTGTGAAGAACTGTCGAGAAAATCTCTTTGTTACATATAAGTGATCTTGATATTGATGATGTCCTGCATGGGTGTTTTTCTTATTGCATTGATAATAGCCATACAAATACTTACATACAAAATATTTTAGAAGATGACACCTTGCCAAAATATGATAGGACCGCTGTGTGTTTTCAACTAATTAATGAAAAGGAGGGATCCTCCCAAGTTTCTTCTATTGTTTCTGAAAGTAAATCAGGTTATGCGGACAAGCCACCCTTCAAGCCTCTTCCTCCTAAAGAAGGGAACGAGGAGAAGGAAGAGAAGAAGAAGAAGGGAACGAAGAAGAAGAAGAAGGAGAATAAAAAGAAAGAGGTAACAGCGTATCCCCGCGTGAATGAGATAACGCTAGGTAACCGTAAGTATGTTGCTCCTAATGATTATTGTGATAATGAATCTGAATACGACGATCTTCATATGATCTTTACATACATTAGTGATCATGATTTGAATGAGCACACTACTTTTGATATTGCAAATCTCTAAACTAATGATGATGATAATAATTGCCATAGTGTCAGTGCTATCCATGCTTCCTCCCATAATGATTTAGAAAGCTCTAAGCTTGGGGAAGAGGTGTTTGAAAATCCTTTTGCTACTGGTCATTATGTTCTTGATACATCTCCTTCTAATAACAATGATGGTATGGACACAGATAAACCGGCTGTGAAAGATAAATATTCTATTTCTTATGATTACACTGTGCCTCCAACCTTTGATGATTATTATAATGAATGCTATGATATAGGTTATAACTATCCTTATGAAACTTGTCATAGTCATGATTGGATTACCAAAAACAATTCCCTTAATATGCAACTTGTTTACCATGTTCAAATTCTTGATAATAATCTTGCTCCAATTACTATTAATGAGAAGAACTCTTCGTATGCCAAAATTAATGATACTTCTATGCATATGAACCATGATAAGAATGTTTTAAGTGATGGGTATATTGTGGATTTCATCAATAATGCTACTGAAAGTTATTATGAGAGAGGGAAATATGGTTATATGCATCTTAATAATATTAAGTTTCCCCTCTTTATGTTGAGAATCTTGATGTTGGGGGGATGACCCCCGGTATGCCAAAGGCATGCCAAACCGGATGGTTTGAACCCTCAAGATACCGGTTTAATATTGATACCGGAGGAAGGAGCCGGAGATCCGGCCAAGTAAACCTAAGCCGGGATCCCCAAGAGGGGTATACCGGAACCGGGTACAGAAGACGCCGGAGGGAGAGCGTATCAGCATAGCTGGTCAAAGTTTTCCTCTGGAGCAAGAAGACGAAGGATGAGCGAAGCAAAAGTGGCTTTAAACAGAGCCCTGACATGCAAAGTGGAGGATGACGCCAAAAGCGACCAGGGGCGTCAGCCTCTGTCGTTAAAGAAGCCGGCGCCGCCCTTTTTGACTACAGAGACGTTGTAAAAGTAGTTTGTCTAGTCAAAGATGCTGTAAGATGCTGTAAGATGCTAGAATATTCCTTTAGATGCTGTCTAGATGCCATTAGGGTTTCTTGATCAGCAAGCCATTAGGCTTTCTTGCTCTGCAAGCCACCTCTCCGTTATATAAGGAGAGGGGGTAGCCCCATTAGGGAACGAGGACATATCTTAGGTATCTTACGCAAACCTGTAATTCGCAAAGAGCAATAAAGAGAAAGATCTGGAGCGGAGTTCATCCTTGTGTTCTTCTTCTTGCTTCACTACCCTAGGTTGTGTTCTTGAGGAAAGCATCCGGAAGTTCATCCAATCTCATCACAAACCCTCCCCGAATCCTCTAGCGCACATTCGGCCCCAACTCAAGCCATCCTATGGCATCCGCTCGTTCACCACGACGACAGTTGGCGCCCACCGTGGGGCCACCTGCGCTTGCCGGAGTACACATTCGGGCGGGCCTCCTCACCGTCGACGGCGAGCGCGTCGTCACCGCCCTCGTCGACCGCGTCCTCGGCATGGACTACCTCAACGACAACACCGGCTACTTCGCCAGCGGCGGAAGGTACCCCAAGAAGAAGCACACCGTCGAGCTCGGGAGCTTCCGCGTCTACTACGGCACCGTTCCTGAGCGCCAGCGCCTCTCGCCGGTGCTGGTGGCCCCGGACCCTCCAAGATCTGCGCTCTCTAACGGCCACGCCGCCGGCAGCGTCGAGGTGCTGGTCATCGGCACGGGCGACGCCGGCAAAGGAGCTGCGGCTGATGCGACTGCAGCAACAAAGTCTACGCGCACAGCCAAGCCGCCAACCGAGCGCGACCAGGTGGATGCCGCACCCGCAGCGCCACCAAGAACTCCGCTCCAAGCGGCGATGAGCGTCCTCGCCACGCCCATCGCGCAGAACATCGACCCGGCAGCGGCCGTGAGCTGGAGGCGCAGCGCCAGACCGCCGAGAACGGCAAGGACATCATCCGGGCGCAGCACGAGCTGAACCTAACCCTACGTGAGTACAATGCTGCCCATGGCTTTGCTTCCGTTAGCGCTCATCCAGCTAGGCAGCCGGAAAACCGGCTAAAGGGTCGCAATCTAGAGCAAGATTTGCGCAAAGAAATTCTTACCGGCAAGAGTGTCTCCGCATCTGTTAGCATTGTAGAAAGGCCGAAGTACAGTAGCCCGGATGAAACCTTGAAAGCTGCTAGGGCTGCGGTAGAGCTATGCGAGTCGCTTACCGGTGACGCGTTGGCAAAGCAGCAAGATCGTGTGAAAGAGTTGCTTGACATGATTGAGGTACAAAATGCAGAGCAGCAGGCTAAGCTAAACAAAGCTGTGGCATCAAAGTCCCTGCGTTCCGCAAGAAATGCCGGTAGCAAGTCCCATGGGCAGGCATCGTCCCCCCATCCGGACAAAAGAAAAGAAAAAACGAATGCGCACCAAATGACGGTGTACGACCCAGTTCTTGCCGAAAAGCAACAAGCCGGTGCCGGGAAACAACAAGCCGGGCGGTATGAGGCCGGTAGAAAAAATCAAGGGGAAACAAATGCCCCCGCCGGAAACGGCAATGCCGCAAAGGAGTATGCCGGCAGAGAAGGAAGTGGGCAAAACTTCCGCGCTGCAAAAGCAGCGTACGAGGAAGAAGAAATGCCTCCACCAAGGTACCGGCAGGCAAGAGCCGCGGCACCGGAAAGATATGAAGAGGTGGACTCAAGAGATGAGAGAGTTGTGGTCTACCGGAACCCGTTGGGAGGCCGGTTAGGCGAAAGATGCCTACCAGATCGGGATGCAAGGCACCGTCTGGATAGAGTGTATCTATCTGAAATGATCGAGGCAGAAGGACCTCCGGGCCCAAAGTGCTTCGGTCCAAAGATCATGAAAGAAGGACCACCGGTTCGCAACTTCCAGTTGCCCCGTGACACTAAGACATACGACGGCACCACCAAGCCGGAAGACTGGTTAGCTGATTACGTCACCGCGGTCTACGTCGCTGGTGGCGGAGGAACTGTAGCCGGAGGAGGAAATCGTCGTTGGGCGGTAAGAATCGTGCCCACATACCTAGTGGGACCGGCAAGAATCTGGCTGAACAACTTGCCAGCCGGAAGCATAAACGGCTGGCTGGACTTTGAGGAGGCTTTCGTGAGCAATTTCAGCAGTACCTATCGAAGGCCAAATAGGCCGCAACAGCTCGCCTTGTGCGTGCAGCGAGCGAACGAAACAGACCGGGAGTACCTGGCTCGGTGGAACACCACAAGAAACTCTTGTGAAGGGGTGATAGAGGCACAAGCAATAGCTTGGTTCAGTAGCGGGTGCAGAAGAGGATCGCCGTTGTGGCAAAAGCTACAGCGGAGCATGCCGACAACGTTGGCTGAGATGATACGTGTAGCCGATAGCTACGCATTGGGAGACCCAATGCAGCCGGCGGTACAAGCGGATCCCGAACAAAATCATCCTCAACAAAGACAAGAACAATACCGGGATAACCGGCAAAACAAACGAAGAGAAGAGTTTCCGGATCGAAGGTATGGTCCGCAACAAGTAGCCGCGGTGCAGGAAAATTCCGGCGCCAGCGGAAGCCAAAGGCAAAAAACCGGATCGCAGCCGTGGGCAGGTCCAAAGAAACAATGGGTTGAAAAGAAACCCTGGCAAAGTAATGAGGAAAGATACACCATGGAATCCGCTATGGATCAACCATGCCGGTGGCACACGCCAAACCCCGGGAGACCGGCTAACCACTTGACAAAAGACTGTACCTGGACCAAAAGTTAATGGGCCAGAACGCGGCAAAAGATGCCGGAAGGCTACCACCGCCACCTCCGCTTACCGGACCGAACGCCGTACCGGTGAACCTGCAAAACCGACCCCCGCCACAACAAGTTCACCAGGTGGGAAATGGCAACGGCCAACCACCCCCGCCGGCACCTTTAGGCCGGAACATTTACCATGATCCAGACATGTGCTGCGTAGTGTTCGTAACTGAGCCAACAGACATCGCTCCATGGAGGTAAACGCTGTAATGCCGGCTGTCCCAAAATACATGCTGTGGTCTGATCAAGAGATCAGCTGGTCATTCAGGGATCACCCAAAGCTAATGCCTAATCCAGGTGGTTATGCTCTCGTGGTTGACCCCATCATGCATGGGCCAAGCGCTCGAGTAAAATTCAGCAAGGTGCTGATAGACAATGGGAGCAGCATCAACATCATGTACCGGCACACTATGCGCACACTTGGGATAACTGAAAACATGCTGCAGCCAACGCACACGACTTTCCATGGAATCGTTCCGGGTCTGTCTTGCTCGCCCATGGGAAAAGTCCGGGTGGATGTGTCCTTTGGTGGACGTGATAATTGCCGGGTGGAAAATCTTCTCTTCGAGGTAGTGGACCTGGATAGTCCCTATCACGCACTACTGGGGAGACCGGCACTGGCGGCCTTTATGGCCTCAACCCACACAGCCTATCTCAAGATGAAGATGCCGGGGCCTAGCGGACCCTTGACCGTGGTAGGAAATTACAAAGTCTCGCTGGAAACTGCTTCCGCCGGGTCAAATCTAGCCGAATCACTGGTGATTGCAGAGGAAAAAAGAAGAATGCAAACTGCTGTTGCGCTGGCTCAGTCTTCGCAGTTGAGCTTAGCGGCAATGAGCGGAAGCTTGGGCACACCGGCATTTAAGCCAACCAATGAGACAAAGGACATCGTGCTGGATCCAGCCCACCCAGAGCGCACCGTCCGTATCGGTGCCGGCCTCAGTGACGCATAGGAAAGCGCGCTCACCAACTTCCTCCGTGAGAATCGGAATATCTTTGCCTGGTCTACTGATGACTTGGTAGGTGTTCCGAGGGAGTTGGCTGAGCACTGTCTTAATGTCCGGAAAGATGCCAAGCCGGTAAGGCAGCCGCTGCGCCGGTTTGCGGAAGATAGAAGAAAGATCATTGGAGAGGAAGTAACGAAGTTGCTGGTTGCCGGCTTCATTGTGGAGGTGCTGCACACCGAATGGCTAGCCAATCCGGTGATGGTCGAAAAGAAGAAAGAAGAAAACCTTGAAGCAAAAGCTCCAAAGGTATGGCGCATGTGCATCGACTACGCCAACCTGAACAAGGCCTGCCCGAAAGATCCTTTCCCGCTACCCCGGATCGATCAAGTGATTGATTCCACCGCAGGATGCGAGTTGTTATCTTTTCTGGATGCTTATTCCGGTTTCCACCAAATCCCCTTGAAAAAGGAAGACCAAATAAAGATTGCGTTTATCACCCCGCACGGGGCTTATTGCTATGTCACCATGCCTTTTGGTTTGCGCAACGCTGGTGCAACGACCAGCGCTGTATGCAAAAATGCTTGTATGATCAAATCGGCAAAAACGTGCAGGTGTACGTGGACGACGTCGTGATAAAAACTAAGAAAAAAGAAACCTTAATAGACGATCTCCAGCAAACATTTGACAACCTAAGAAGATTCCGGATGAAACTCAATCCGGCAAAATGCACTTTCGGTGTTCCAGCCGGCAAATTGCTTGGCTTCCTTGTATCAAGCCGGGGCATAGAAGTAAATCCGGTAAAAATCCGGGCAATCGAAAGAATGAACATACCGCACGATCTAAAAGACGTGCAGAAATTTACCGGAAGCTTGGCATCGCTAAGCCGGTTCGTAAGCAGGTTGGGAGAAAAAGCTCTGCCCCTCTATGCTTTGATGAAAAAATCCGATACGTTCGTCTGGACCCCTCAGGCAGACGCGGCGTTTAAAGAACTAAAAAAGATGCTGGCTACCGCGCCCATACTGGCCTCGCCTCTGGAAAGGGAGCCCATGTTGTTGTACATCGCAGCAACAAACCGGGTTGTGAGTGTAGTAGTTGTAGTTGAAAGAGAAGAGGAAGGAAAAACCCTGCAGCGACCGGTATACTACCTGAGCGAGGTGCTTTCCTTGTCAAAACAAAACTACCCTCATTTCCAAAAAATGACTTATGGCGTGTTCATGGCCGCCACAAAGCTCAAACATTACTTCGAGGAACACCCCATGAAGGTGGTGAGCGAGGCTCCCATTTCCGATATCATGAGTAACAAGGATGCAAGCGGCAGGATCGCAAAATGGGCAATCCAAATATCGCCCTACGTACCGGTATACGAAAGGAGAGATGCCATAAAGTCGCAAGCGCTGGCTGACTTCCTTGTTGATTGGGCAGAAATGCAATACAAACCGCCAGACCAAAAAATCGAGTATTGGAAGATGCACTTTGACGGATCCAAGCTCAAGGAGGGTCTCGGTGCTGGTGTGGTCCTCACCTCACCAAAGGGAGATCATCTCCGGTATGTTCTGCAAATACACTTCAGAGCATCCAACAATGTAGCTGAGTACGAAGCTCTGGTTCATGGCCTCAAGGTCGCAAAAGAAATCGGCGCACACCGGATCCTTTGTTATGGAGACTCAGATTTGGTGGTGCAGCAGTGTTCCGGAGACTGGGACGCAAAAGATGCCAATATGGCCTCATACCGGTTTCACGTGCAAAAGATTGCCGGCTTCTTCGAAGGCTGCGAGTTCCACCATGTGCCACGTGCAGAAAACGAGGCCGCGGATACTTTGTCCAAGCTAGGCTCGTCTAGGCAAGAAATTCCTCCCGGAATAGCCTTGGAACACCTAAGAGTACCATCCATAAAACCAAGCCCCGAATCGGAATCAATTTTCGTACCGGAATCGCATGTTGTGCCCATGGATATCGATGAAGTAAACCCGGGGACTGCTCCGGTAAACTCGGGGACTGCTCCGATAAGCGCGGGGACTATTGCATCTGCATCAGGAGAGGCAATGATAGTGGACAGCATGGAGATAGACGTACCGGTGTTTTTAGTCCGAGAAGCACCATCTTGGGTTGAACCTATTAAGGAATTCCTGATCAGCGGCACCTTGCCGGCTGACGAAAATGAATCAAGACGAATCCAGAGAAGATCCAAAGCTTACACCATCATCAATGGGGAGGTGTACAAAAGAAGTGTTACTGGTGTCCTTCAAAGATGTGTGGAGCCGGAAGAGGGAAAATAAATGCTCAAGGAGATTCATCAGGGAGAGTGTGGGCACCATGCTTCATCAAGGGCGTTGGTTGCAAAAGCGTTCCGGCATGGGTTCTATTGGCTCACCGCATTGGAAGACGCTGAAGAGTTGGTGCGAAAGTGTAACGGGTGCCAGAGGTACGCCAAGCAAAACCACACCCCAGCTTCCAGTTTAAAAACGATACTGTTAACCTGGCCATTCGCTGTATGGTGCCTTGATATGGTTGGCCCGTTCAAAACCGCTAGAAGCAGCTTTACTCACATCTTGGTCATGGTGGATAAGTTCACCAAATGGCTGGAGGTAAAACCTATCGCAAAATGTGATGGGAATACGGCAGTAAAATTCTTAAAAGATGTCATCTTGCGGTATGGATATCCACATAGCATCATCACAGACAATGGCACAAACTTTGCTCAAGGTGAGTTCAAAAGATTTTGTGAAGATCACAATATCCGGTTGGATCTGTGCTCAGTCGCGCACCCACAAGGCAATGGCCAAGTGGAGAGAACAAACGCCTTGGTACTTTCCGGTATCAAGCCCAGGCTAATTGAACCCCTAGAAAAGACACCGGGATGTTGGCTCGATGAGCTACCTTCAGTGTTATGGAGCATAAGAACGACTCCAAACCGGTCCACCGGGTACACTCCATTTTTCATGGTCTATGGGGCTGAAGCTGTGATTCCAACCAATATCATACATGACTCACCAAGAGTACAACAATACACCGAAGAAGAGGTGAAAGAAGCAAGAGAAAATGATGTGGACTTGCTAGAAGAAGCAAGAGAACTAGCCTTGGCAAGAACAGCCATTTACCAACAAAACATGAGACGCTATCATAACCGGAAGGTTAACCCGAGAACATTCCGGGAAGGAGATCTGGTGCTACGCCTGGTGCAGCGCACTGGAGGCCGGCACAAACTTTCTCCCCCATGGGAAGGACCTTTCGTTGTGAGCAAGGCTCTACACAATGACGCGTATTACTTGGTTGACGCACAGGAAGCAAAGAAAGGAAAGGCGGACAGGTCCGGAGAAGAAACCAAGCGTCCATGGAATGTAGCTCTTTTGCGTCCCTTCCATGCATGAGGATATGTTGTAAGAAGTTCCTTTTTGTACCTTATATGTAATGAATAAAAGATGCCGGCACCCTCGATAAAATCTCGGGGACTGCCTCTACCGAAATTGCATGCAATATGTTTATTTTTTCAGTTACCGGTTGGTTGCAGAACATCTTTTCTTTCCGGCTTAGTAGCGTGTCAAACTTACCGGAGTCTTCGACTCTGCTGCTGTCCGAAACCCGGCTTCATGGCAAGCAAGATAAACCGGTAGGAATTAAGCACGCGAACGACGAAGAGAGGGGACGGGAACAAACAATCCGAAAAATTTAACTAACCCCGGTTATACCGGTTTTTTGTGAAAAATTTCGAATTATTTCTAAGTTCAAGAAAGTGCTTGCTTGGCAAAAGAACTTTGTGACTCATACGCCAAAAAACCCAGAGGGTAGGCAGAGCCAAAGCAAAAGAACCAAGTGTGCATCGGATTGGATGCCGAAACAATTCCGAAATCTTCGCAGTGCAAGATAAAAAGGCAAATTGTAAGCAAGGTGCTAAGCTAGGCAAACACAACTTAATAACATACCGGTATAAAATACCGGCATAAACTGTTGCAGCACAGCTAGAAGCCAAGAGGCTAAGTCTTATATTACATCAAAAGACCCCGGTATACCGGGGCAGAATTTAACCGACAATGTTTTGAGTTAAGCAGGATCAACAAGCATATTGTAAACAAATCATCAGGCGACAGGAGCTTCGGGAGGAGCGTCAAGCAGAGCATCACCGGGTGCTGGGGCTTCCGGAAGCGCGGCATCTTCACCCTCCTCGTCTTCTTCATCGCTGAGAAAATCTTGGACGCCTGGAGGAGGAGGGATGAAGGTACGCACCGTAGCGTATTCGGCAATCCGGTAGGCTCGGTCCTCGCGCTTGGCGGTGAGAGCGGGGTCCAAGTCGGTGGGAGGTTCCTCGCGCACACCAACAAGGGCATCCAGGTCCACCTGCGGATACCAAGAACAGGTCACGCGCAGCGCAGCGTCAGCTCCGGCACGAGCAGCAGAGCACTGCCACTCGCGGATCCTCCTGCCGGCGCTCTTCAGGCGTTCGTTGGCCAGCAGGGGATCAACCGGCACCTCTTCCTCGGGCCAAAGCACCTTGCAGAGCTGGGTCGCTACTTCAGGGATATGATCCACTGAGCGCATGTGCGAAACCCGCGCATTAAGGGCTACCAGGTGATCGTAGGCGTCCCAAGGGGCCTCCAGATCCTTGTAAGCTTGTGCAACCCGGCGATCCGCCACCTTTTTCTAGGCATAGACCTGGGAATCCGGAAAGAGGTCTACAATGCACAAAACAAAGATAAGTACATGTTACCGGAGAGGATGAGCTTGTGAGCAAAACCGGCAAAGAGAAAAAGAACTTACGGCGAGCAAGCGAGTCGGTTTGCATGACCAAAAGGTCATACTCCTCCTGCTCTGCCTTCAGGCGCGCGGCTTCATCCTCGGCTGCTTTCCGCGCCTTTGCTCCCTCCTCCAGTTCAGCACGAAGCACCACAGTGGAGTTGTTGGCGTCCTCCAGGGCCTCATTCAGCTTAGCTTCAGCGGCGGCTTGGGCGGCCTTCATTGCCTGGCTGTGCTTCAGCTCAGCTTGGATGAGCTGGTCCTTCAGCCCTTTGGAATAAAGATCCTGGGCATCCAGAGCCTTGCGATGATCCTGGAGGAGCTGCTCCTTTTCAGCTAAAAAACCGGAAAGAAAAAATCAGCAAAAGCGCAGATAGTGACGCAGGAAAAAGGCAAGTAAGCCGGACAAGAGAAACCGGTACCTTGGAGTGCCTTGACCTGCTTCTGGAGGGCCTCAATGGAAGCTTCCAGGATTGCTATTAAACAAAAAAGGGTGTAAGTTTTAAGAAGGAAAACCCTCCGGTAAAAGTTGCCGGAAGCAAGAGATTTTACCTTGGCACTTGCTATGTGCTTCAGACAAATCCCGATGCTCCCACAGAAGCTCCTCGAAGAGGTGGGTGCGGGTGTCAGCAGTGCTCTGTTCAAAACAAAAGAAGTTAGAAAGAGAAGCCGTTTTTTTCTTTTAAGCTTCCTGCCTAAGTTTCGCGCTAAGAATTGCATTCTCAACCCGAAACTCGGGGACTGGGCATGCCGGTTTTCGGTTTCCTACTTAAAGTTTTATGCTGAGAGCTGCGCGCTCAACATAAAACTCGGGGACTGGGAAGATAGATGAGATCCGGAAGGAAAGAAACCGGCATGAATTCATAAAATGGAAAAGCTTGGTTAAACTTACCACAAGGTTGTTGGTGGCATCGTGCCACGCATTGTCAAGTTCCCGCACCGCGCGCCGCAGCCGCGCGAAGTGCTCCTCTGTGCACCGAGGACCAGCCGGGTCCGGCACCGGAAGCCTATCCTTCCCCAGGCCGCGCGTAGCCGGGGACATATCCGCGGCGTTCCATTGCTCCGCGTAGGGGAGGAGATGCCCCAGGTCGCGGCCATCGCGGGTCAGCTTGATGATCCGGCCGAGGACGCCGGAAGGTTTCCCTGCAACAGCGGCAGCGGCGCGGCCGGTGTGCAGCGTTAGCTGCTGAGGGTTGGAGGAGGAACTGCCGGGCGCCGTGCCCTTTTCCTGGGCGGCCTTGGGAGCTTCTGGCGGCGGTGTTGGCGCAGCCTCCGTTGGCTGGGCGCGGGGCGCTTGAGGAGGCGGCATTTCCGCGGAGGAAGAAGGCCCCGCTGCCTTTCTCTTCTTTCTCTTGGGGGCAGGGGAAACCGGAGTTTCCACTTGCCTGGATGCTTCTGCGTCGGCGCCGGTATTGCTGGCGCCGGTGTCTTGTTTTTCGAGAGGGGAGGCTTGCTCCTCCTCTGCGCGGTGATGTGGAGATGTAGGGGCCGCGCGCCCCTTGTTGTGCCCCCCAGAGGGGAGGCAGAGGTGTTGCCGGCACCAGATGGTACCGGGCTTGCATGAGAAGGAGATGAGGACCTCATGGTTCCCTCAGAGCTCTCAGGCCTCGGGCCTAGCTTGAGCGCAGGGCTGAGCAAAAGACAAACGGAAGGTTGGAAAAAGCAACCGGAAGAAAGTATGCAAAAGAAGCCGGAAGGAAAAAAGTTGGTAAAAGCAAGGCAAAAAAGTAGAGCAAGGGCTTACCCGGAGGCGGTCGGCATTTGCTTGCCCTTGTGGCGTCTCTTGCCGCACTCCTTCCCTGCGAGAACTTCCGTCCGGAAGCGTTTGCTGGGAGGGTCGTCGCTTGAGCCGGCATCAGGTGCCGGGGCCTTTTTCTTCTTGAGCAGTGGAGAGAGTCTCTCCACGAACTCATCGCCGGCATGAGCGCGCAGGGGCGCAACGTGCTCATGGACATGCGGATGCACGCCAGTTGAGGGCACGTCTACTGAAGAAAAGTAACAAGAAACATAAGACACCGGGAAGTAAAAACTACCTCATGCATAGGGAGCTCGTCAACGGAGCCAGGGGCTTCCGACGAGGATTTACCGGGGCGCGAGAGGTGGGTTCGGCCCATCTTGAGGTCGCGCCAGAGGACGTAAGGGTCAGGATCAACCCGGTCCAGAGGACGCTTCCGGCAGATGCCTCGCCGGTCAGATAAGATGCCCGGAAACCGGTCCTTGAGCTGAGAACAAATGAAAGGCAAGTTAGTCACAACACGAAAGTTACCGGTACAAGAACCCGGATTACGCAAACTCTTACTTCCTGAGTTGGAGGGTTGGTGGAGCTAAAAGGCCGAAGACCCCACTCCCAATCGTATGGCATCGCAGTCTTGCAGATCTGCTTAGCCTTGCGGACAACGTCCTTCTTGCTCAAAGGGAGGCCGGTGATCTTCGTGGGATCGCCGGGGCCATACATCTCGCACATCTTGTGCGCCCGGCGCTTAAGGGGAAGCACCCGGCGTGAGATGAACGTGCGGATGATATCATCGGAGCAGAGGTTGGTCTCCTTCTTCAGCTTCTCGATGAAGCGCACTATCCGGTTTGTTACAGGATCACTGGATCCAGGGGAGTATTTCCAGTTGACTTGCCGGGGCGGCGCCGGATCATAAGCCGGCAAGTCAATGAGGTTCGGGGCACCGTCGTTCCTCACATAAAAGAAGGTCTCTTGCCATGCCCGGCATGACTCGAGACCGGTAAACGTGAAAAAGGGGCTCCCTTGGCGCTTGCCAATGATGCAAGACCCGCATTGTACGAGGGGTTTAGGAGCAGGGATGTCTTTGCCCTGAACGGAGTTAATCCGAAGAGCAAAGAAGCGAGCGAAAGTCTCGCGAGTGGGGCGAATGCCAATATACGCCTCCATGAAGGTGGCATAACATGAGAGATAGAAAATGGCGTTGGCCGGAAGATGGTGAGGTTGGAGTTTGTAGAAGTCGAGAAAGCGGCGGAAGAAATCGGAGGCAGGAAGGCCGAAGCCACGCTCAAAGTGAGCAAGAAAAACGACGTACTCACCGGGTTTAGGTACCGGTTCGATTTCGTCTCCGGGGAGCCGGCAGGAGACTCCTTCCGGTATCCTCCTGGACCGGTAAAGCCAGTCGATTTCGTGTTGGGTTACGTCGGAACCTTTCCAGGCTCCGCGTGTAATCTGGGAAAGATCTTGACCGGAAGCTTGGCTAGAGCTGCCGGCTTCTTGGTCCCTCCCGGTATCTACTTCCATCTCGGCGATCTCTGCGCTAAGACCGTCGGAAGACACGGTCCGCTCGCTACTGGAGGAGGACTCGGAAAGAATCTCTTCGCTAGACATCGCAATGTAACCGGAAAACTGTTTTCCCAAAATCTACCCTCGCGCGAAGATCTACGAGTAAAAAGAAAAGCAAAAGAAAGGAGAGAATAAGTACGCTATCGACCCAAGATCTACAAAGTGGGAAAGAGAAGGGCGAAGACCAATCCAGCCTAACCTGAGGCAGCGGAGGCACGCAGGAGGAAGTTTGCCGGTGAAGGGAAGCGTTCGACGTCGCCGGAGAAGCGCGGCGACGGGCGGGCGAAGGCAAGCTCGAGGAAGCAAGAACGCGGGGCTGCGGGAGCAACGCCGCGAGAAATCTCCGCGCGGCAAAGGCTTGGCGAGACGCGGCGATGCGGCGGCGGAAGTTGCAGGGCGTCGGAGCTCCGGCGATGAACGACAACGGCAAGGGTGTGAGGGGGCAAGGGCTCTTTGTGCGCGAAGAACTGAGGAAGTGCGAAGGAAGAAGAAGAAGGATCGACTCCCCCATTTATAGGAGGAGGGCTTAGTGGGCTGGCAACTGCCGGGCCGCGGCGGTTCGCCTCGTGGGCCGCCACGTGGCGCGTCAATACACGCGCCAAGCAGAAAAGGCCACAGGCACGTCGCGTGGATCCGGAACCACAGCCAGGATCCGGTGTGCCGTATTTAATGAGGGCGCGGGAGCCGAAGGGAAGTGACCCCTGACACTGACGCGGTCAGGTACAGTGCGCATGTCACTGACAGGCACTGTACCCGAGAAATTCTCGACTTCGCCGAGGAGGCAATTAATGGCTAAGATACCGAAGAATGAGATACCGGAAAACACTTTGCAAAGAGAAAAAGAGATGAGAACGGCAAAGACGCCGGGAATGGAGCTGACCTCCGGAAAGATTAAACCGGAATCTTGAGATATGGGAACCCGGCATGGTCTGTCGGATAGAATCCTTCAGACTATACCGGCCGGGACTAATGTTGGGGATGACCCCGATGCCAAAGGCATGCCAAACCGGATGGTTTGAACCCTCAAGATACCGGTTTAATATTGATACCGGAGGAAGGAGCCGGAGATCCGGCAAGTAAACCTAAGCCGGGATCCCCAAGAGGGGTATACCGGAACCGGGTACAGAAGACGCCGGAGGGAGAGCGTATCAGCACAGCTGGTCAAAGTTTTCCTCTGGAGCAAGAAGACGAAGGATGAGCGAAGCAAAAGTGGCTTTAAACAGAGCCCTGACATGCAAAGTGGAGGATGACGCCAAAAGCGACCAGGGGCGTCAGCCTCTGTCGTTAAAGAAGCCGGCGCCGCCCTTTTTGACTACAGAGACGTTGTAAAAGTAGTTTGTCTAGTCAAAGATGCTGTAAGATGCTGTAAGATGCTAGAATATTCCTTTAGATGCTGTCTAGATGCCATTAGGGTTTCTTGATCAGCAAGCCATTAGGCTTTCTTGCTCTGCAAGCCACCTCTCCGTTATATAAGGAGAGGGGGTAGCCCCATTACGGGAACGAGGACATATCTTAGGTATCTTACGCAAACCTGTAATTCGCAAAGAGCAATAAAGAGAAAGATCTGGAGCGGAGTTCATCCTTGTGTTCTTCTTCTTGCTTCACTACCCTAGGTTGTGTTCTTGAGGAAAGCATCCGGAAGTTCATCCAATCTCATCACAAACCCTCCCCCGAATCCTCTAGCGCACATTCGGCCCCAACTCAAGCCATCCTATGGCATCTGCTCGTTCACCACGACGACACTTGAAGTTACTCGTGTTTTATCCTCTTATGCTTGTCACTTTGTTCTTCATGAATTCATTTGTGTACAAGATTCCTTTTCATAGGAAGCATGTTAGGCTTAAATTTGTTTTGAATTTGCTTCTTGATGCTCTCTTTTGCTTCAAATACTATTTCTTATGAGTGCATCATTAAAACTGCTGAGCCCATCTTAATGGCTATAAAGAAAAGAACTTCTTGGGAGATAACCCATGTGTTATTTTGCTACAGTACTTTGTTTTATATTTGTGTCTTGGTTGTTTACTACTGTAGCAACCTCTCCTTATCTTAGTTTTGTGATTTTTTGTGCCAAGTGAAGCCTCTAATCGAAGGTTGATACTAGATTTGGATTTCTGCGCAGAAACAGATTTCTATCTGTCACGAATCTGGGCTGTTTTCTCTGTAGGTAACTCAGAAAAGATGCCAATTTACGTGCGTGTTCTCAGATATGTACGCAACTTTCATTAGTTTTGAGTTTTCTGATTTGAGCAACGGAAGTATTTATTTAAAATTCGTCTTTACGGACTGTTCTGTTTTGACAGATTCTGCCTTTTATTTCGCATTGCTTCTTTCGCTGTGTTGGGTGGATTTCTTTGTTCCATTACCTTCCAGTAGCTTTGAGCAATGTCCAGAAGTGTTAAGAATGATTGTGTCACCTCTGAACATGTGAGTTTTTGATTATGTACTAACCCTCTAATGAAGTTTATGAGAAGTTTGGTGTGAAGGAAGTTTTCAAGGGTCAAGAGAGGAGGATGATATACTATGATCAAGAAGAGTGAAAGCTCTAAGATTGGGGATGCCCCGGTGGTTCATCCCTGCATATTTCAAGAAGACTCAAGCATCTAAGCTTGGGGATGCCCAAGGCATCCTCTTCTTCATCGACAATATTATCAGGTCCTCCTGAAACTATATTTTTATTCCATCACATCTTATGTACTTTGCTTGGAGCGTCTGTTTGTTTTTGTTTTTGTTTTGTTTGAATAAAATGGATCCTAGCATTCATTGTGTGGGAGAGAGACACGCTCCGCTGTAGCATATGGACAAGTATGTCCTTAGCTTTACTCATAGTATTCATGGCGAAGTTTCTTCTTCGTTAAATTGTTGTACGGTTGGAATTGGAAAATGCTACATGTAGTAATTGGTAAAATGTCTTGAATAATTTGATACTTGGCAATTGCTGTGCTCATGTTTAAGCTCTTGCATCATATACTTTGCACCTATTAATGAAGAAATACATAGAGCTTGCTAAAATTTGGTTTGCATAATTGGTCTCTAAGGTCTAGATAATTTCTAGTATTGAGTTTGAACAACAGGAAGACGGTAAAGTCTTATAATGTTTACAATATGTCTTTTATGTGAGTTTTGCTGCACCGGTTCATCCTTGTGTTTGTTTCAAATAACCTTGCTAGCCTAAGCCTTGTATCGAGAGGGAATACTTCTCATGCATCCAAAATCCTTGAGCCAACCACTATGCCATTTGTGTCCACCATACCTACCTACCACATGGTATTTCTCCGCCATTCCAAAGTATATTGCTTGAGTGCTACCTTTAAAATTTCCATTCTTTACCTTTACAATATATAGCTCATGGGACAAATAGCTTAAAAACTATCGTGGTATTGAATATGTACTTATGCACTTTATCTCTTATTAAGTTGCTTGTTGTGCGATAACCATGTTTCTGGGGACGCCATCAACTATTTCTTTGTTGAATATCATGTGAGTTGCTATGCATGTTCGTCTTGTCTGAAGTAAGAGTGATTTATCATGATCAAATGGTTTGAGTATGCATATTGTTAGAGAAGAACATTGGGCCGCTAACTAAAGCCATGATTCATGGTGGAAGTTTCAGTTTGGACAAAACCTCACTCTCTTATGAGAATATTATCTGTTGTTGAATGCTTATGCATTAAAAGAGGAGTCCATTATCTCGTTGTCTATGTTGTCCCGTATGGATGTCTAAGTTGAGAATAACCAAAAGCGAGAAATCCAATGCGAGCTTTCCTTAGACCTTTGTACAAAGCGGCATAGAGGTACTCCCTTTGTGACACTTGGTTGAAACATGTGCTATGCTATGATAATCCATGTAAATCCAAGCTAATTAGGACAAGGTGCGAGCACTATTGGTATACTATGCATGAGGCTTGCAACTTGTAGGATATAATTTACATAACTCATATGCTTTATTACTACCGTTGACAAAATTGTTTCTTGTTTTCAAAATCAAAGCTCTAGCACAAATATAGCAATCAATGCTTTCCTCTTTGAAGGGCCTTTCTTTTACTTTTATGTTGAGTCAGTTCACCTATTTCTCTCCACCTCAAGAAGCAAACACTTGTGTGAACTGTGCATTGATTCCTACATACTTGCATATTGCACTTGTTATATTGCTTTGCATTGACAACTATCCATGAGATATACATGTTACAAGTTGAAAGCAACCGCTGACTTAATCTTCCTTTATGTTGCTTCAATACCTTTACTATGAATTTATTGCTTTATGAGTTAACTCTTATGCAAGACTTATTGATGCTTGTCTTGAAGTACTATTCATGAAAAGTCTTTGTTTTATGATTCAGTTGTTTACTCATGTCATTACCATTGTTTTGATCGCTGCATTCATTACATATGCTTACAATAGTATGATCAAGGTTATGATGGCATGTCACTTCAGAAATTATCTTTGTTATCGTTTACCTGCTCGGGACGAGCAGGAACTAAGCTTGGGGATGCTGATACGTCTCCGACGTATCGATAATTTCTTATGTTCCATGCCACATTATTGATGATATCTACATGTTTTATACATACTTTATGTCATATTTATGCGTTTCGGAACTAACCTATTGACGAGATGCCGCAGCGCCAGTTCCTTCCGCTGTTTTTGGTTTCAGAAATCCTAGTAAAGAAATATTCGAATCGGACGAAATCAACGCCAAAGATCTTAGAATCCCCGAAAGCATCCAGAACACCCGAGAGCCGCCAGAGGAGGGCCTTGTGGGCCCCACACATGCAGGTGGCGCGGCCCAGGCCCTGGCCGCGCCACCCTATGGTGTGGTGGCCCCACAAGCCCTCTGACGCCTCCCTTCCGCCTATTTAAAGCCTCCGTCGCGAAACCCTGATACATTCGACGAAACCCACAAAACCTTCTCAGCCGCCGCCATCGCGAAGCCAAGATCCGGGGACAGGAGTCTGTCCGCACGCCGCCGAGCAGGAAGTGCCCCCAAGGCTCCTCCATCGACATCACCGCCATCTCCATCAACGCTGCTATCTCCCATGAGGAGGGAGTAGTTCTCCATCGAGGCTCTGGGCTGTACCTACCGGTAGCTATGTGGTTTATCTCTCTATGTACTTCAATACAATGATCTCATGAGCTGCCTTACATGATTGAGATCCATATGATGATGCTTGTAATCTAGATGTCGTTATGCTAGTCAAGTGAATTTTACTTATGTGATCTCCGAGACTCCTTGTCCCACGTGTGTAAAGGTGGCAGTGTGTGCACCGTGTGGGTCTCTTAGGCTATATTTCACAGAATACTTATTCACCGTTATGAAGAGCATAGTGAAGTGCTTATTTATATCTCTTTATGATTGCAATGTGTTTTGTATCACAATTTATCTATGTGCTACTCTAGCAATGTTATTAAAGTAGTTTTATTCCTCCTACACGGTGTAATGGTGACAGTGTGTGCATCCGTGTTAGTACTTGGCGTATGCTATGATTATGATCTCTTGTAGATTATGAAGTTAACTATTGCTATGATAGTTTTGATATGATCTATTCCTCCTTTCTTAGCATGAAGGTGACAGTGTGCATGCTATGTTAGTACTTGGTTTAGTCGTAATGATCTTTCATGCACTCTAAAGTTATTTAAATATGAACATTGAATTGTGGAGCTTGTTAACTCCGGCATTGAGGATTCGTGTAATCCTACGCAATGTGTTCATCATCCAACAAGAGTGTAGAGTATGCATTTATCTATTCTGTTATGTGATCAATGTTGAGAGTGTCCACTAGTGAAAGTCTAATCCCTAGGCCTTGTTTCCTAAATACTGCTATCGCCGTTTGTTTACTGTTTTATCACTACCGCCGCATTACTACCGCTTGTTTATCGTCCTGGCAAAGCACTTTTCCGGTGCCGTTGCTACTACTTACTATTTATTCATACCACCTGTATTTTACTATCTCTTCGCTCGAACTAGTACACCTATTAGGTGTGTGGGGACACAAGAGACTTCTTGCTTTGTGGTTGCAGGGTTGCATGAGAGGGATATCTTTGACCTCTTCCTCCCCGAGTTCGATAAACCTTGGGTGATCCACTTAAGGGAAACTTGCTGCTGTTCTACAAACCTCTGCTCTTGGAGGCCCAACACTGTCTACAAGAATAGAAGCTCCCGTAGACATGCACCCTCGCGCGGAGAAATCTAGGGGTAGACCCGGGCACACGTTCCGCCGTTTTGGGGTAGGAGGATAACGACCGCCGGAGCACCGAACCCCACCAAACCTTGCATGTGGACCTATGATATGTGTCAAAGTGTGATGCAAGGTGTAATGGTGCAAAAGTACCTCCCCTAAACCCTAAACCCTAAACCGGGAGGCTTCGAGCCCTAAACCCCTCTAAATCCCTAAACCACGACGCCGGAGCATAACCATGCATCATAAACCCTAACCCTAACCCTAAACCCTAAACCTATACCTAACCATAAATACTTACCCTTTAACCTAAACCCTAGCCCTAGCCCCTAAACCCTAGCCCTAACCCTACACCTAACCCTAACCAGATCAGGCACACCGTCGATCGTGTGATAATGGCTCTAGCTGCGGGTATATGTGCCAAAGGGTCCCAATCTTGGTTCTCCATGTGTATATGTACTAAACAAACCTAAAAGAATGAAAAGTTACATTGGTGCACCTCGCGCGGAGAAATCTAGGGGGTAGACCCGCCGGGGCACACGTTCCGCTGTTTTGGGGGAGGAGGGGGATAACGACCGCCGGAGCACCGGAAACCCACCAAACCTTGCATGTGGACCTATGATATGTGTCAAAGTGTGATGCAAGGTGTAATGGTGCAAAAGTAGCTCCCCTAAACCCTAAACCCTAAACCGGGAGGCTTCGAGCCCTAAACCCCTCTAAATCCCTAAACCACGACACCGGAGCTGCAGAACCATGCATCATAAACCCTAACCCTAACCCTAAACCCTAAACCGATACCTAACCATAAATACTTACCCTTTAACCTAAACCCTAGCCCTAGCCCCTAAACCCTAGCCCTAACCCTACACCTAACCCTAACCAGTAGATCAGCACACCGTCGATCGTGTGATAATGGCTCTAGCTGCGGGTATATGTGCCAAAGGGTCCCAATCTTTGGTTCTCCATGTGTATATCTACTAAACAAACCTAAAAGAATGAAAAGTTACATTGGTGCACTCTCGCGCGGAGAAATCTAGGGGGGTAGACCCGTCGGGGCACACGTTCCGCTGTTTTGGGGGGAGGAGGGGGATAACGACCGCCGGCACCGGAACCACACCAAACCTTGCATGTGGACCTATTCTATGTTTCAAAGTGTGATTCAAGGTGTAATGGTGCAAAAGTAGCTCCCCTAAACCCTAAACCCTAAACTGGGAGGCTTCGAGCCCTAAACCCCTCTAAATCCCTAAACCACGACGCCGGAGCTGCAGAACCATGCATCATAAACCCTAACCCTAACCCTAAACCCTAAACCTATACCTAACCATAAATACTTACCCTTTAACCTAAACCCTATCCCTAGCCCCTAAACCCTAGCCCTAACCCTACACCTAACCCTAACCAGTAGATCAGGCACACCGTCGATCGTGTGATAATGGCTCTAGCTGCGGTATATGTGCCAAAGGGTCCCAATCTTGGTTCTCCATGTGTATATGTACTAAACAAACCTAAAAGAATGAAAAGTTACATTATTGCACCCTCGCGGAGAAATCTAGGGGGTAGACCCGCCGGGCACACGTTCCGCTGTTTTGGGGGAGGAGGGGGATAACGACCGCCGGAGCACCGGAACCCCACCAAACCTTGCATGTGGACCTATGATATGTGTCAAAGTGTGATGCAAGGTGTAATGGTGCAAAAGTAGCTCCCCTAAACCCTAAACCCTAAACCTGGGAGGCTTCGAGCCCTAAACCCCAAATCCCTAAACCACGACGCCGGAGCTGCAGAACCATGCATCATAAACCCTAACCCTAAACCCTAAACCCTAAACCTATACCTAACCATAAATACTTACCCTTTAACCTAAACCCTAGCCCTAGCCCCTAAACCCTAGCCCTAACCCTACACCTAACCCTAACCAGTAGATCAGGCACACCGTCGATCGTGTGATAATGGCTCTAGCTGCGGGTATGTGCCAAAGGGTCCCAATCTTTGGTTCTCCATGTGTATATGTACTAAACAAACCTAAAAGAATGAAAAGTTACATTGGTGCACCCTCGCGCGGAGAAATCTAGGGGTAGACCCGCCGGGGCACACGTTGGGGGGAGGAGGGGGATAACGACCGCCGGAGCACCGAACCCCCACCAAACCTTGCATGTGGACCTATTCTATGTTTCAAAGTGTGATGCAAGGTGTAATTCACCAAATGGTGCATGGCATGGATCCCCGGTCTGACATTCCTCACCTTCGGGCGATAACACTTAACAGATTCCTGGACGTGTACGGTGAAGTGTCCCGCCGCGGGTATATCGGGGGCTAGACTGTGCCAAAGGGTGCCACACATGGTTTTCCATATGTCCATGGACTAAACAAACCTAAACCTATGAAAATGTATATTGGTGGAACCTCGCGCGGAGAAATCTAGGGGGTAGACCATCCGGGGCCCACAGACAGCCGTTTTTAGGGGGGAATGACCCCCGGAGCACCGGAATGCCACCAAAACTTGCAAGTGGACCTAAAACCTAACCCTAACAAACCTAAAAGAATGAAAGTACATTTTGCACCCTCACGCGGAGAAATCTACGGGGGTAGACCCGCCGTCCCGCTTTTTGGGGGAAGGAGGGGACGGCCGCGGAGCACCGGAACCCTGATATATGTGGGGGATGAGCATGGAGACTAATTTTGTATTGCACATAGTGTAATAAATAGTCATAAAAAAGAAAAACTAATTAACAAAATAAATATAAGTAGTAGATGAAATAAAATAGTTAGAAAAACAAATAAAATGTATATTGGCGCACGGCAAAGGGAGCAGCGCACGGCAAAGGACCCTTTGCCGTGCAACTAGTCTGTCTGCACGGCAAAGGGGCGGGACACGGCAGTGCCCAGGCCTTTGCCGTGCATTGTTTCTTTGCCGTGCGGCTTGCAGGGACTTTGCCGTCCTACTATCTTTGCCGTGCGCTGCTCCCAGACTTTGCCGTGAGATACTGCTTTGCCGTGCGCCAAGTCTTTCTTTGCCGTGCTAGGTTTCTTTGCCGTGCGCTGCTCCCATACTTTGCCGTGCGTTTTGACGTTGCCGTGCGGTCTTCTTGCTGCGCACGGCAAAGAAATCTTTGCCGTGCAGCAGCTCACGGCAAAGATAGGCTGCACGGCAGCGCCTGATTTTCCCGTAGTGACTCCATCTCTAGGCCCCTACTCCGCCTCCCTGCATGACCGTGTTGTTCCTCCCTATCTCTCTCAAGTCCATCGGCAGCCTTCCCTCCCATCCTATAATTGTGTATAGATAAACCAAGCGGGCCGATGTTGTGATGCCTGTGGCTGGTCAAAGTAGCGGCGGCGGGCGACAACAACACCTTGTTCTATTCTAGTTTTCTAGATATGCGGGCCAAGTACATAGATGTTAATTCTGATGCATCATTTATGCCATTAGGGTATGATGTTGTTGCAGAGGTTGAGTGTAATTGGAATCTTCACGATATTAATATATGCTCTTTATCAGAAACAAATATTATGCATGTAGCATAATTCTAATACATATATACATATATGTATGGATACCTCCACCTGGTTTCCTCCGCATCGTGAACCGAAACAAAGGCAATTCTCGATCATGTATTGTGCTCCTGCTAACTGCTAACTGCGCTCATAGCAGCAGCTAGATTGTGGCCTAGTTAGCTCTCTCCTAGTCTTGTGCCACGCCCAGCTTATCTACAGGTATATTAGATTAGATGATAGGTGATTAGTTAAAGACTCCATGAGTGCCTCTGTAGGTATCAGTCGCTGCACGATTCTAAATCCTGCCAGTACACCCACCATGCCCCTCTCTTATGCAATGTTTAAAATAGTCGGCTACAGGATATAGCCGCGGCCTCCCAAAACAGCTATAGCCTGGCTATAGCCGGCTATGTAAGGACTTTGACACCTTTTAGCGGGCTAATGCAGTTAGCCGCACCGTGCGGGAAAGGCTATAGCGGGCTATAGCCGGGCTATAGCCGGCAATTTTAAACTATGCTCTTATGGCTTCCTCTGATGCCACTATATATGCCTTTGTCCCCACAGCTTCTTCAGCCACGACTGGTTCTCTGACCGTCAGGACCATGGCAGCGAGCTCTCTCCCTTCCGTCGGCCTCGCCGCCGGTCTTCAACCAGTTCAGCATCACCAATCACGTCTCCACAATGCAGACAAGCACATCAACGATGTATGGATCCGACGGCGGCGATTGGTTTGTCAGCACCGGTGCTCCCACATGACGTCGAACACTGGTGCTCTCTCTTCTATCCATCCCTACACTTCTTCTCGGCATTGGCGCTCATCTTCTGATCACCACCATCAGTGAAGCGTCGATCTCCAACTCGCTCGCAAGCCTCGTGGGCATGATCTGGACACTGTCTGGACAACATTACGTGGTGTTGGGCTGATTGCTTTTTCCAGACCTATCCGTTTTCCTCGTAATGGGTCGACGTTTAGGAGCTGCACAACCTAACCTAGGAAGGAAAGGAACGTGATGCGGACGTCCTCCTCGGTAACGGCCAGCTGTGTTCATGAACGGCCAAGTCGGCTAGTAGGTGCACCTCCCGAAGTTCATCACGATCGGAATGTTTTGCTGATCGAGTTCCTGGGTAGGGGGCAGTGTATATATGAGCGCTTACGTGATGTACCGTACGTGGTAACGTGGACGTCAACCTGGAGACCGGACCTCACGCCAGATCGAACGGGTAAACGCATATATACAGGTTTCTCCCCTAAATTTTCGTCCGTTTTTTATTTACCTATATTTTTCGAATAAATTTACAGGTGATGCCACCGGTGAAGTAACATAACGCTTCGATTACCAATCAATACTGGAGAAAATCTCTGTCGTACGGCTTGTGCTAGCGTTTTTTTAAAGGACGCGTCATCGTGCGTCCCGCTGCAAAGGGCCGCAAATACATCAATCATCAATCAATGGGCCGCTGGCCATGTCCGTTCCATCAATCAAGGTTGCATTAGCCACACGCCCACGCGCACAAAAATGTTGTTCTCAATAGTCCCACCTCGCTCTATCATAACAAGTTTGACCAGTTTATATATGTTAACTTTTCTAAAATCAACAAGCTGGGTCAGTAAGATTGGATTAGAAACGAATTAAGGCAGTGGGCAACCACGGAAGCGAAGGACGGCGAGAGATGGAATAATAGAACAGATACGAAATCAGACAGAGCGCCGGCAGCGGCCTGAACCAGGGGCTGAGAGAGAAGGCCCGAGCGATGAACGGCGGCGCAAATCAGAGGATGACGGGAACGGGCTGAGTAGGAGAAGGACTAGCACCATACTGTCGCGTGTAGGCTGAGGCGTGAGTAGGAATGGTGAGAGAAATCGACCTTCTGTGGCTGACCGGAAGAAGCACCACCAGCTCTTCCTCCCCGAACGCGAGCTTCTTTCGCCGGCCGTGTTCACCAGTATTGGCCTCCGCCACCGTTGCGCCGCCCTTTCTCGGCCATAAGGGACCGCACGTGTCGCCTCCCCTGCCCTCGTATGTGGGGTGCCCAACCCAATCACCAGGAGGAAGGGGAGGCTGAGGAGGGGCGGCGGATCTGCCAGCTTGGGATTGGGTTGGTCGCCGGGGCCTGGCTGCCACTGCGCCGCCGGCCACAATCGACTAGAGACGAGGGGCCGAATGAGAATGGGGAAATATCAGAGTTATCTGTCTTTCTCTCCCCTCGCACGTGCGCGCTGGACCCCAAAATCTGTCGGAACTCACCGCCGCTTCCGTTCCACCACCCGTTTCTGATCGGACGACGCACACGCGTGAGCACCAGGGAAGACAACAAAGTGCCCAAGCAATTATTAGATTTAAAGTATATATTTTTTTGTGGATACTTATAGCTAATATTGTGTGCTCCTTAATATTGTGCGAATCCGGCCACAGGCGCTCTTCAGGTGTGAGGAGCTCTACCGTGGACGATGAGGCCTCAGAACCGAGCCAGGGCGATGACGCGGGTGAAGCTTGTTGGTTCCCTTAGGCGACGGGCGGTGCAGCCCACTAGAACCCCAAGCCAGTTGGGACGGGCTGAAGGACGTTGATGCCCCAAGCTAGGGAAAAAAGGGTGGACTGTTCATTCAGTTCGAACACAAAGGAAGTATATTCAATAAAGTCAACCCGTAGCAACCTATATAGATTTCAGAGTATTTTGGCAATTTAGGTTCCGCAGCAGTAACGCGCGGGCATGTTTCCTAGTACTACCTAATTATTAATCGATGATCAGGGAGCCGTGACAAGGTGGGCTAGCTAACCAGTTTTGATTCCAACAAAACTATGTACGTGGAAAAGGTGGACTGCGCCAAAACAGAATCGCCTGCTTTTTATGGTCGGTCTAGTGGTGAAATCGGATGGAAATCAGATTCTGGACAAAACAGTATAATTTGGTCCGGACTTTGTTGGTTTGAGCAAATTTCAGCGTGGAAGACGGAGAGAAACGTGCAAAAGCTAGGTATTATTAGGTATAGATTATGTTGGGCCTACAAATAACACGTTTTGGCCCGGTTGTGACGCCAGACGGTCACCTATTCTGATTTAATAGTAAAGATAAATAAGCTGCTTAACAAAAATAGGTTAATTTTTTAAGCACCTCCCATAGGGTACGAGAGTGATCAAGCCAGGGCAAAAACTATTTGTCGTACTAAAGGTTGAGGGAGTAAGGGTGCAAAGATCATGAGATGATCGCGGCAATTAAAAAATCTAGAGATTCGAGAGAGTACAAATGTTATACAAGTTATCAACATTTTTCCCTCCTAGCCTATTTCAAAGTTATTAGTATTTAATACTAAACTGGTTGCCGGAGTTTGCAATGCAATGTAAGGACTTTGAAAGATAATAATAAGACTTGATACAAATGAAGTGGTAGACTATGTCGGAATTAGTGACTGGATCACCGCTCTCGTAAAGGTCATGCACTTAAGTCAATTATCAATATAAGCACTAGGGTTTAATAAAATTTATTATGCTTTATTGTAACGACTATTTCGTATGAACTTGAACAATACTTGTTCAGTTTGTTTAAGAATATATGTGAAGAATTTTATCCTTTTGAAGGACTTATTTGGCATTAAATCTCGATTAATGAAAATGTCTTTGATGCTAAATACTTGAAGATATAATTGAGGATATACCGCAATTATCAGCGGAGGAAAATGCATTACTTATTGAAAACTTCTCAATGGAGGAGGTTCATGATGCTGTTTTTCAGATGGAACACAATAAATCTCCTGGCCCTGATGGCTTTCCCGCGGAATTTTACCAACACTTTTGGGGGATTATTAAAAATGAGCTGATGGCTCTATTTGAGAGCTTTCAAAAAGGGGAATTGCGGCTATATAAGTTGAATTTTGGGGTGATCACTTTACCACCTAAAAAGGAAAATGCAACTCAGATCCAACAGTATAGACCCATTTGTTTACTCAATGTGAGTTTTAATTTTTTTACTAAAGTTGCGACAATCCGAATCTCTGAGGTTGCTCAAAAAGTTATTAGGCCGACTCAAACAGCGTTTATACCTGGAAGACACATTTTGGAAGGGGTGGTAGTTCTACATGAAACAATACATGAGTTGCATAGGAAAAAACTTGATGGGGTGATATTTAAAATCGATTTTGAAAAAGCATATGATAAGGTTAAATGGCCATTTTTGCAACAAGTGCTACGTATGAAGGGATTTGATCCTATATGGTGTAATAGAATAAAGCAATTTGTGCAAGGAGGGAGTGTTGGTATACGAGTTAACGATGTTATTGGGCATAATTTTCAAACTAGGAAAGGACTTCGCCAGGGAGACCCGCTATCCCCGATACTTTTTAATATTATCGCTGATATGTTAGCGATCTTGATTGCTCGGGCTAAAGATGAAGGTAAAGTGGGGAGCTTGCTGCCACATTTGATTGATGGTGGCATCTCTATTTTGCAGTATGCCGACGATACGATTCTTTTTCTGGAACATGATATAGCTAAAGCTGTAAATATGAAGCTATTATTATGCATATTTGAGCAATTATCGGGCTTAAAAATAAACTTTCATAAAAGTGAAATTTTTACTTTTGGCAAGGCAAAGGATATGGAGGAACAGTATAGGCATATTTTTGGATGTGAGTCTGGATCCCTACCTTTGAGATATTTGGGGATTCCGGTTCACTATAGAACTTTACGAAATGCGGAGTGGAACCCTATTGAAACTCGGTTTGCTTCCAAATTGGGCTGTTGGCGTAGTAAAATGTTGTCATATGGTGATAGGTTAGTCTTGATTAATTCAGTTCTTACGAGTCTCCCTATGTTCATGTTCTCTTTTCTGGAAATTCCTATTGGAGTGAGGAAGAGACTAGATTATTATAGATCAAATTTCTTTTGGCAATCTGATGAACACAAGAAGGAATATAGATTATCTAAATGGAATATGTTGTGTAGACCAAAGGACCAAGGAGGGTTGGGGATTGAGGTATTGGAATTAAAAAATAAATGCTTATTAAGCAAATGGTTGTTTAAACTTCTTTCAGAGGAGGGTATGTGGAGCAGCTATTAAGTACTAAATTCGAGTCAATTAAAAAGGAACGGAGGGAGTAACAAATACCTAAAAAATAAAACTCTATCACAAGTTGAAGTGAAACCGACTGATTCACCTTTTTGGAAGGGCCTTATGCATGTTAAAGAGGATTTTTTCGAGTCGGAGATGGAACATCCATTAGATTCTCGGAGGACGTGTGGTTGGGAGACACACCTTTGTCCAATCAATATCATGCACTGTATAATATTACTCAACACAAGAATGTATTAGTATCGACTGTGTTTGCTACTGAGCCTATCAACATTTCTTTTAGACGGGGATTGAATGATAACAAATGGGTGCAATGGTTACATCTATGCCAACGTTTAATTACAATTGATTTAACTTCTGAACCGGATAAGTTTATTTGGAAACTTACGGATTCTGGTATTTTTTTGGTCAAGTCTATGTATCTTGATTGGATGAATGGCCATACGGTCTATCTTCGCAAATATCTATGGAAGTTGAAGATTCCTTTGAAAATTAAATTTTTTATGTGGTTCCTTAGTAATAAGGTGCTCTTAATGAAGGATAATTTAGCAAAACGAAAGTGGAAGGGTTGTCAACAGTGTTGTTTCTGTGATTCTCGAGAAACTGTTAATCATTTATTTATCGAGTGTCCTTTTGCGAAGATTGTTTGGCGAATGATGTATGTGGCTTATAATATTCCTCCACCAGCTAATATTACTAATATGTTTGGTAGATGGCTGAATGAGGTTAGGAAAGAGGATAAACATAAAATTCGTATTGGTGTTTCGGCCCTTTATTGGGCTATTTGGAGAACCAGAAATGATTTTATCTTTAACAACCAATATGGAACAAAAATTTTGCAGGTTATCCGGCGAGCTGCTCACTCAATTCAGCAGTGGGTTTTGCTCCTCCCTACGGACCAGCGGGAAGCTATGGTTATTGGATGCAACCGGATGCTAGCGGTTGCGCAGGACTTCTTTTTCCAGGCTACTGGGTGGCGGCATCTTAATAGATTAGCAAATGCATAGCCTGTCTATTTGCCGTATTTTTAGCTGGTTGATTCATGTATCGACCCTAGCTTTTTCTTGATTGTAATATGAGATGTTGGAACTTTTGATACTTGTTACACCTTTTTAATAAAGCAAGCCGTGTGCATCTATTGATGCAGAGGCTGGGGCTATGCTCCTTTATCTAGAAAAAACTCATACGATGACTATATCAGAGTACAATTGTGATGGACTTTAAGTCCCTTTGATTTTTGAATCATTTAAACATGTGAGGATTGCCCCAATGACTATGAAAGTGTTCACCAGTGATGTTGAACAAGCATGTAAGTTGTTGAAATTCATATAGTATGATGTATGTAACCCAACATATTTACCCACATGCAGTTGATAGTCCTACTTAGCGATTTTTGCTAGTGATTTAAGCAGATATGAGGATATCTATTTAATGAGGTGGAAGCCTGAAACATTCGGAGAGTTCAAAATTTCAGGGACTAAATGGAAGCTCTTCAGGAAAAGTTCCTATATATGATAGGATCAAGGAGAACATATCAATCAGAAATTTAGCAAAGCATCTTATTGTCTATGAGAGCGTCTCATAAACTTGTGCTAGCTAGAATTATTCTAGAATGGAGTATCCTAGAGACATAACCAAACCTTGTTTAACATGGTCAGATCTATTATGTCCTTATCACAACTGTTGTTGTTGTTGTTTTATAGATTTTATGGCTACTCTTAAATTTATGGAAACATTGTCAAAATTCTATTGAGACTGACTCAATATATATGATATATGGTATGTGATTAAACCTAGTGTGTTGTTTCTTAAATTTGTGGATACAATTCTTGGGTGAACTGTTCAAAGCTATATTAGCTTAATCTCAAATAAAACAAGTTTTATTTTGTTGATTATCTCAAAGGATAAGTTGCTACCACGCTAAGAGCATTGAGCTCCTCCCACCACCGTACCACGCTAGAAATATTAAATACATTGTTTCTTCAAATAGCAAGTGGGAGGTAAGAAACTTGATGAGATTATGGTAATGGTTGATATGTTCAAGAAAACGGAAGTAGTTACGGTGATTATTCTTATACCTGAACCGAAAGTTCTTGCATGAGATGCAAAAACTAAATTAAGATCGGTGTTAAATAATGCAAAGCAAAACTGAATTCGAGGAACATCTCAGTGGTGTGGGAAAGAAGTAATTATCCCGAGAGGATGGTAAGTATGTGAAATTTTTAAAAAAGGTTGGCGTTCCTAGCGCCAATGGATGGCTTGAAGCCATAAGAACCTAAATGGGATCCATGTTCAAAACAAGGATTGCAGGTTGGTGATAGCTTAGAGGAATTTAACCAAATCTATCAAGGTTTTACTAGAAGAAAAATATTCATATGTGATATGGGAATTGAATGATAAAACGGGGTTCCTAAACAGAATTTTAACGGCAGATTCATATGAGATATAACCTGAGGGTTTTGTCAATCACTAAAGGTAGTAAAGGATGAAAACTTCAGAAGGCCGTTTATTGTCTAAAGCCTCAAGGACTTAAGGTGTGTATCTAAAGATGGCCTTCCCGTCTGCCCTACTCCCATATAAATAGAGTTCCCACTCTCTCCCAAGATGATCCTTTGAATCTTGAAACACATAGATATTTGTTTGGCGCTCTCTTCCTTGTGTAGAATCTCTCCTCGTGCAGCTTCTCTCTCCGGTAGATTTCCAAATATCGCCTAAAGATTGCAACTTCTCACTGTTAGTGCGACGCCCTAGATGGTGGAACGCTGATGGATTAGATTAACTGTATGCGTGGATACCGGCAGAGGATCATACTTTTGATCCTTGGATTGGAGCGAGCAGGAGATAAGTTCTCACTCTTTGGAGGGATACACCTAGCTGTGTGGATCACCACACACAGAATCTTCACCGAGTTGTTCCTCTTTACTCGGTGAGATCATTGTAGATCAAATCTTGTTATTGCATCTTCGTAGATAGATCTTGGGTGTTTGTGTAAGCCAATTATTTTTGTTCTAGATGCATCGTTTCGCTTCCCGCGCGGCGGCTTGTGTTCTCTTGTGGGTGCCTTTCGACCGGCGGTATGAATGTTAGCACGATGGTCACCAACACGGTCTCCTCGAGAGCCAAGGCCACACAATCTGGGGGAGGATCAGCCTCCACGGGTGGCGGAGCTAACCTTAGCCGGTGAAGATTCGCGGTCGTGCTTGTGTTGGTGGTGTAGCAGGGTCATCAGGGGTGGCGGAGTGGACATGAGAGCCACCGTCAAAGCTATTCACAGGGGTGGCGGCGAACAACCGCCAGGATCCTGTTCGGCTGCAAGCGGGAAACTTTGGTGGGGGTGGTTGGGCTTTCCACGCTGCCGATTGTGTTTTTGGCAGGGATAGAATGTAGGAGTATATGGAGGAAACCGGTGGGGGTTTTTCTCCCTTCCAATTTTTTTTAAGGATTTTGAGCCGTTTAAAGACCCCGCTGAAGAATCGTTTGTTGGCTGGTTTTGGGAGAGGTGACAATTTTTAGGGATTAGGAGTTATTTTACTCCTTCGTCCTGGATGCTCTTACTAACACAGTGTATCGTAAAAGATTAGAAAAATAAAACGATAAAATCATCAAAAGGAGAAAAAGAGATGAAAGAAAGAAAGGGAATCCACCGCCTAAAGATAGACCAAATCGCTAGTTGGGGATAAGATAAAGAGAGATTAGGAGCGTGGAGTGGGGAAAACATAAAGAGAGATTAGGAGCGTGGAGTGCATGGATGTAGTATTCTCCTCCAATGAAATTGTTTGCTCCGAAATGCTGCCGACTGCTGTTCTTGGTGGCCGCCGATTCAGCACTCACTCCAACTCCAAATAATTATGTCCCTGGTTCTGACTTGTAGCATTATGCATCGAGCACGTGTACCTACTATGTTGACCAATTTATTTGACCGTCATTTCATTTACTATTTGTTTCTCTACTGCTTTTTTTTGTGCTGGATCAGGAATTTGTTTTGCTTGTATAGATGGGATGCTGTGTGTGCGTGTTCCACTCGTGTCATCTTCTCTTCAAACTTCAAAGTGTCTTTATCTGCATGCATGCAATTTGCATGCACTGACCTTTCTTCCTTTTCTAATCCGAATTACCCTCTTATTTTGACATGTAATCCGAATTACCGATGTGGTTGTTCCCACACTTTTTATTATGAGACAATGGAATTTAACTATCTTTTCCGTGCACAGCTAAATTCTTTCGATTTTTCTGAACTGAGATGCGGAGCATATTCTTTGGATGCTAACTGCACGCGGACATCTGCTCCCAGCGCCACAACACCACTGGAAAATTCTGTCAAAAAAAAAAAACACCGCTGGAAAAAATAGTTGGCAGGGTTTGTTATGTTGTTGGCCTTGCACCCTTTGTCGAAAAAAGTTTCTATCGCCCGACGCCCGTATACTTGAAGATCCTATGTATGTAGATACGTTCGCTCCGCAGGCCTAAAATCCTAACACGTACTCGCTCAATAAAATTTTCCTATTCATATTCTTTTTTTAACATGTATAGTTCTAATCATGATATGTTTGAATTAATGTCGATTCTTAATATATTTGGTTGTTGACAAGCAAAGACGCGCGACGGTGTAAATGGCTAGCCTAGTGAGCTAGATGCAGTTCCAAATTAAGCACAAAAAGATGCTTGTTGAGCTAGCTGTTTCTTTTTTTCATCTTTTGTCTGCTACGTGGTGCAATTCCATTTCTAAAGTGCTGAACTAGTGAGTTGTAGCTCAGAGCTTGAGATGATACGGTTCCATCTTGATAAGGAGGTCGGTTACGTCATGGCAGGTACGTTAGCTTTTGTGGGGAACTAAAACACCCCTGCTATATATAGCCGGCGACATGAACATATCTAGCGATCTAGCTCGCGACAAGATCCAGAAAATAAATGTCATTCAGCACTTCGATCTATTGCAAAGTTTCTGCCAAAATAGGTTCTGTAAAACGAATTCGATCTACTATATATAAACATGTACACAAAAAATGGAAATGGTCGGTTCATGTCTGGCTAAAGTTTGTTACTTTTTATTTTCTAGCCAAAGCATCGAATTGGTTCATGTTTACTCAGTGTGTTCCTTCAAGTAGTATGCCCGCTATATATGACCTGCAATTCGGCAGTACTATTCATCGGCAGCATCACCATCTCATTGAACAATTATGTAGTACGTAGTGACATATTGATCTGCATGCACTGCTAGCTGGTAGGCCGGTACACAGCTAGCTGCCGGGCCATTAGCTGGTGGAGGACAAATTTGGCAAATAGGAACAGCTAGCTCCCGTAACAGATACTCTAGAAAGTCTGAGCTGGTCATCCCTTCGTTACATATGTATGACAAAAGGCAATAAGATATACCGACGATATATATATATAAAACTTTACAGATTTGCTAAGCTAGGTCTCAGTCAAGTCCTGCAACTTGGTTGCATCCCGATTTGTGCACATATAAGTTGCAAGTTGAATTTTAACTGAGTTTTTCTGTTTTACTAGATTTGCAACTGAGATTTTATCGATTCCAAGTAAAGATATGCAACTAAGACAAGCAATTCGGACCGTTAGGTTTGCTTTGTGATTCTTGCTACTAATAAATTTCAACTGAGATTTAATAAGGTCATCTAACTAAGAACTAAGTTAACTGTAAGGTGGACTGAGAAGTAGACACACGAAAAAGTTTATGTTCAAATCTGTGCATGAAAAATCCATATATGGCAAACACACGTATTAGGCATCGTTTCTGTTCCCTTGTGGATCCACGTACTATATATACATATGAAATGAATTCGTCAACAGCGGTTGAAGAATTGGGCTAGATGATGCGACTATATATCTTATATATAGGATATATTGAACGACGTACCTAATTCGGCTTGGTAATTAGCTGTCGTCGTCGTAAGTGGACTGTTTTGCTATGATGTACACTCAGCAAGCACGATGGGGCCGGGGACTAATCTATGGGGTGTGCTCATGGTGGCCACGCGCGCCCACGATACCAGAAGAGTTGTCAATGGCAAGGCGGCATGTACGCACTAGCTACAGGTGCCGAGAGCGGCATGAAAGCTGGAAAAAGGAAGACGAAGAGCGGCATGCCCGCACGCAACACTCCCTGAAATCCACTATAAAACACGGCAACGGAGGCGTGTGTCCGCCACACTAGTGCTGCTTGCCACTACACACACCACCAACGCAAACCGTCTCGGCCATCTAGCGATCTCACTCAATCTCACTTGAGCTGCCATGGCCGTGAACGACACCAAGCAGCTGGCCGACGCCGAGAACCCCGCGGTCACCAAGTTCGGAGACTCCGACTCCGATTCCGACTCCGACGTGGATTTCGCGGGGCGCGCCAACTGGCTGCGCGCGGCGGTGCTGGGCGCCAACGACGGCCTCGTCTCCACCGCCTCTCTCATGCTCGGCGTCAGCGCCGTCAAGCACGACGTGCGCGCCATGGTGGTGTCGGGGTTCGCTGGCCTGCTGGCTGGGGCGTGCAGCATGGCCATCGGGGAGTACGTCTCCGTCTGCTCCCAGCGGGACGTGGAGATCGCGCAGCTGGACCGCGACGGCAAGCGGGGCGGCGAGGAGGAGAGGGCCCTGCCGAGCCCCGTCCAGGCCGCGGCGGCGTCCGCCCTGGCCTTCTCTGTGGGCGCCCTGCTGCCTCTGCTCGCCGCCGGGTTCATCGTCGGCTACAGGCTGAGGGTTGCCGTAGTGGTCGCCGTGGCGACCATGGCACTGGCCGCGTTCGGGTTCATCGGGGCTGTGCTGGGCCGGGCGCCGGTAGCCAAGTCCTGCGCCAGGGTGGTGGTGGGAGGGCTCGCAGCCATGGGTGTCACCTTCGGCCTCATGAGGCTCTTCCGTGCCAGCGGCATATGACGCGAGGTTTTCTTTTTGCTGCCGTCACGTACGTGCGGTATCCATGCTTTTCTCGTGATCGTGGTGGCGCCGACATACGTCTTCTCCGGCCGATCGATCATCCGTGTCTGCCTGCCTCTCTGAATCCATCGGTGGCGCAATGCAATGCATGCCGGCCGTGTTTGGCTATCTAATTAATCTCTACTACTCCTACTAGTATTTGGCTCTTTGCATGCCCTGGCGGCTGCCTGCCACGCTTATGTAACATTAATTGGCTGCAATTTGCTCTAGACCGCTCTGAGCAACACACTAGCCTCTTTTACTAGTTCTATATACATGTAACATTACTAGTACAACATCCGTTGAAAATAATTGACTCAATTTTATCAAGATGACACCTTAAATATGTCTAGTTACATACGCTATTTTGATAAAACCGAGTCACTTCTTTTCGAACGGAGGAAATAGTACTTCTTAATTGTCATGTGGACTACTCGAAGTTTAGCGAGGTGGGCGTCTCATTCTCCCCCTCTCCCACCGCTACAGTACCTGAGAGTTATCTCGAAGAAGCCGGGCCGAACCGAAGCCGATCTCGCCGGCGCCGCCGCTCGAGATGGGTGGAGGGGAGGTGCCGGAGTAAATATAGTAGCTAGGGTTAGTGGCTTTATGCCGGTAGAGGGCTTGATGCCCAGTAGTTGGAGCGGTGGACGGGATCTGGCCGCCTGGATCTCTGCCGATATAGGATCTTTTTCGCTTCCTCTTCTACTCCGGTGGTCGGAGGGGAGAGTGGAGAGGAAGATCGACGCTCCTTTCAATAAAGGAGTGGCGGTGTGCCTTCTGCTGCAACGGGACGGCGTTGAGACACAATTTTTCCTGGCCGGCCTTGGAGGCGAGGGGGAAAACGCGTACACGTCGGCGATCTGTGTCCTGGATGAGCTCCTGGCCGGCCATGGAGGCGAGGAGGAGCTCTGCCGCGTCATCATCAACGCGTCTGCTTCTTGGAGGCCTTATCCTTTCTGCTGCTGGTGCGAAGGCAGCGCGCCAAAGTTGTTCCTCTCGGCCGACCGTGGAGGCGAGGGCGAGGGCAGCGATGGTGCTGCTGCTTCTCTGTACTGGCGGTGGTGTTTCTTGAAGCTCAGCTTGCGGCGGATCTCAAGCGTCGGCGACTCCCGCCGTCGCTATCTTCGGCCAAGGAGGCCTCGCCGTTCCTCGGCAGTTCCTGCTCCGGGGAGTTTCTACTTCCCCCACGCCTTAAGGCTGTGGAGGAAGATCAGCAATCCCAGCTCGGCGATCCATCCTGGCGGTGAACCAAGTGGCGTAGTCCCCAGCCTCATCGTCAGCGGCCGGTGTCTGAGGTTGAATCAGAGATGCGGTGGATAAGAAGGACTTGATCGCTTTTTCCTATTTTCCCTTGAGGTCCTTTTTGTAATATTCCAGGGCACTTGCGCTATTTCTGTTCAAGACAAGGTCCTGTTTGTAATTGTGCCCACCGTTCAATAGAGCTTCTCGGCCCTTCGGGGCTTACTGTTAAAAAAAAAGTTTAGCGAGGTTGATCCGTTGGTTGCAAGAAGGCAAGTTCTATACTCCCTCCGTCCATTAATAGATGTCCAATGTTTTATATAAATTTGGATGTATCTATGTTTAAAAAATATCTAGATACATTCAAATTTAGACAAATTTTTGACATCTAAAAATGGACAGAGGTAGTACTAATTTCTACGAATAATTTGAGCTTTCTCATGCAAGCCAATTCTCACATTCAAACCACGAGGCTTAGTTACATATAATTAGCATCATGCCACAAAAAGTCCAGAACAAGTGTGCCAGTGCAGAGTGCAGACACAAAGAATCACAAGTTCACTCGCTGGTAGTGAGTCACTCTACAGCATAATCGATAGATATGATGCACCGCCTGTTAAAATTAAGTACCCCCTCTGTCCCATAAAAATCGTTTAAGATTATCTTAGGCGACTTTCATGGGAGGAGTATATAATTAGCATCATGCCACAAAAAGCCCACAACACAGCTAGATATTATTTCAAACTTCTCTTCGATCCGTCTCTCCTTTTCTCAGATGTCCACTAAATTGGGTCGGATCTTGACACAAACGTACAATGCTACCTGTCAGCGTCACCAAAGGCTAGGTAGCTAGCAACTTACCGACACCGTCAACGTCCCCGCATATAACATACACTGCCCGATAAAATGATTTTTTTGCTGAGTAGATACCTGTTTGCCGATTGTGTTTTCTTACCGGAACTTGGCAATTAACATGCTTTGCCGAGTACCGAGAAAAAAATAGCAAAGAACCAAATTCTAAAAAGTTTTTTAAAAACACCAAGCAAAGAAAAATACTCAGCAAACAAAAATACTTGGCAAAAACCAAAAGAAAAACAAAAACAACGGGTAAAAACCTTTTTTTTTGAACAAGAAAGGGTCAAAAGACCCTAGGAGCTGCTAGTATTGACTAAGTGGCGATTACAATTTGCAGAAAAACCCTACAGACCAGGGGATTTCTGGATAAGGAGATAGCTTTTACAAAAAAGACACTGCATGAAATGAGGAAAAAGCAATCGGGTCCTTCGTGCACAGCACCACCAGTGCAGCAAATCGCCGTCGAGTTGCTCCGCCACCAAACAGACACCGGCGCCGGGGACAAACCACTTGGTCCGGCGTCGTGGCAGGAGCTAAAGATCTTCCCCTCGGACTTCTTGGTCTCTGGGTGACAAGGTACTAACTAGTCAATGCCTACGAATAGTAGACTAGGGTTTCGTGTAATGTAAAGGGCAAGTAGATCTCGAAGGTTATCAGCCGAATAATACTCGACGAAATAAACTAGGGTTTGCTCAACAATGATTCGATGATCTTTCTCCCCTCGACTCCCCCTTATATATGAGGCGGAGCCGAGGGATTCGTATTGTACAAGTTACAGAGTCCGGGAAGGTTTCTAACCCGTCCCGCAAGATTACATACAACACTTCTTATTACAACTCTAGCTTTCCTTAACAGCATCTTTGGGCTTCCGAGTCTTCTTATTCTTCGGGTGTTGGGCCTTCAGTAAACCCCGGGTACTATCATTGGCAGGCCCATTGGGGATGCCTATGTCAGTAGCCCCCGAGATTTTGCTTGAATCGTAGAGTCAGGGAAAACTCCCCTGTTTATTTTTCCTCGACAACTTTAACTTGTCCATATTTCTTCACATGAATTTCTATATTGTACAGGGATAACGGTAGTTGGGGCTAGTTCATCTGACGGATCAGGTACTAGTTAACTGCTCTAGTGGCAATCCGCAAAAACCTACTTCAAGATCACGTCCCTGGACATGATCTCGGTGATACTGGTGTAAACTTCGACAGGTGCCGCTTAAGGTCTTACCATTCTGTCGAGTCCCAGTCATTTTTATCGAGTCCACAGCGCGTCCGCTGGGATATTTCTTCACATCTGTTGATGTGGAAAAAGTAGCAGAGCGCAGTCTTCGGCGATGCCACGCCGCACAGAACGGATCTGGGGTCTTACCTTCGCAATGTTTTGCGGCATTCAGAATTTAGTCGCAACTTTTGGCGTTCTGAGAATATATTGTCGAGTGCTTATTCGGCTGTTGGAATAGCACATTTTATCGAGTCAATTTCTGACTTATGTTGCTCTCCCGATGGGAGTATATGTAGAGTTATCTTTATAACTCGAAATATGCTCCTTCTTTCTTCTTTTTCTTTCTTTCTTTCTCTCTTTTTTTTTCCTTCTTGATAATTTTCATCGGGCACGCGAACAGCGTTCCCGATGGGAGTAGCCCCCGAGGCTACAGCCAAGGACTTGTGCTTGGTTGTAGGCTCAACATTCTAGTGCACCTTGTCGCTATTTTGTCATTCTTTTCTCAATATTCCCTTCTTTTTATCTCTCGGGTGCGCGAACAGCGCTCCCGATGGGAGTAGCCCCCGAGGCTATGAACAAAAGCTTGCGTTTGATCATAGGCTCCCGCACTTTCTAGATTGACATACTCAATATTTTATTTTTTCGAAGTAGCCCCCGAGCATTTGGGCAAAAACTTGTACTTGATCAAAAGCTCCCGAAGTATTCAATAACTTCTCCTATCGTCAATTCTCTTTTTAGTTTTCTTGTCGTGATTTCTTTCTTTGCCGAAGTTATTTCATCGCTTGTTAACAGTCGTATTTTTTCCCTGCCTTGTGGGTCCTCTGTTTCCACCACGTTGACGCGTCGTGCGAGTGGGGGACACACGTCCTCCACTTTTTCTGGCACACGAACCATAACTCCTCCACTGTAAAATACTGTTTTACCCTTGCTCCTACGTGGCTATCATCTGCTGCACAATTTTTTCATCGAACGGTCCGTCGTTTCGCCGCCCCTCTATATAAGATCCCCTTCTTCTTCCTTAAACACTTCCGCTTGCGCCATTGCTGTACACCCTTCTTCAAATCCTCCTGCGCTCCCCCCATTCTCTGAGCTCTGCACTCCTGCGCCGTTGTGAATGCCTCCGCGCCGCTTGACTAGACACAGCACACCGGAATCCTCCATGGCCGCCACGGATCTAGGAACCGCGGAGTGGGAAAGATCCAAGCTTTCCGCTCAGGACATCAACCTCCTCAAGAAGCTAGGGCTCAGCAAGAAGCCCAATGCACTGCGCTTTCCTCATGAGGAGAGCTACCCAACCCCTCCAATGGGGTATCGGGTAAGTTTCATCGACCATCTCATCCGCGGTCTTGCCGCCCCCATTCATCCTTTTCTCCGTGGACTCCTTTTTGTTTACGGTTTGCAGCTTCACCACTTGACCCCCAATTCTATCCTCCACATTTCCATCTTCATCACCCTTTGCGAAGCCTTCCTTGGCGTCCAGCCTAACTGGGCGCTATGGAAACACATTTTCTTCTGTCGCCGCAATGGCTCTCCCAGCGTCGCCTATAATATAGGCGGCGTTGTAATTTCTGTTCGCCCCACTGTCGACTACTTCGACGTCAAGCTTCCTGATTCAGTTCAAGGATGGCGCAAGAAGTGGCTGTATATTCAAGAGGAAAACAACGGGTGTGCTGAAGACAACATCCGTCCTTTTGATGGTGCCGAAAGAATTCTTAGCCGCCGCTCCTGGGACGCAGAGGCTACCAAAGAAGAAAGAACTGCGACTGAAGCCCTGATGGCTCGCATCCACGAACTGCAAAATACTCGTGGCAAAGAATTATCAGGCATCCAAATCACAGCCTATTTTCTAAGGACCAGAGTGCAGCCTCTCCAAGCTCGCAAACGCCCTCTCTGGAAGTATTCTGGCGACACAGACTCTGATCGGTTGTCGACGGATTTAGAGGTCAAGGATTTAGAAAAACTTGTCCGAAAAATCTCGTCTTTCAGCAAAAGATCCTGTCCCTTCTTCTTGCCGCGTGAAACCATTCAGCGCCACCAATCCACTTCCCAAGGTTATCTTCGTCGCTTGGTTTGCTATTGATTTGCTGTCTATATTTTTTCCTTGTCGACTTTTTTAACATCCTCCTCTGCTTTTTCCCTTTACAGAACCATCCAAACCTCGTCTCGCTCCCTCCCCTTCCTGAAGGTGGAGAAGTCGAGGAAAGGGCTATCCTCACCGATGACAACCAAGACGCCCCCTCTTTTGTAAATGAACCCGTGGATTCTCGAAAATCTGCGGGTTCCTCTGAAAAAGAAGCTGCCTCCGAGGGTACTACGTCGGCACAATCTCCTCCTCCTGCTGTTTCTCCAAGGAACAAAAGGAAAAGGACTGACGCTGAAGATTCCGGCACTTCCAAAGCCGAAGACGTTGATCCTTCACGTCAGAAGGCAGGTTATGATCCGTACCTTGGATCCCTCATCAGCTCGTAAGTTTTTTTATTTCTCCTTATCTTTGTACTCGAAGTTTTTGTCTATCTTGCTTTTTATGCTGTCGCCCTTTATTCGTAGTGATGATGAGGAAGAACCACCAACTCTTGACGTGGCTGCTCGAACGAGCTCGTCACGTACTTTAGTTGTTTCGGAGACGCCAGCTGAAGGAGAGAAATCCTCGCCTCCTCAACTGAATGTTGGCGCTCCCACTCCACCTTCGAGCCCTCTTGTCCCTTCCAAAAAGGACAAGGGTAGAACCAATCGTGGAGCCTACCCTTGAATTGGGTAGCTCCTCCAATTCTTTCTTGGATGACGTAAGTTCTGAATTTGCTCATCTAATTTCCTCTTGGTTCCTTCTTCTGTGTTTTTGTATTTTCTCATACCGACGTTTTCTTTTCTTTGTCTTTCTTTGACAGCCTATGGTCAAAGAACTTCTTCGTATTGGTGCCCAATTTGTTGGGTACCGTGAATATGCTAACAAGGCTGAAGGTAACATTTGTTTTGAGTGACCCCTGCTTTATGACTTCTTCTCACTGGTTTATCGTAATTTTGACAGATCTTTCTTATTTTGACAGAAAAACTTGCAGAAGCCAACAAACTTGTCGACACTCTTGCTCAAAAACTGGAGCAGAGTGAAATGGCTCATAAGAAGGCTGATCTTGATGCTAGTCAGGCTAAAGCAGAGGCTGAAGAAGCTGTAGCCAAGGTTGCTGGTGTCGAAGATCTGCAAAAGAAGCTGGCTGACGCCGAATCTGCTTTAAATGACCACAAAGCTTCCCAGGCTTCTCGAGAAAAGGCGATCACCAAGCGTTTGGTCGCGCAGAACCGGCGCTTTGTCGGTAATTTGTCATACCCTTCTATCTTTTTCTTTTTCTAGGATTAATTTTTCCTTCTTGTTGTCGACTAATATATATTTTCCTCGGCAGCCAAAACAAACCAAGAGTTTGAGCTTGAAGATCCTGACGATGATCCTCTTCTAGACGCCCTCTCTTTCCTGGAATTCCATGGAACTGAAGTTCGCGAAGGCATGGATCATGCTGACGCGGGTTTCTCGAAGTTGTTCCCCTACTTCTTCCCCAGGAAAGAGGAGCCCAAGACTTTCCTTGCCCTTGCCAAGGAATTTGACTCGTCAGAAGATCTTGGACTGAAGATACGTCAGGAAAACATGAAGGTTGCTGTTGAGAGCACTGTCGCCTTGGTTGCGGACAGCCAACAAACTGTTGACTGGACGAAAGTTGGCGCCCCCGAGCAAATCGAACAAACAAAATGGCGTTCGTTGATCAAGGCAGCCAAGCCCAACGCGAAGAAAATCCTGGCCTATCTCGGAATCAAGCCAGCTTCGACTCCTAGCTCATCAAGGCCGGAGGTCTAGTCGAAAGCTTCTTCTTTTATTTTTCTTTTGCTTTTGATGCTGTCGCCAAAAGTGTCTGTTTGGCGACACTTATCCCCCTAGCTCAACTTGTAATGCCTTGTAAATATGCTGAACGATCAATGAAAACTCTATCTTGCTTGTTGATTGATGTCGACTTTTTTGTTATATTTCAGTTGGTGTTTGATAACTATACTCCGTCTCCTGCTCCTCCCGATGTTTTGCCTTCTCCTTCTTGCTCGAGGAAAAATCTTGCTGATACTGAACCTGTCGAAGATTCTTTGTCGCAAGAATTGGATGAACTTCGGCAGCAACTTCAGTATGCGAAGAGACAAACGCTTGTGATGATGGAACAGTCTCGTAAGGCATCTGAAGCCGAAAAGATTGCGCTTCAACAAGCTCAAGAGGCCATGGCTGCTAAGGAAATCGCTCATTCTGAGGCTGAAAAGGCCACTACTCGAGAAAATTTTATGCTCGAGTTAATGAATGAAGCCAGTGCGGATATGTCTGGTATGCTTGTCGCATCTTTTGTGTGAAACTTTGACACTTTCCATCCTTTTGCTGCGTCTCTTAAAAATTTCTGCATCGTTGCTTAACAGGTTCCTTTACTGATGCTGCGGCCGAAGACGAGAGGGTAAATACTAGGACAAACTTCCTTGTTAACCTTGCCCTTGACCATGGTTCTCTATTCTGGGCCACCCCAGAGAAGACCCGACAGATTGTCAGATTTCAGGATCGCACCTCTCAAACTCGTGACTTCCTCGACTTCTGTACCGGGACCTTGTCGATGGTTTATAACTCCATGTTTCCTCGGAACGTTCAGCCACAAACTCTTCCTGAGCTAATGGAGAGATTTAAGGATCCCCACAAGATCCATGGTTTTGTCAAAGCTCAACTAGTTGCTGGCGCCAGGTTTGCCCTTATCATGCTTCAGATATGCCACTCAAAGCTTGACCTGACCCAAGTTGTTGCAAAAGTTCATGAGAGGGTAAGGCGTCGAAGAGTTGGCGTCGACAGAATTAATACGAAGGTTTCGCCTGTAGCCGAAGAGATGATTGAGGATCTCCTTCGGATGGACGCCGACTTTTTTGCAGATGGTCATTATGCTGACTTTCTTGGCGCTGCTCCCGAAGAAGGCAGGATTACTATTGATAACATATTGAATCGTGACTAATTTTTCTCCTTTAGTAGACAACTTTTCTTTGTAAACCACGATTGTGATTGTATTGTAAAGCGATCATCCTGTTTCTATATTTGTCCAGCCCCCGAGCGTGTCGGTGCCTATTTTCTATACTTGTGTGTTGCGAGGTTTTTTAACCAAGGCATTTATTTGATGTGTAGTTTTGGCGAGTATCAGCTCCCGAGCTTTTTTGTCGATAATTTTTATTGACTCGCGAGGTGTTTAATACCAAGGCGACTAGACCATGTTAACTGTACTATATTTGCGGGTACGAACCCCCGTGTCTCGCATGATTGCTATTTTGTATTTTTGTTTGTTTCGCGAGGTATTTTATACCAAGGCGAGATATTGTCGGGAATATGTTTTGCAAGTCTGAGGCCTAAGCCCCCGAGCCTGCCGAAGAAATGTATATCTCCACTATCTTTACTATATTGCAGCACCGCGAGCCCGCCTCATTAAAAACCTTTCCCGGCCCCACTCGGTGCCCCGAAAAAGGAAAAGAGTGCGTCTGAAAACTCGCGGGCGTTTCAGTACATTGAAGTTTTACAAGGACTATATTTCGACTCTAGGCGTAGAACCGCCTGAGTTGCGCCACGTTCCAGGGATTTGGCTCCTCCACCCCTGTCTTTTTGTCCTTTATCCTATATTCTCCTCCTCCGATTACTTCTGTGACGATGTAAGGCCCAAGCCATGGTGACTCGAGCTTTTCATGGCTTTTCTGCGTGAGCCGAAGGACTAGATCTCCCACCTGAAAGGATCTTGGTCGTAAGCTTCGACTATGATAATTCTTCAGGTCCTGCTGATATTTGGTTGCCCGAGAGAGTACTTCATCTCTAGCCTCGTCGAGTGCATCGACGTCATCTTCTAGCGCTTTTCTCGACACCTCCTCATCATATTCTACGACTCGTGGAGAATCGTGCTCTACCTCAATTGGTAACACTGCTTCCGCTCCATGGACCAAGAAGAACGGGGTTTCTTGTGTCGCTGTTTGGTGTTGTTCGTATGCTCCATAATACACTGGGCAGCTCCTCTGGCCAGGTGTATCGAGCTTTCTCCAGTGGCCCTAGTAAACGTTTCTTGATGCCGTTGCAGATTATTCCATTGGCTTTCTCGACTTGACCGTTGGTTTGCGGGTGTGCAACCGACGCAAAGTTTAGCTTGATGCCCACTTCTTCGCAATAATCTTTGAACTCATTGGATGTGAAGTTACTGCCGTTATCCGTGACGATGCTGTGAGGCACTCCAAACCTGAAGACGAGACTTTTCACGAATTTGACTGCAGATGCCCCATCTGGTGAGTTTTCGGCTTCGCTTCTATCCATTTTGTAAATTTGTCGACAGCTACCAACATATACTCCTTCCCTCCTGGCCAAGACTTGTGTAGCTTGCCCACCATATCGAGGCCCCATTGAGCAAAAGGCCAAGACAAAGGTATTGGCATCAGCTCTGCTGCTGGAGAGTGAGGTTTTGCGGCAAACCTCTGGCACGCATCACAGGTTAGTACTATCTCCTTTGCGTCCTCTACCGCTGTCAACCAGTAAAATCCAGCTCGAAAGACTTTTGCAGCAATAGCTCGGCTACTCGCGTGGTGACCGCAAATTCCTTCATGTACATCCTTCAAGATCATCCTTCCTTCCTCGGGTGTGACGCACCTTTGTAGTACTCCCGAAATACTTCGCTTTTGACCACAGTAAAAGCTTTTGATCGTCTAATAACTCACCTTGCTTCAACTGGATCGTCGGGTATTTCCTTCTTTATGATGTATGCTATGTACGTCTGCATCCATGGTACCTGTATCATCATGACCAAGTCCTGATCCTCTTCTTCTTCCTCTTGCTCTTCCTTGGTAGCCCCCGTGGGTTTTTTCTCCTTCTTTTTTGGTTTTGTCGACTTCGTAGATCTCTCTGCTATTTCTTCCCAAAATACGCCCGGCGGGACTGCAAGGCATTGCGATCCGATGTTTGCAAGAACGTCGGCTTCGTCATTGCTCAATCTGCTGATATGATTTACTTCGCATCCGTCGAACAACTTCTCGAGCTCGTTGTAGACTTCCTTGTATGCTATCATACTGTCGTTGACTGCGTCGCATTGGTTCATGACTTGTTGAGCTACTAACTGCGAGTCGCCAAAGATTTTTAATCGAGTTGCACCGCAAGCTTTCGACATCTTCATCCCGTGTATGAGGGCTTCGTATTCTGCCTCATTGTTAGACGCGTTTGGGAACGTCATCCTCAGAACATACTTCATCTTGTCGCCTTCTGGTGATATTAATATCACGCCTGCGCCCGCTCCTTCTAGTCTCTTGGATCCGTCGAAGTTCATAGTCCAAGTTCTCGATAAATCTGGTGGTCCTGTGTTTTGCAGTTCCATCCACTCTGCGATGAAGTCTGGCAAAATCTGCGACTTGATTGCTTTTCTTTTTTCATACGTGATGTCCCGAGGGGAAAGTTCTATTCCCCAAAGGGAGACACGGCCTGTGGCTTCTGGATTATTGAGTATATTTGAGAGGGGAGCTTCATTGACCACTATGATCGGGTGTGCCGAAAAATAGTGGCGCAATTTTCGTGCTGTTGTGAACACTCCGTATGCTAGCTTTTGGTACTGAGGGTACCTTTGTTTTGAGGGCGACAAAACTTCGCTGACGAAGTATACTGGCCTTTGTACTCCGTGGAGTTTTCCTTCTTCCTCTCTTTCGACGACAAGTACCGTGCTTACCACCTGGGGTGTGGCTGCGATATACAGCAACAACGGCTCCTTTTCTTTTGGCGCCACTAAGATTGGGGGTGTCGAGATTTTGCGCTTAAGGTCCTCAAAAGCTCTGTTCGCTTCGTCGTTCCATTGGAACTTGTCTCCCTGTTTGATCAAGGCGTAAAATGGTAACGCCTTTTCTCCCAGCCTGGCGACGAATCTGCTTAAGCTGCGACTCGCCTTAATTGCATTTTTCAACTTTGTTGGCTTCCTCATTGTTACGATGGCCTGATGGGTTTGCTTCAATCCCTCTTGCTGATACTAGGAACCCGAGAAGTTCCCCTGCAGGAACGCCGAAAGAGCACTTTGTCGGGTTCAGCTTAAGGCAGAATTTGTCGAGGTTGTCAAAAGTTTCCTTCAGGTCCTCAATTAAGGTGTCGCCTTTTTTGGATGTTATGACGACATCGTCGATGTATACTTGTACATTTTTCCCTATCTGCTCTGCTAGGCACTTCTGCATCATCCGCTGATACGTTGCTCCCGCGTTTTTCAACCCGAAGGGCATTGTTCGATAGCAGGAACACGCCGTAGGGGGTGATGAACGCTGTTTTCACCTCATCATCTTCTTTCAATCTGATCTGGTTATAACCAGAATAAGCATCCAGGAAGGAAAGACGTTCACATCCTGCCGTGGAGTCGATGATTTGATCGATCCTTGGGAGGGAAAGTGATCCTTTGGACAGTGTTTATTAAGACACGTGAAGTCGACGCACATGCGAAGGACCTTCGTGTTTTTCTTCGGCACCAACACTGGGTTAGCTACCCATGTGGCCTCTGTATGTATTTCTTTGATGAAACCTGCTTCTCTGAGTCTATTAATTTCCGACGCATAGCCTTGCGGTTTGGTTCCGAAAACGCCGCAAAGGTTGTCCGATTGGTTTCGCGATTGGATCCAAGTGTAGGTGGTGCTCGGCAAGTTCCCTGGGTACTCCCGGCATGTCAGCTGGACACCATGCGAAGATTTTCCGGTGCTCACGGAGGAACTCGACGAGTGCGCTTTCCTATGCGAGGTCCATGTTATTTGCGATGGATGTCGTTTTCTTCGGGTCTGTCGGGTGGATCTGTACTTCCTTGGAATCCTTTGCTGTGTTGAAGGTTGGTTCTTTGCTATGCCTCCCCACATCTGGTAGTACGTCGTAGTCTGTCGTGAGCTTTGACTCCATATATTCTGCTTGCATCCCGAAGGTTTCTGATAGTCGATGGAAATCCTTATCACATTTATCGGCAAGCGAAAAACTTCCTTTAATCGTGATTGGCCCCTTTGGTCCAGGCATCCTCCACAACAGGTATGTGTAGTGTTGTACTGCCATGAACCTAGCGTATGCTGGGCATCCCAACAGCATGGTACTGTGATGGGAAATCCACGACTTCGAACTCCAGCCTCTCAATCCTGTAATTTTCTCGGGTGCCAAACTGAACGTCGAGATTGATCTTCCCCAATGGGTAACTTGGCTTGTCTGGTGTGATGCCGTGAAAACATGTATCCGTTGGCTTGAGGTTTGCCAAGGATATGTTCATCTTCCTTAGTGTATCTGCATACATAAGGTTTAGACTGCTTCCTCCGTCGATGAAAACTCGAGACACGTCGAATCCTGCAATTACGCGGCAAAATAAGTGCTGACTACCCTGGTCGAGGAACTTGCGCGGTGATCCGCAATTGTGAAACCGATGTCTTGTCCCGACCAATTGAGATACTCGACTGTTGGTGGAGGCATCTTTTCTGCCATGAACACCTGTCGCGAGATTACCTTCTGAGCTCTATTGGATGGTCTTCCTTTCTGAATCATCGAGACCGCTCCATGTGAGTTGGGATCAACATATGGTGGTGGTGGTGGTGCTGCCGCAATTCTGAGCTGGTGCCGATTTTCTTCCGTAATTGCGGGAGGAGGTGGTAGGTGGATCTCACTCCTAGGTCCTTGGGGGTTTCGACTTGCTGCCGTAGCGTGGGATTGCGCGGCAACCCTCATCATTGCTTGGAAATTTCGACAGTCCTTCTGTAGATGTCCTGACTGCCTTACTCCGTTGTTGTCGACAAAGAAGTGCATCTGGCATGGGCCGTTCATCATATCCTCAGGGGTCACAAAGGGCCTCCTAGGTCCATTGTTTGGTCTATTATTTCGTGGGTCATCTCTGTTGTCACTTCGCTGCTCACTGCTTCGTTGGTAATTGTCTCTGTTGCTTCCTCCAGCACCCGATCGAAACCCAGCCGAAATTTGACCAGGTGGATCATAACTCGAGAATCGAGAGAATCGTCGCCTGCCCTGATAGTTTCGGCTGCGGTCCTCTTCTGGTGACCTGTGTCGCTTATTGTGCACAGCGTCTTCACCATCTGCCCACTTGTTTGCTATCTCCATCAACGCTGATACTGTTCTTGGGTTGGTTCTTCCCAGATCCTCCACGAAATCTCCTCGCCGGACTCCTGCAACGAACGCGTCTATGGCTCTCTCGTCAGATATGTTTTCTGCCGAGTTTTTGATAATATTCCATCTTTGGATATACTTCCTCATTGATTCATCATGTTTCTGTCGGCATGATCTCAACTCCTCGAGTGTCGCAGGATTTTTGCAGGTAGACCGAAAATTCTTGATGAATATCTCCTCGAAATCAGTCCAGTTGTCGATGGAACCTACTGGAAGCTTCTTTATCCAAGATCTTGCGGCTCCACTCAAGTGCACTTGAATGCTCTGCATTGCTGTTGCCCTTGTGCCGCCAATTAGTTTCACTGTCTCGAGGTAATCCACCAGCCAATCCTCAGGATCCTGCAGTCCATCGAATTTCTTGAAATTATCGGGTAGCTTAAACCCTGAAGGCACCCGAGTTTTTCGGACCCTTCTAGTAAAGCATGGTAGTCCACACATATCCTCTTCGGCTAAGTCTGGAGAGTGTCTATGTTCCCTTCTATGTTGTCGTGCCCTGTCTACCCTTGCCTGGGTTTCTGCATCTCTTGCTTCGCCTGTTCTCTCGGGAGCTGCTGCTGCAACCGCAGGTCATGGACTATTTTGCCTTGCTGATCCTTCAGGAGGCGTCGACGCGAACGCTGTTCCCATGGCTCCAACTCCTGCCATGGCCATGTTATATAATGCTTCTCTTGGATCTCCGGGAGGTGGCCTGGATGCGAGGATAAAGGCTTGTGTTGCCATGTACCCAGCTTCCGGTGTTTTGGGAATAATGTTTCCTCTCGTATCTATTGACATAAAGGACATGTCGAGGTTTTGAACTAGATTCTCTCTTTCTGCTTCTGGTATATTTTGCAGCCTGGACCTTGCCCTGTTCCGAGCTTCTCTGTGACTATCTCCCGAAGTTCCTGAATGTCGACTGAGGTTCGCCCTTCGCCTGCTTGTCGCGGAAGCTGCCTCCCTTCTTTTGTTCAAAGCCTCTGTTTGTTTTTCTAATTCCCTTCCAGCTCGAGCAAGTCTATATTGGTATGCCTGTAATTCCTCGACCGTGGCGGTTGTCGCCATTGGTTCTGAACCATCCATAGCTCTTGCGGCTCTGTCCCACGCTGCTTGCGGCAACTGAACTCTCAGTCGTGGCGTAGGCCCGACGTATTTGTTGCCTAGCCCTCGCCTTAAATCAGAGGGATCGACGTATGGATTTCCCACATCGTCGAAAGCCTCCGATGTTTGCTCCTGTTCACGACTTGCTTCTCCGATGACGTAGACTTGGTGATAGTTAGAATTCTGCGCCTTGCTGGATTCGGTGACACCATCATAGAGATTGGTGAAGACCTTTCCAATGGTGATAGATTTGTCGATGAAGTCGAAGCTGTCGACGCTTTCGGAATCGCTGCTTATATAGGAGTCCGCAGACGACTCGAAAGACATGTCGCTGAAGATCTTGGCGAGTGTTTCGCTTGCATTGATGCTGAAGAAGCGTGGCGAAGTTGTTTCTTCGTCGCCTGACTCGACCGATGATGCCGAACTCGAAGATTCAGTATGTTCCACAGAAAACTTCGGGAAGGTCGGAATTTCGAGACGATAACTTCCTTCCTTTCCGACGCGAAAGTGGAACCTCCCGAACGTCATCTCCATGGGCTCCTCCGGATATGTATATGCATCCAAACGGGAGGGCGGGTGAGGCACAAAATCAACGAGACCAGTTTCGATCTGTTTACCTCTGTCCAAGATGTTGCTTGCTGCCGATGAAGTCGACGATCCTGAACGTGCCATCGAGATCAGCTCCTTGTCGCCTCTACTCCCCACGGTCGGCGCCAATTGACAAGGTACTAACTAGTCAATGCCTACGAATAGTAGACTAGGGTTTCGTGTAATGTAAAGGGCAAGTAGATCTCGAAGGTTATCAGCCGAATAATACTCGACGAAATAAACTAGGGTTTGCTCAACAATGATTCGATGATCTTTCTCGTCCCTCGACTCCCCCTTATATATGAGGCGGAGCCGAGGGATTCGTATTGTACAAGTTACAGAGTCCGGGAAGGTTTCTAACCCGTCCCGCAAGATTACATACAACACTTCTTATTACAACTCTAGCTTTCCTTAACAGCATCTTTGGGCTTCCGAGTCTTCTTATTCTTCGGGTGTTGGGCCTTCAGTAAACCCCGGGTACTATCATTGGCAGGCCCATTGGGGATGCCTATGTCACTAGGAAGTAGGATATCCAGGAGAAGGGCCGCCAATCGACCATATGATACGGGGGCAGGGCGTTGTCGCTGGCATAAGTCCCCCGTTGAAGAGCTTCTCGAGATGGACGCCGCCTCTGCATCGGCGACGACGAAGAAGTTGCAGCTCCATAGCACCTCTTGGGCAGCCTCTGCTCGGTCGCCAGATCCACCGACAGATGCTCTTCTCCCTCGCCACCAAGGCCGGCCGAGAGGAGCATCGACAGTGGTAGGCCTCCAACGAATAAGAGGCTACGACGCTTATTGAAGGGAGGCCTCACAGATGCGGAGCTTTCCTATCTCCCACCTCAGGAGCAGAGGGAAGGACCTCACCTGTGATTGCCTGGCACCGCGTCGAAGCGCTAGGGAAGAAGCTAACCTCCGGCTGACTGTAGGATCCGCTGAGCTAGCCCCTAGCTTCCTCATTCCCTCGCCTCCATGGCCGTCAAGAGGAGGAAACCAGAGCAGCAAAGCACACCAAATCCAGCAGCAGCAAAGAAGGATCTTATTGACTTATGTTCCCCACATTATTGATGATTTCTACATGTTATATGCACACTTTATGTCATATGCACCAGATCTGACCTAACCTATTAATCTCGATGCCCTAGTCCAAACTACCGGCAGGTTTCCGAGAACCTAGTAACGAAACCCTACACAAAATCAACGGAATCCCCGGAAGCATCCAGAACACACCAGAGAGGTCAGAGGGGGGCCACAGGCCCACCAAACTACATGGTGGCGCAGCCTAGGGGGGGCCCGCGCCCCCCTATGGTTTGGCCAGCCCTTCGACCCTCCTGCGCCGCCTCTTCGCCTATAAAAAGCCCCTGGATCGAAAACCCGATGCGTTCGACGAAACCCACAAACCTTCCAGAGCCGCCGCCATCGCGAAGCCAAGATCTGGGGGACAGATCTGTTCCGGCACGCTGCCGGGCGGGAAGTGCCCCCGAAGGCTTCTCCATCGACACCGCTGCCATCTCCACCGCCATCTTCATCACCGCTGCTGCTCCCATGAGGAGGGATTAGTTCTCCATCGAGGCTCGGGGCTGTACCGGTAGCTATGTGGTTCATCTCTCTCCTATGTGCCTCAATACAATGATCTCATGAGCTGCTTTACATGATTGAGATTCATATGAGTTTGTATCACAATTTATCTATATGCTACTCTAGCAAAGTTATTAAAGTAGTTCTATTCCTCCTGCACGTGTGTAAAGGTGACAGTGTGCACCGTGTTAGTACTTGGTTTATGCTATGATCATGATCTCTTGTAGATTGCGAAGTTAACTATTGCTATGATAATATTGATGTGATCTATTCCTCCTACATATGCATGAAGGTGACAGTGTGCATGCTATGTTAGTACTTGGTTTAATCTGTTGATCTATCTTACACTATAAGGTTACTTAAATATGAACAAATTGTGGAGCTTGTTAACTCCGGCATTGAGGGTTCGTGTAATCCTACGCAATGCGTTCATCATCCAACAAAAGTGTAGAGTATGCATTTATCTATTCTGTTATGTGATCAATGTTGAGAGTGTCCACTAGTGAAAGTCTAATCCCTAGGCCTTGTTCCTAAATACCGCTGCGTTACTACCGCTTGTTTACTGTTTTACTGTGTTACTACTGCTGCAATACTACCACCATCAACTACACGCCAAGCTAAGCTTTTCTGGCACCGTTGCTACTGCTCATACTTATTCATACCACCTGTATTTCACTATCTCTTCGCCGAACTAGTGCACCTATTTGGTGTGTTGGGGACACAAGAGACTTCTTGCTTTGTGGTTGCAGGGTTGCATGAGAGGGATATCTTTGACCTCTTCCTCCCCGAGTTCGATAAACCTTGGGTGATCCACTTAAGGAAAACTTGCCTGTTCTACAAACCTCTACTCTTGGAGGCCCAACACTGTCTACAGGAAAGGAGGGGAACGTAGACATCAAGCACTTTTCTCGGCGCCGTTGCCGGGGAGGAAAGGTAAAAGGTACTCACACTCCGTATCTCGGCTACTAAGCTATTTTCCAGCGTTGTAAGTACTCGAAGCTATTTCCTTTAGATCCTGCAATTGCAACTTTTTGTTTCTTGTTTACACTAGTAAGGCATAATGGACAACATCTGTGAGCTTTTTATTCTATTTCCTGAGTCAAGACATGAATGGTTTAATGCGAAAATTAAAAAACCCATGGAATCTTATTTGCATGCTAGTAGCAATGATATTAGTATGAACGCTTTGAACACCATTGTTGCTAATGATATGGAAAATTCTAAGCTTGGAGAAGCTGGTTTTTATGAGCATGATCTTTTTAGTCCCCCAAGCATTGAGGAGAAAATTTTCTTTGATGATACTTTGCCTCCTATTTATGATGATTATAATGATATTGGTCTTTTAGTGCCGCCTACTATGGAGAGTAATTTTTATGATGATAATACTATGCCTCCTACACTTGATGAGAATAATAATGATAGCTACTTTGTTGAATTTGCTCCTACTACAATTAATAAGAATAACTATGCTTATGTGGAGAGTAATAATTTTATGCATGAGACTCATGATAAGAATGCTTTATGTGATAGTTATATTGTTGAGTTTGCTCATGACACTACTGAAAGTTATTATGAGAGAGGAAAATATGGTTGTAGAAATTTTCATGTTACTAAAACACCTCTCTATGTGCTGAAATTTTTGAAGCTATACTTGTTTTATCTTCCTATGCTTGTTACTTTGCTTTTCATGAACTTGTTTATTTACAAGATTCCTATGCATAGGAAGCATGTTAGACTTAAATGTGTTTTGAATTTTCCTCTTGATGCTCTCTTTTGCTTCAACTACTATTTCTTGCGAGTGCATCATTAAAACTGCTGAGCATCTTAATGGCTATAAAGAAAAGAACTTCTTGGGAGATAACCCATGTGTTATTTTGCTACAGTACTTTGTTTTATATTTGTGTCTTGGAAGTTGTTTACTACTGTAGCAACCTCTCCTTATCTTAGTTTTGTGTTTTGTTGTGCCAAGTAAAGTCTTTGATAGTAAAGTCAATACTAGATTTGGATTACTGCGCAGAAACTGTTTTCTTTTCTGTCACGAATCTGGGCAAAATTCTCTGTAGGTAACTCAGAAAATTATGCCAATTTACGTGAGTGATCCTCAGATATGTACGCAACTTTCATTCAATTTGAGCATTTTCATCTGAGCAAGTCTGGTGCCCTTTTAAAATTCGTCTTTACGGACTGTTCTGTTTTGACAGATTCTGCCTTTTATTTCGCATTGCTTCTTTTGCTATGTGGGATGGATTTCTTTGTTCCATTGACTTCCAGTAGCTTTGGGCAATGTCCAGAAGTGTTAAGAATGATTGTGTCACCTCTGAACATGTGGATTTTTGATTATGCACTAACCCTCTAATGAGTTTGTTTCGAGTTTGATGTGGAGGAAGTTTTCAAGGGTCAAGAGAGGAGGATGATATACTATGATCAAGAAGAGTGAAAAAGTCTAAGCTTGGGGATGCCCCGGTGGTTCATCCCTGCATATTTCAAGAAGACTCAAGCATCTAAGCTTGGGGATGCCCAAGGCATCCCCTTCATCGACAACATTATCAGGTTCCTCCCCGAAACTATATTTTTATTCCGTCACATCTTATGTACTTTACTTGGAGCGTCTGTTTGTTTTTGTTTTTGTTTGTGTTTGAATAAATGGATTACATCATGCTTGTGTGGGAGAGAGACACGCTCCGCTGGTTCGTATGAACACATGTGTTCTTAGCTCATAGTATTCATGGCGAAGTTTCTTCTTCGTTAAATTGTTATATGGTTGGAATTGGAAAATGATACATGTAGTAATTGCTATAAATGTCTTGGGTAATGTGATACTTGGCAATTGTTGTGCTCATGTTTAAGCTCTTGCATCATATACTTTGCACCTATTAATGAAGAAATACATAGAGCATGCTAAAATTTGGTTTGCATATTTGGTCTCTCTAAGGTCTAGATAATTTCTAGTATTGAGTTTGAACAACAAGGAAGACGGTGTAGAGTCTTATAATGTTTTCAATATGTCTTTTATGTGAGTTTTGCTGCACCGGTTCATCCTTGTGTTTGTTTCAAATAAACCTTGCTAGCCTAAACCTTGTATCGAGAGGGAATACTTCTCATGCATCCAAAATACTTGAGCCAACCACTATGCCATTTGTGTCCACCATACCTACCTACTACATGGTATTTTCCGCCATTCCAAAGTAAATTGCTTGAGTGCTACCTTTAAAATTCCATTCTTCACCTTTGCAATATATAGCTCATGGGACAAATAGCTTAAAAACTATTGTGGTATTGAATATGTAATTATGCACTTTATCTCTTATTAAGTTGCTTGTTGTGCGATAACCATGTTCATTGGGGACGCCATCAACTATTCATTGTTGAATTTCATGTGAGTTGCTATGCATGTCCGTCTTGTTTGAAGTAAGAGAGATCTACCACCTTATGGTTAAGCATGCATATGTTAGAGAAGAACATTGGGCTAACTAAAGCCATGATCTATGGTGGAAGTTTCAGTTTTGGACATATATCCTCAATCTCAAATGAGAAAATTATTAATTGTTGTTACATGCTTATGCATAAAAGAGGAGTCCATTATCTGTTGTCTATGTTGTCCCGGTATGGATGTCTAAGTTGAAGAATAATCAATAGCGAGAAATCCAATGCGAGCTTTCTCCTTAGACCTTTGTACAGGCGGCATAGAGGTACCCCTTTGTGACACTTGGTAAAAACATTGTGATGATCCGGTAGTCCAAGCTAATTAGGACAAGGTGCGGGCACTATTAGTACACTATGCATGAGGCTTGCAACTTATAAGATATAATTTACATGATGCATATGCTTTATTACTACCGTTGACAAAATTGTTTCATGTTTTCAAAATCAAAGCTCTAGCACAAATATAGCAATCGATGCTTTTCCTCTATGGAGGACCATTCTTCTACTTTCAATGTTGAGTCAGTTCACCTATTTCTCTCCACCTCAAGAAGCAAACACTTGTGTGAACTATGCATTGATTCCTACATACTTGCTTATTGCACTTATTATATTACTCTATGTTCACAATATCCATGAGATATACATGTTACAAGTTGAAAGCAACCGCTGAAACTTAATCTTCTTTTGTGTTGCTTCAATGCTTTTACTTTGAATTATTGCTTTATGAGTTAACTCTTATGCAAGACTTATTGATGCTTGTCTTGAAGTGCTATTCATGAAAAGTCTTTGCTTTATGATTCACTTGTTTACTCATGTCATATACATTGTTTTGATCGCTGCATTCACTACATATGCTTTACAAATAGTATGATCAAGATTATGATTGCATGTCACTCCAGAAATTATCTGTGTTATCGTTTTACCTGCTCGGGACGAGCAGAACTAAGCTTGGGATGCTGATACGTCTCCGACGTATCGATAATTTCTTATGTTCCATGCCACATTATTGATGATTTCTACATGTTATATGCACACTTTATGTCATATTCGTGCATTTTCTCGAACTAACCTATTAACAAGATGCCGAAGTGCCAGTTCCTGTTTTCTGCTGTTTTGGTTTCAGAAATCCTAGTAACGAAATATTCTCGGAATCGGACGAAATCAACGCCAAAGATCTTAGAATCCCCGGAAGCATCCAGAACACACCAGAGATCGAGGCCACAGCCCACCAAACTACATGGTGGCGCGGCCTAGGGGGCCCGCGCCCCCTATGGTTTGGCCAGCCCACCCCTCCGCCGCCTCTTCGCCTATAAAAAGCCCCGGATCGAAAACCCGATGCGTTCGACGAAACCACGAAACCTTCCAGAGCCGCCGCCATCGTGAAGCCAAGATCTGGGGACAGATCTCTGTTCCGCACGCCGCCGAGCGGAAGTGCCCCGAAGGCTTCTCCATCGACACCGCTGCCATCTCCACCGCCATCTTCATCACCGCTGCTCTCCATGAGGAGGAGTAGTTCTCCATCGAGGCTCGGGCTGTACCATGTGGTTCATCTCTCTCCTATGTGCCTCAATACAATGATCTCATGAGCTGCTTTACATGATTGAGATTCATATGAGTTTGTATCACAATTTATCTATGTGCTACTCTAGCAAAGTTATTAAAGTAGTTCTATTCCTCCTGCACGTGTGTAAAGGTGACAGTGTGTGCACCGTGTTAGTACTTGGTTTATGCTATGATCATGATCTCTTGTAGATTGCGAAGTTAACTATTGCTATTATAATATTGATGTGATCTATTCCTCCTACATATGCATGAAGGTGACAGTGTGCATGCTATGTTAGTACTTGGTTTAATCTGTTGATCTATCTTACACTATAAGGTTACTTAAATATGAACAAATTGTGGAGCTTGTTAACTCCGCATTGAGGGTTCGTGTAATCCTACGCAATGCGTTCATCATCCAACAAAAGTGTAGAGTATGCATTTATCTATTCTGTTATGTGATCAATGTTGAGAGTGTCCACTAGTGAAAGTCTAATCCCTAGGCCTTGTTCCTAAATACTGCATTACTACTTGTTTACTGTTTTACTGTGTGTTACTACTGCTGCAATACTACCACCATCAACTACACGCCGCAAGCTATTTTCTGCACCGTTGCTACTGCTCATACTTATTCATACCACCTGTATTTCACTATCTCTTCGCCGAACTAGTGCACCTATTTGGTGTGTTGGGGACACAAGAGACTTCTTGCTTTGTGGTTGCAGGTTGCATGAGAGGGATATCTTTGACCTCTTCCTCCCCGAGTTCGATAAACCTTGGGTGATCCACTTAAGGGAAAACTTGCTGCTGTTCTACAAACCTCTGCTCTTGGAGGCCCAACACTGTCTACAGGAAAGGAGGGGGAACGTAGACATCACAAAGCAGGATCTTATTGACGGAGATCCCTGAGGTGGAGGAGCTCGCCTTCTCCGGCCGCCGGAGCTCGACGAGACAAGACCTCCACACCCAGATGCACCAGATCTGACCCCAAAGATCTCGTGCCCTACTCCAAACTACCGGCAGACCGCCGAGACACTTAAACCTAACCCTATGTACAACTCCGGCGCCTCCCCTTTGCCATCTCCAGCCGGCAGCGCCGCCGGAGAGGGCTCAGGTTCGGCCCGGTCTCTCTCGGAGGACTCTCGAGGAGGAGGAGGGAGAGAGGAGAGCGGTGGGAGAGGAGAGCAACAACTCCCAGCTTGGGTAAAAACCTAGTACTCAGAAAACCGCAAGGACACGTAGCTGCCGCGCCCACACCTACGTGTACCGTGCTGGTGGGCAAACAAAGTGACAAAGAAATATGTTTGCAATCTCCACTTCCGATGATTGAAAGAGAGCTTATTTGTTCGACAAGGGCTCGACCAACAGGTAAGGATCGGTGATGTGCAGACCTAGGTAGTCAGGGTCGGCATTCCGATTCAGATCAATTTTTCTCCAACATAATCAAGTCGTAGCATCCCAGACTCTACTAGATTTCTCAACAAATATTTTATCCATGATGAATTTTTTATGGTAGTGTAAAAGAGGTGAAAATACTAGAAGTAAAATTTTAGCACTATGGTTTACACTAATATAGCCAAAAGAAAGTTAAAAAATCTCACCGGTACAAATTTCTCAACGAAAAGATAATGTAAAGTGGCTGCCGCGCCCACACCTACCTGTACCGTGATGGTGGGCAAACATAGTAACAAAGAAATATGTTTGCAATCTCGATCACTTCCGAGGATTGAAAGAGAGCTTATTTGTTCGGCAAGGGCTCGACCGACAGGTAAGGATCGGTGATGTGCAGACCTAGGTAGTCAGGGTCGGCATTTGGATTCAGATCAATTTTTCTCCAACATAATCGAGTCGTAGCATCCCAGACTCTACTACATTTCTCAACAAATATTTTATCCATGATGAATTTTTTATGGTCGTGTAAAAGAGGTGAAAATACTAGAAGTAAAATTTTAGCACTATGGTTTACACTAATATAGCCAAAAGAAAGTTAAAAAATCTCACCAGTACAAATTTCTCAACGAAAAGATGATGTAAAGTTTACCCTTCCACGTAGTTCCTTGAGCCCAGGATGAGAGCATACACCAGGTGTACTATATATGGTATTACATCTTGATTATTTGATATATATTATATCACAAATATATGCCTACTAGTCTATAAATAACATGTATTTTTATTAATTTTGTATGTAAATATGAAAAATATATCAAAGCAAAAAAACACATACCATCATAATCATCAAAGCACAATTTTATTAAATAAAAAATAGAATATAAAAGTAGCATGTCACTTGCCAAGATGACATATAGTGTCCGAACCTTCGGTCTTTTGCAATCTACATTGATGAGTCCTTCTTATGAGGCCTACTTTCACACTAATCAATCACATATGTCTCCAAACTTCCTAGAAATATGTTTTGCAATGTGAATTAAAAGTTTTAAGAGAAGTGAGAGCTTTGATGTAAGGTTTTTTAAGAGAGATCGAAGATCCTATAGGCTGATCATTTGGGGGTTGGAGGTAAATAAAGGGTTGTGAGGGAAGTGAAAATAACTGGGGAGGCTGACATAGTATGCTGCTATAGGTAAGTGAATGACTCAGTTAATCAGTTAGTAGAATCGGAAAAGTCCATAAATAGGATAGCGATTTTCCAATACCGTATAGGATTCTATGATTTGGATCGAGCTCAACATGGATTCTACCATTTTGGGATTCATAGTGGGATTTGAATCAAAATGATGCTCTAGGATCGTCAAATCGTACGAGTCCACGGGTTCGATCGGGATTCTAACTACCTTGGCAAAGACATAGGTTTGCCCAATCTCGAACCTCCCCCCCCCCACGGTTGGTACATATCCTACTCCATCATTCTCTTGTACTATATGATGAACTTACAAAGGATTACATTTTTCAGCTATAATTGGAGCTAGCCCGTACCCCTACTTTATATGAGCTCGCACCCTTCCAGGCCACGACGACCAAGACTCCAAGTACATGAAGGAATTTATCCAGGAGCTCCAATCGACCTACCTTCCGTGCGACGCCAAGACTTCCCGAAGACTCCCTTGACTAGACGGACATCGAATCAAGACACAAGATTAACCTGACGCGCAAGACTACAAAGACCTAGCATGCAACATGGAGATACTTAACACCGATGCCTATATATAGTGAAGTCCGTTCGTTTAGTAGAGGAGTTTGAACCATTACACTGATGACGTTGGGACTCCAAGTGCAGAGTGTTGTGTCAGTAGAGTACTTTCCCCACAAGGGTGACTCGAGGGTTATATAGAACTCCCGGGGAGTTGAATAAAGAGTTGTCCCTCCTCCTCTTCTTCTAGCAATCCTGCAAAGAAAATTAAAGCCTTGTGTTCCTAACTCCATCGTGTGGTTGTCAAGCACAAGGTTTCGTATTAGTAATAATAAATATAATTAGTAACACAAGTAATGTAAACTAGACAAATAAAGTAAACTAAGTAAAAGTAATAAAGGAGTGATTGTTTTTGGGTTTTCTGTGTAATAAAGAAAACTAAATATTTTGTATTTTTCAGATTAAAATAGTGCTGCAAATAGAAAGTAAGGTAAATGCAATGGGAACATGTTTCTTATGATTAAAATTGGGCTGGGATTCATGAGTTCACTTATCTATTCTCTCTTTAAAGTTGTAGTGGATAATAGCAATTCATCAAGGAGATAATAAGAATATAACTTCAATATGTGTAAGATACACATTCATATGGGCATCACGTCTTAATATAGAGATGATGCAACACATCTCTCTTATAGTCCACAAGAAAGGGAAAATTGAATGCAATCTTGTATTAAGAATTAACAGAGCATATCCATAAGTACTTTAACATGATGTTTGAATATCAAATATGCTACCTTGAACAAACCAAATCATCACTTCTGTGACGTGACAAACATAGCACATGCATTCACTTTATCCCTAGTGAGCTAGCAAAAGAAAAGGCAAAACCATACTAGATAATGAATTTGTTATCACTATTCAATCACTAAAACCACGCTACTCCATCTAACACACCCATCTTCCCACACATATTCTTGCATACAAGTTAGATAAGAACTCATACTTAAAAGGGGTACATAATATGCATCTATTAATACATCTTACGCAAAGTAGAGTCAAATTTCATAGCAAAGTATCATATAATAAAACCCACCTACATATATGATCATAATCATGTTGGGAAGCTCATATGCTACTAAGATCTATGAAGAACATGGGAGAAATAGATAAAGCTACCGCCACAAACCCATAGTCCAAAGGTTGAATACTCCCACTTGATCATGGTGTTGATGAGGAAGACTTTGGAGATCCCTCCGGCGACGGCTCCGGCTGAGTTTCCTCCTCCAATCTTCGCTGTCGTAGCCTCTGTTTTCGTGTTTCCGTGTTTCCGCGGTGCTCTCCTCTAGCGAACCCTCGGGGGTCATATATATAGGGGTTTTAGGTCAAAATAAGTCGGTTCACTAAAGAATCAAGCGAGTCGTACGATCGATGGCGAAAAGAGGTTGGGTGGCACGCCCCCTGACAAGGGATTAACTTGTCAATGCCTACATATTGTAGACTTAGGGTTTCGTATGAAGTAGAGGGCAAGTAGATCTCGAAGGTTCGGCTGAAAAGGTGCTTGACTCAGAATTAGGGTGGTGTGTTGACAATAGATTCAATCCTTTCTCCTTCCCTCGGCTCCCCTTTATATAGAAGGTGGAGCCAAGGCTTTCCGTGTCATACAAGTTATACACTCGAGAGGCTTATTCGGCCTTTCCTATATTATTACATTGTTCCTAATACAACTCTATTTTCCTTATCCGAAGTTCTCTGGGCTTCCGGACCTCCAAAGTTTTGGATCGTGGGCCTCACATCCTCGCCAGATAACCCTGGTGCTTTATGCGGCATGCTTATTTAGCATGCCTATGTCAGTAGCCCCCGAGATTTTGCTTGAATCGTAGAGTCGAGTAAAATCTCCATCGTAAAACTGAGTCACATATTTGTAACCCTTTCGCATCATAATGAATATTTTGCCCAATGTCTATTTTGTACAGGGATAACAGTAAATGGGGTTGGTTCATCTGACGGATCAAGTACCAGTTAACTGCTCTTGTGGCAAACCCGCATAAACCTACTTCAAGCTCGAGTCCCTGGAATCGAACTCGGGATACTGGCGTAATTCGACACGCGCCGATTAAGGACTTTCCGTGAGCCGAATCCCAGCTGTATTTTATCGAGTACCTAACGCGTCTGTTAGGATTTTTCTTCGTATGTGATGATACGGATAAAGTGGGAGAGCGCATTCGGTTGCGATACCATGCCACACAGGACAGATCCTGGGATCTTATCTTCGTAATCTTTTCAGAATTATGGCATTCAGAGTTTTTTATCGCATTGGATGCGCTCTGAGAATATATTGTCGAGTGCATTTTTTAGCTGCTGGAATTGTGTATTTAATCAAGTTAAGTCGTAAGAAATATCTTGATCTTCCGATGGGAGTACATGACGAGTTATATGTAACTCGAAGATGTACGATGGAAATTCTTCACCTGCAATTCTATATTGTCTTGTTATTTTCTCTTGTTTCTTCTTCCTAATATTTCATCGGGTGCGCAACCAGCGCTCCCGATGGGAGTAGCCCCCGAGGCTACAGCCGAGTGTTTGCACTTGGTTGTAGGCTCAACTTTTGTTATTTTGATCAACTCTGTATTTTTCTTTCGCCTCGTCATCTTATCAGAAGCATAAGCAATACTTCTGATAAGAGTAGCTCCGAGCATATGAACGGGTTCTTGCATCTGAGCATAGGCTCCCGAGTTTTCCTTTTTGACCGTTCATTTCCTTAGCAATTTTCTTCCCACTATATTTTACTTCACCACTCGAAGCTATTTTGACAATGATGTTGATGTTGACGACAACCACGTATAGCCACCTTGGGAAGCCACGAATCCTGGCAAACCACTGTTCCAAATCTCTGTACCTCTGACACGTCGCATAAGTAGGGCGCCCATGTCCTCCGGAATTCCCGGCACGCGCACGGTAGCTTCCCTCCAGTAATATTGGAGTGCTAAGACCATTCTACCCTTTGGACACACGTAGGGTTCGGAATCCTTCTCTCTTCATTCGACGGTTGAACGCTTCGTCTTCTTCCTATAAATTGGACCCTTGCCCTCAGTTATCCCCTTCGCTGCACCGCAAAATTCCTCTCTCTGCCCTTCTTCCTCCTCGAGCACCTCACGCCCACACTCTGCTTCCTCGCTGCTCCAGCAGGCTTTTCGTCATGCTTCCATGCACCAAGTGATGCTCGTCCTGCGCTTTAGGCACCGAAGAGCGCGTGGAGAAGGCCAAGATCTCCGGCTGGGAGAGGTCGAAGCTCTCCACGCAGGACCACAAGATGCTGAAGAAGATGGGCTTGTTCAATAAGGAGGCCATGAAGATGCCCGGAGACGAGAGTTCTCCTCATCCTCTTATCAGATTCCGGGTAACCTTTGTCGATTTCCTTATTCGCGGCCTTTCCGTTCCTGTTCACGAATTTCTTCCTAGCCTTCTCTTTGTCTACTGGATCCAGCTGCACCAGCTGACCCTAAACTCTCTCCTCTACATTTCTATTTTAATCACACTCAGTGAGTGTTTCCTGGGCATTCACCCTCACTGGGGCCTATGGAAACACATCTTTTATCTCCGGCGCAGCAACTCAAAGAATGTCATCTATAACGTAGGTGGCGTTTGTATGTGTGTTCACCCGGAAGTCGGGTATTTTGATGTCAAGTTCGCCGACTCCGTCCAAGGCTGGCGTCGGTAGTGGCTTTATGTCAAGGACGACTCCACGGATGCTCAAGAATACGGGCTTGCCCCTTTTGATGCTACCGAAGATATTCAGAGGCGCCAATCTTGGGATGCACAGGATTCTGCCGAAGAAAAGGCGGCCAGTAATGCTCTAATTGTGCGCATCCAAGAACTTTAGAACACACATGGAGTGGAATTATCGGGTGTGCAGATTATTGCCCACTTCTTGCGCGTCCAAATCCAGCCTCTCCAAGCCCAAAAAAATCCTATGTGGATGTATTCGGGCGTTGAAGATTCTGACAGGGTCTCTGCCGAGCTTCCTGTGATGGACTTGGAGAAGCTTGTCCGCCGCTTCACTTCATTGAGTAAGAATCATGAAGTCCCTTCTTCCTGCCGCGTGGAGCCATTCAGTGGCAGCCACGCCCATCCCGAAGTAAGTAGATTCTTTCGAGTTGCGTTCATGTTTTTTTGACCACCTGTTTTGCTTATGTGTTTTGATAGCTTTTCTTTTCCCTTGTCGTATTTTTTGCCTACAAAACCACCAGATTCTTTCTTCTCTCTCTCCGCTGCCTGAAGGTGAGGAAGTGGATGAGCGAACCGTCGTTCATGACGACTCGCAAGAATCCTCCAATCCTGAGAGCGAACCCGCGGGATCTCAAAAAACTGCGGGTTCCTCTGACCAAGAAACAGAATCAAAGCAACGCTCTAACTCTGCTCAATCCGTTTCTTCACCTCCTGATGCTTCTTCGGATAAACGCAAGAGGAAGAGAGACGATGATGAAGAAGATTCCGACACGTCCAATCTCGCCGAACCAGCCGCCGAAGAATCTTCTCCTGAAGATCAGGAGAACTTCAACCCCTACGCCACGACTGGCAATGTTAGCTCGTAAGTTGTTCTTTTTTGTTTCTTCATATCTTCTTTCTTTTAATTTCTTTATACTTATCTTTCTGCTATATTGGTAGAGGTGACGAAGAAGAAATAGAGCCCGAAGCTCATGGGCCAGCTAACACGAGCACCTCCAACACGTAGGTTCTCTCTGAGGATCAACATGCCGCGCCAGAAACATCGCCTCCCCTGCAAGTTACTCCGGAAGCGTCGACTCTAGCGCCCAGCCCCTGATGTCTACGCCCCCTCCTTTTCCTGTAGACAGTGTTGGGCCTCCAAGAGCAGAGGTTTGTAGAACAGCAGCAAGTTTCCCTTAAGTGGATCACCCAAGGTTTATCGAACTCGGGAGGAAGAGGTCAAAGATATCCCTCTCACCCCTGCAACCACAAAGCAAGAAGTCTCTTGTGTCCCCAACACACCTAATAGGTGCACTAGTTCGGCGAAGAGATAGTGAAATACAGGTGGTATGAATAAGTATGAGTAGTAGCAACGGCACCAGAAAAGTGCTTGCTGGCGTGTGGTTGATGGTGGTAATATTGCAGGAAGTACAGATGCAGTAAAACAGTAAACAAGGAGCGATAGCAGTATTTAGGAGCAAGGCCTAGGGATCATACTTTCACTAGTGGACACTCTCAACATTGATCACATAACAGAGTAAATAGATAGATGCTAGACTCTACACCCTCTTGTTGGATGATGAACACCACTAACTGTGTAGGATTACACGAACCCTCAATGCCGGAGTTAACAAGCTCCACAATATTCGATGTTCATATTTAAATAACCTTAGAGTGCACAACAGATCAACATAACCAAACCAAGTACTAACATAGCATGCACACTGTCACCATCACACTACGAAAGGAGGAATAGATCACATCAAAACTATCATAGCAATAGTTAACTTCATAATCTACAAGAGATCACAATCATAGCCTACGCCAAGTACTACACGATGCACACACTGTCACCATTACACCGTGCAGGAGGAATAAACTACTTTAATAACATCACTAGAGTAGCACATAGATGAATTGTGATACAAAACACATTGCAATCATAAAGAGATATAAATAAGCACTTCACTATGCCTTCATAACTGAATAAGTATTCTGTGAAATATAGCCTAAGAGACCCACACGGTGCACACACTGTCACCTTTACACACGTGGGACAAGGAGTCTCCTGAGATCACATAAGTAAACCCCACTTGACTAGCATAATGACATCTAGATTACAAGCATCATCATATGAATCTCAATCATGTAAGGCAGCTCATGAGATTATTGTATTGAAGTACATAGGAGAGAGATTAACCACATAGCTACCGGTACAGCCCCGAGCTTCGATGGAGAACTACTCCTTCCTCATGGGAGACAGCAGCGTTGATGAAGATGGCGGTGGTGTCGATGGAGAAGCCTTTCGGGGCACTTCCCCATCCCCAGCGTGCCGCAACGGAGACTCCTGTCCCCCAGATCTTGGCTTCGTGATGGCGGCGGCTCTGGAAGGTTTCTCGTACCGTGGCTTTTATGTATCGAAGATTTAGGTCGAGGGGCTTCTTATAGGCGAAGAAGCGGCGTCAGAAGGGGTCTGGGGCCACCAGACACTAGGGCGGCGCGGCCAGGGCCTGGGCCGCGCCGGCCCCATGTGTGGGCCCCCTGTGGCCCCTCTCTGGCGGCTCTCGAATGTTCTGGAAGCTCCCGGGATTCTAAGATGCTCGGGTTGATTTCGTCCAATTCCGAGAATATTCCCTTACTAGGATTTCTGAAACCAAAACAGCAGAACAGGAACTGGCCCTTCGGCATCTCGTCAATAGGATAGTTCCGGAAAACGCATAAAAATGACATAAAGTGTGCATAGAACATGTAGATATCATCAATAATGTGGCATGGAACATAAGAAATTATCGATACGTCGGAGACGTATCAGCATCCCCAAGCTTAGTTTCTGCTCGTCCCGAGCAGGTAAACGATAACAAAGATAATTTTTGGAGTGACATGCCATCATAACCTAGATCATACTATTGTAAGCATATGTAATGAATGCAGTGATCAAAACAATGTAAATGACATGAGTAAACAAATGAATCATAAAGCAAAGACTTTTCATGAATAGTACTTCAAGACAAGCATCAATAAGTCTTGCATAAGAGTTAACTCATAAAGCAATAATTCAAAGTAAATGTATTGAAGCAACACAAAGGAAGATGAAGTTTCAGCGGTTGCTTTCAACTTGTAACGTATATCTCATGGATAGTTGTCAATGCAAAGTAATATAACAAGTGCAATATGCAAGTATGTAGGAATCAATGCACAGTTCACACAAGTGTTTGCTTCTTGAGGTGGAGAGAGATAGGTGAACTGACTCAACATAAAAGTAAAAGAAAGGTCCTTCAAAGAGGAAAGCATCGATTGCTATATTTGTGCTAGAGCTTTGGTTTTGAAAACAAGAAACAATTTTGTCAACGGTAGTAATAAAGCATATGTGTTATGTAAATTATATCCTACAAGTTGCAAGCCTCATGCATAGTATACTAATAGTGCCCGCACCTTGTCCTAATTAGCTTGGATTTACATTGATTATCATAGCATAGCACATGTTTCAACCAAGTGTCACAAAGGGGTACCTCTATGCCGCCTGTACAAAGGTCTAAGGAGAAAGCTCGCATTGGATTTCTCGCTTTTGATTATTCTCAACTTAGACATCCATACCGGGACAACATAGACAACAGATAATGGACTCCTCTTTAATGCATAAGCATTCATGATGAGGACATCCCTACCTCACTACTGCCTCCGTCATTACAAGCTGAAGATGAACCTGCTGTGAAGCTCAAGTCCGATGAAGTAAGGATTGGACCAATAACAAGAGCTCGTGCGAAGCTACTTAAACAACAGGTGAATTTGTTTCTAAACGATACTTTGATTGATGAGAACTTTATACTGCCTAAGTCCTATGATTTATGTATCATTAGGTATCAAGAGGAGACAAGCATCGCACGAGGAGGAGAGGAGCAGCTGGACATGAAGACGGACATCAAGATGGACGTGAAGCTGGACATGAAGATATCTCATGGACGCGCGAGGGAGGAGCGGGAGGAAGGCGCGAGAGGAGAAGCAGAAAGTCCAGGCCGGTCCCACCGGCCGGCCCTGCGGCAGCCCGGTCCCGACCCGATGGACCGGCGCAACCGACCGGCCAACCGGATTTTGACGCTGAGCAGAAAACCGGAAACCTCGCAGTTTCCCGGTTTCCGCCCGGTCGACCGGACCCACGACCGGACCACCCGGTCCACAGCCCGGTTGACCGGATTCCAGACCGGACGCGTCCGAGTCTGTTCGACCGCATCTATTCGGGTCGGTTTTCTTTGTATCTTTTCGACCAGAACTTGTCCCGACGCCTATATAAGTGCCCAGGACGCCCCCTAGCTGCTTTAGACCACGTTTAAGATAAACCCTAGTTCTTAGTTGTTTGCTTATGCAAAACTATTGAATACCTACACCATATTGCTTGATATTGTGTAGATCCTGAAAAAGTCTTGTGTGATCTGTTGTTCCATTGGGAATTAGAAGGTTGCAACTTACCGCTTCGTGGTCGGCGGCTACGTGCGCAAGTGTGTGGAGTTGCGAATATCTTGCAGGGTTGAGAGCTGTTGCATTGGCGACAGGGACCAATCGAGAGATCTCGTTGCGTCATACAAGTTATCATCCACTACATCGTCGTGTTCCTCCGCTGCTATCACCCCGTGATCATCATCACCACCGTTGCTTACTGAGAAGATCGGGCCACCCCATATCATCTTGGTATCAGATTTCCAGTTTTCCTCGGTAAGCCATCCACAATCCACCCCATAGTTGAGTTGTGAGTGTTTTCCTATCCAGAAAAAGCCAAAAATATTAGGGTTAGGGTTTGCCATAGCCTTAGATTGCACTAATTTCGAGTTTTAGTTGCTTTTCATAGTTGTTTTTGCGTATCTTTGTCTTCCATCTAGTTTTTAGGGTTTGCGTTTACTCTATCATCTTGTGTTTACTTTATCAAGTGGTGTCAGTTTTTCTTACTCCGAGTCCACATAGCGTACAGTGTGCTTTTCCCAACCATAGCCACAGCCTATCGATATACGTGACTAGGAACTTCCCCAGAAGAGACTAGTTTTACCGCTCGTCAGGCTGCTCATTAGGGTTTGGTGCGTTGCATATTGTGTTGGCCGTGTTATCAAGGAGTTGAGTCATAAAATAAAAAAAAAACAGAAAATTGAACAGAAGCAAAAAGAGCTACATAGCTGCGTGTGTTCTACAAAAAGAAAATCCAAAAAGAAAAGTGAAGTGCTAGTTGAATCAAGTGAAGGCCTAAGTTACTTTACTGCACCCGTAGTTGAGCAATCCTGTGCCTGTCTCGTTGAGCTTTGCTAGCGTCTCTCGTGTGCATTGCAACCTTTCCCACATATAGTTGCATTGCCCCATTATATCGCCTTGTGTGAGTATCATTGGTTGTTTACGGTCAGCGGTAGAGCTTGTTATTGGTGCAAATAGGTAGCCTACCTACAGCCCCACATATATCCTGCTTTGCCATGTGATTTGTTCTTATACCCTTGATATTCGCTTCGCTACATCCGTGCACTAGTTGTTACTACAAGTGGTAAGCAACACTAATTTACTTTGGAACAGTAAGATTTCCTTTTCTTATCAGTTTTTGAGTGAGTTGGGAGAGTACCACCATATATTTTTGATTTAGTGCACTAATCTACTAACGATGTCTGCTAGTGATCATAAACTTGTTAACCAGGAAAACAAGAGTGCTGCAGATATTATCACATGGAGGGAGTATGAGGCTCTTCGTAATGAGATGCGACATGAATTCCGCGCTCAGGATGATGAGCTTAAGGGGACGGTCCAAGAGATCTCCCAAAAGTTGGATGCTACACATGTGACCGTCACTACAATGCAAGATCAAATGACGGATGTACAGCGCAGTCTTGTTGATTTGCGCTTGGCTGTTGAGAATTTGACCGCACGACAACAACAAGACGATGATGAAGATCCTGAGCTTCAAGATGACGCCCACAATGCTCGTGGTGCGCCTCGTGGTGATCGTGCTCGCGGTGGGGTTCCACTTGGCCGCAATGGTCGTGGGCATGATGAGGAAGATGGATTGGGTAAGCCCAAATTTTCTATCCCCAAGTTCGAAGGAGGTGCTGATGTTGAAGAATACCTCACTTGGGAGCTCAAGATTGAGAAGTTGTGGAATCTACATCCGCACTACACTGAAGATAGAAAGATCAAGCTTGCTTCTTCTGAATTTGATGGCTATGCTTTGCGTTGGTGGGATGCTTTTGTTCGTAACCGAGACGAGGATGGTGAGCAACCTATACGTACATGGCGTGCCATGAAGGAGGCGATGACTTCTCGCTTTGTGCCTACAAATTACTTGCGGAATATATATGATAAGATGACTCTATTGAGACAAGGTGTGAAGACTGTTGATGAATACTACATGGAGATGGAGATGCTAATGCAGCGTGGCCGTGTCCGTGAGTCCCTTGAGATGACAATGCAGTGTTTTCTGAACGGTTTGAAGTATGATATCAAAGGCATTGTTCGTCACTACAGCTACACCAATATGAACCAATTGTTACATCATGCAAGAGAAGCTGAATCACAGTTGGCTGACGAAGCAAAGATCAAAGGACGAGCTACATGAGCTGGGCGTTTCACACCCCGCACGGCCCCATCTACGGCGCCGGCGCCTTCGACACGCTCCGCCCCTTACTCTACTCCTAGTAAGCCGGTCTCCAATGTGTCTAACACAAAGAAGTCCGAATCTGCTGCAAGTACGAGTGGCTCTAATGTGTCTACTGCGCGTAACCGTGATATGATTTGTCATACATGTGGTGGCAAAGGTCACTTCAAGAGAGATTGTCCTAACCGTAAAGTCATGATTATCAATGAGGACAATGAGTATGAGACTGGAGATGATGTTGATCCTAATGCTCCAGAAGATGATGACTATGACACTGATGGTGAAGATGCATATCCGTCTGATGCTCGCACCATTGTTGTGTTGCAGCGTGCTCTTAATGTGTTGCCTAGTGCATCTACTCAGCGCTGCAATTTGTTCCAAACAAAAGCTTTAGTTGGTCCTGACAAGGCTTGCAAGGTCATTATTGATGGTGGGAGTTGCCGCAATTTAGCAAGCAAAGAGTTGTGCACCAAGCTGAAGTTGAAGTATCTACCGCACCCGCATCCATACTATATTCAGTGGTTGAGCGACAATGGTGAGATGAAGGTAAACCACATGGTGCGTGTTGAATTTGCTATTGGACCGTATAAGGATTGCATTGACTTTGATGTCGTTCCTATGACGGTGTGTCACCTCTTATTGGGTCGGCCTTGGCTCTATGACCGTTCTGTGCAACACAATGGCCGCGCCAATACATATCACTTGGAGTTCAAGGGCAAGAAAATCAACCTACAGCCTATGACACCACAGCAAATTGTCAATGAGTCTTGTTAGAAAGTTGAAGTGAACTTGGAGGATGCTTCTTTAGATAGGCGAGAGAATTGTAATGTTGTGAGTGATATAACGAAAAGTGAGCGAGTGAATTCCTTAGTCTCATTAGCCACCAAAGAAGACATGAGAGAATTTAGTGAGGATCCTACAGCCATGCCTCTTGTGCTCTTGTACAGGGGTACGGTTTTGGTTTCTAACGACATGACCCCTCTTCCTCTTGGTGTTTCTAATGTTTTGCAGGAATTTGGTGACGTGTTTCCGGATGAGGTACCCGCAGGACTTCCACCATTGCGAGGTATTGAGCATCAAATCGACTTGATTCCCGGAGCTTCGCTACCCAATCGGGCACCATATAGAACGAACCCCGAAGAGACGAAGGAGATACAGAAGCAAGTACAAGCGCTACTCGACAAAGGTTATATCCGCATAAGCCTTAGTCCTTGTGCTGTTCCTGTTATTCTAGTTCCTAAGAAAGATGGTACATGGCGTATGTGCGTAGATTGTAGAGCGATAAACAACATTACTATTCGATATCGTCATTATTCCCCGTTTAGAGGATATGCTAGATGAATTGAGTGGTGCTGCTGTGTTCTCTAAAATTGATTTGCGTAGTGGTTATCATCAAATTAGGATGAAAGAAGGGGATGAGTGGAAAACAGCCTTTAAAACAAAATTTGGTTTATATGAGTGGTTAGTAATGCCTTTTGGTCTAACTAATGCACCTAGCACTTTCATGAAACTGATGAACCATGTTTTGCGTGAATTTATTGGCAAGTTTGTGGTTGTGTACTTTGATGACATATTAATCTACAGCCGCAATGAATCTGATCATACTATACATATTCGACATGTTTTGCAAGTGTTGCGTGATAATAAACTCTATGGTAATCTTGAGAAGTGCACATTTTGCAAAGATAAGGTCATATTTCTGGGTTATGTTGTCTCTAAGCATGGAGTAGAAGTAGATGTGTCTAAGATTGAAGCTATTCAAAATTGGCCTACTCCCATGAATGTGAGTCAAGTACGAAGTTTTCATGTTCTAGCTGGGTTTTATCGCCGTTTTGTGCCCAATTTTTCTACTATTGCTGCACCTTTGAATGATTTGACTAAAAAGGGTGTTGTCTTTGAGTGGGGCGTTGCCCAAGATCATGCTTTTGATGAACTAAAACGATTGTTAACTTCTGCACCGTTGCTTGCACTTCCTGATTTCAATAAGCAATTTGAGATTGAATGTGATGCTAGTGGTATTGGAATTGGTGGTGTGTTGATGCAAGAGGGTCGTCCAATTGCATATTTTTCTGAGAAACTTTCCGGTGCTAAGTTGAACTATCCTATCTATGATAAAGAATTGTATGCTTTAATTAGAGTTCTTGAGGTTTGGCAACATTATTTGTGGCCAAAAGAATTTATCATACATTCTGATCATGAAGCTTTGAAATACCTGAAAGCTCAGTCTACTTTGCATAAGCGTCTTGCTAAGTGGGTTGAGTTCATTGAGTCTTTTCCATATATTATTAAGCATAAGAAGGGAAAAGATAATATTGTTGCTGATGCTCTATCCAGGAAGAATATGCTATTAACTCACCTTGATGTTAAAATTCCTGGATTAGAAGTGCTATGTGATTTATATGCTACTGATCATGATTTTGCTGAACCATATCGCTTATGTGCTCTTGGTAAAGCATGAGAAAAATATCACATACATGATGGGTTCTTGTTTAGAGCTAACAAACTATGTGTTCCAGAATCGTCTGTGCGTTTGCTCTTATTGCAGGAATCACATGCTGGAGGTTTGATGGGTCACTTTGGGCGTGAGAAGACGCTACTCATGCTAGCTGACCACTTTTATTGGCCAAAGATGAGGAGGGATGTGGACAGGTATGTGAAGAGGTGCATTACTTGCAACAAGTCCAAGTCCAAGCTGAAGCCTCACGGTTTGTATACTCCATTACCGGCACCTACTACACCTTGGGAAGATATTAGTATGGATTTTGTGTTGGGTTTTCCGCGTACTAAAAGAGGCCATGATTCTATATTTGTGGTCGTGGACAGATTTTCTAAAATGTCACACTTTATTGCCTGCCACAAAAGCGACGATGCGTCGCATATTGCTAACCTGTTTTTCAGGGAGGTTGTGCGACTACATGGAGTCCCGAAGACAATTGTTTCTGATCGTGACGTGAAGTTTATGAGCTACTTCTGGAAGACGCTTTGGAGAAAGCGACGAAGCTGCTTTTCACTACTTGTCATCCTCAAACTGATGGACAAACTGAAGTGGTGAATAGAACATTGTCACAACTATTGCGATCCATGATCAAGAAGAACTGAAGGAGTGGGAAGAGTGTTTGCCACATGTGGAGTTTGCTTACAACAGGGCGGTACACTCTACCACAGAGCTGTGTCCTTTTGAAGTGGTGTATGGTTTCAAACCCATTACTCCACTTGACTTGTTGCCTTTACCCATTCACGAGAGAGTTAATATGGAGGCATCCAAGAGGGCATATTTTGTGCGTAAGATCCATGTGAAGACTAAAGAGTTGATAGAGAAGAAAGGCAAGAGCAATGCTGCAAGGATGAAGCGTAAGGAGATGTTGTTCAAGCCTGGTGATATGGTCTGGGTACATTTTCGCAAGGATAGGTTCCCTGAGGACGTCTAAGTTGATGCCTCGTGGTGCTGGTCCTTACAAAGTGCTTGCCAAGATCAATGATAATGCATACTCAATAAATCTTCCAATTGATGAGTTTGGTGTCAGTAATTCTTTCAATGTTGCTGATTTGACACCATATGACGGAGAAGACCTTGGAGCGTCGGGGTCGACGCCTTTTGAAGGGGGGATGATGAGGACATCCCTACCTCACTACTACCTCCGTCATTACAAGCAAGATGAACCTGCTGTGAAGCTCAAGTCCGATGAAGTAAGGATTGGACCAATAACAAGAGCTCGTCCGAAGCTACTTAAACAACAGGTGAATTTGTTTCTAAACGATACTTTGATTGATGAGAACTTTATACTGCCTAAGTCCTATGATTTATGTATCATTAGGTATCAAGAGGAGACAAGCATCGCACGAGGAGGAGAGGAGCAGCTGGACATGAAGACGGACGTCAAGATGGACGTGAAGTCGACATGGAGCCGGACATGAAGATATCTCATGGACGCGCGAGGAGAGCGGGAGGAAGGCGCGAGAGGAGAAGCGAAGTCCAGGGCGGCCCTGCACCCCGACCGCCCCTGTGCCGGCAGCCCGGTCCCCGACCCCCGACGCGCCAACCGGACCGGCGCCAACCGATTTTGACGTCTACGACGAAACCGGAAACCTCAGCTTCCCGTTTCCCCCGGCGACCGGACCCACGACCGGACCACCCGGTCCACAGCCCGATTGACCGGATTCCAGACCGGACGCGTCCGTCTTCGACCGATCTATTCGGGTCGGTTTTCTTTGTATCTTTCGACCAGAACTTGTCCCGGACGCCTATATGCCCGTGACGCCCCTAGCTGCTTTAGACCACGTTTAAGATAAACCCTAGTTCTTAGTTGTTTGCTTATGCAAAACTATTGAATCCTACACCATATTGCTTGATATTGTGTAGATCCCGAAAAAGTCTTGTGTGCTGTTCCATTGGGAATTAGAAGGTTGCAACTTACCGCTTCGTGGTCGGCTACGTGCGCAAGTGTGTGGAGTTGCAAATATCTTGCAGGGTTGAGAGCTGTTGCATTGGCGACAGGACCAATCGAGAGATCTCGTTGCGTCATACAAGTTATCATCCACTACATCGTCGTGTTCCTCCGCTGCTATCACCCCGTGATCATCATCACCACCGTTGCTTACTGAGAAGATCGGGCCACCCCATATCAATTCAACAACAGATAATATTCTCATAAGAGATTGAGGTTTGTTGTCCAAACTAAAACTTCCACCATGGAACATGGCTTTAGTTAGCGGCCCAATGTTCTTCTCTAACAATATGCATACTCAAACCATTTGATCATGATAAATCACTCTTACTTCAGACAAGACGAACATGCATAGCAACTCACATGATATTCAACAAAGAAATAGTTGATGGCGTCCCTAGGAACATGGTTATCGCTCAACAAGCAACTTAATAAGAGATAAAGTGCATAAGTACATATTCAATACCACAATAGTTTTTAAGCTATTTGTCCCATGAGCTATATATTGTAAAGGTGAAGAATGGAAATTTTAAAGGTAGCACTCAAGCAATTTACTTTGGAATGGCGGAGAAATACCATGTAGTAGGTAGGTATGGTGGACACAAATGGCATAGTGGTTGGCTCAAGGATTTTGGATGCATGAGAAGTATTCCCTCTCGATACAAGGCTTAGGCTAGCAAGGTTTATTTGAAGCAAACACAAGTATGAACCGGTACAGCAAAACTCACATAAAAACATATTGCAAGCATTATAAGACTCTACACCGTCCTCCTTGTTGTTCAAACCCTCACCAGAAAATATCTAGACTTAGAGAGACCAATCATGCAAACCAAATTTTAACAAGCTCTACAGTATTTCTTCACTAATAGGTGAAAAGTACATGATGCAAGAGCTTAAACATGAGCACAACAATTGCCAAGTATCAAATTATCCAAGACATTTTACCAATTACTACATGTAGCATTTCCCGTTTCCAACCATATAACAATTTAACGAAGAAGAAACTTTCGCCATGAATATTATGAGTAAAGGCTAAGGACATATTTGTCCATATGCAACAGCGGAGCGTGTCTCTCTCCCACACAAGGATGAACTTATTCAAGCAAAAAAAAATAGATGCTCCAAGTAAATTACATAAGATGTGACCGAATAAAAATATAGTTTCAAGAGAAGAAACCTGATAAGTTGATGAAGAAGGGGATGCCTTGGGCATCCCCAAGCTTAGATGCTTGAGTCCTCTTGAAATATGCAGGGATGAACCACGGGGCATCCCCAAGCTTAGACTTTTCACTCTTCTTAATCATATATCATCCTCCTCTCTTGACCCTTGAAAACTTCCTCCACACTAAACTCAAAACAAACTCATTAGAGGGTTAGTGCATAATTAAAAATTCACATGTTCAGAGGTGACAGAATCATTCTTAACACTTCTGGACATTGCACAAAGCTACTGGAGGTTAATGGAACAAAGAAATCCATCCAACACAGCAAAAGAGGCAATGTGAAATAAAAGGCAGAATCTGTCAAAACAGAACAGTCCGTAAAGACGTATTTTTAAGAGGCACCAGACTTGCTCAGATGAGAAAACTTAAAACTAATGAAATTTGCGTACATATCTGAGAATCACGCACGTAAATTGGCATAATTTTGTGAGTTACCTATAGAGAATTAGACCCAGATTCGTGACAGCAAAGAAATCTGTTTCTGCGCAGTAATCCAAATCTAGTATGAACCTTACTATCAAAGACTTTACTTGGCATAACAATGCAACAAAACTAAGATAAGGAGAGGTTGCTACAGTAGTAACAACTTCCAAGACTCAAATATAAAACAAAATTATTGTAGTAAAATAAACACATGGGTTATTTCCCAAGAAGTTCTTTCTTTATAGCCATTAAGATGGGCTCAACAGTTTTAATGATGCACTCGCAAGAAATAGTAGTTGAAGCAAAAGAGAGCATCAAGAGGCAAATTCAAAACAAATTTAAGCCTAACATGCTTCCTATGAAAAGGAATCTTGTAAATAAACAAGTTATGTAGGCTTAATGCAACAAGCATAAAAAGATAAAACAAGTGTAACTTAAAAAATTTCAGCATATAGAGAGGTGTTTTAGTGACATGAAAATTTCTACAACCGTATTTTCCTCTCTCATAATAACTTTCAGTAGTGTCATGAGCAAACTCAACAATATAACTATCACATAAAGCATTCTTATCATGAGTCTCATGCATAAAATTATTGCTACTCCCAACATAAGCATAATCAATTTTATTAGTTGTAGTGAGGAGCAAATTCAACAAAGTAGCTATCATTATTATTCTCATCATCAAATATAGGAGGCATATTGTAATCATAATTAAATTTATCCTCCATAACAGGTGGAACCAAAAGATCAATATCATTATAATCATCATAAATAGGAGGCAAAGTATCATCAAAGTAAATTTTCTCCTCAATGCTTGGGGGACTAAAAATATCATGCTCATCAAAACCAGCTTCCCCAAGCTTAGAATTTTTCATAGCATTAGCAACAATAGTGTTCAAAACATTCATATTAATAACATTCCCATTAGCATTCATATAAAGTTCCATGGGTTTTTTAATTCTCTCTTCAAACACATCATGTCCCAATTCAAGATAAAGTTCATAAAGATCTCTCATATTTTTGTTGTTTTCCATTATGCCTTACTAGTGTAAACAAGAAACAAAAAGATGCAATTGCAGGATCTAAAGGAAATAGCTTCGAGCACACACAATGGCGCCAGAAAAGTACTATTACCTGGAACCGAAGTATGAGTGCCTTTTAACTTTCCTCCCCGGCAACGGCGCCAGAAAATAGCTTGATGTCTACGCCCTCCTTTTCCTTGTAGTGTTGGGCCTCCAAGAGCAGAGGTTTGTAGAACAGCAGCAAGTTTCCCTTAAGTGGATCACCCAAGGTTTATCGAACTCGGGAGGAAGAGGTCAAAGATATCCCTCTCATGCAACCCCAACCACAAAGCAAGAAGTCTCTTGTGTCCCCAACACACCTAATAGGTGCACTAGTTCGGCGAAGAGATAGTGAAATACAGGTGGTATGAATAAGTATGAGTAGTAGCAACGGCACCAGAAAAGTGCTTGCGGGCGTGTGGTTGATGGTGGTAATATTGCAGGAAGTACAAATGCAAGAAAACAAGAAACAAGCAGCGATAGCAGTATTTAGGAACAAGGCCTAGGGATCATACTTTCACTAGTGGACACTCTCAACATTGATCACATAACAGAATAAATAGATAGATGCTAGACTCTACACCCTCTTGTTGGATGATGAACACCACTAACTGTGTAGGATTACACGAACCCTCAATGCCGGAGTTAACAAGCTCCACAATATTCGATGTTCATATTTAAATAACCTTAGAGTGCACAACAAATCAACATAACCAAACCAAGTACTAACATAGCATGCACACTGTCACCATCACACTACGAAAGGAGGAATAGATCACATCAAAACTATCATAGCAATAGTTAACTTCATAATCTACAAGAGATCACAATCATAGCCTACGCCAAGTACTACACGATGCACACACTGTCACCATTACACCGTGCAGGAGGAATAAACTACTTTAATAACATCACTAGAGTAGCACATAGATGAATTGTGATACAAAACACATTGCAATCATAAAGAGATATAAATAAGCACTTCACTATGCTCTTCATAACAGTGAATAAGTATTCTGTGAAATATAGCCTAAGAGACCCACACGGTGCACACACTGTCACCTTTACACACGTGGGACAAGGAGTCTCCGGAGATCACATAAGTAAAACCCACTTGACTAGCATAATGACATCTAGATTACAAGCATCATCATATGAATCTCAATCATGTAAGGCAGCTCATGAGATTATTGTATTGAAGTACATAGGAGAGAGATTAACCACATAGCTACCGGTACAGCCCCGAGCCTCGATGGAGAACTACTCCTCCTCATGGGAGACAGCAGCGTTGATGAAGATGGCGGTGGTGTCGATGGAGAAGCCTTCCGGGCACTTCCCCGTCCCGGCAGCGTCGGAACAGACTCTCTGTCCCCGCATCTTGGCTTCGCGATGGCGGCGGCTCTGGAAGGTTTCTCGTACCGTGGCTTTTCTGTATCGAAGATTTAGGTCGAGGGGCTTCTTATAGGCGAAGAGGCGGCGTGAGAAGGGGTCTGGGGCCACCAGACACTAGGGTGGCGCGGCCAGGGCCAGGGCCGCGCCGGCCCCATGTGTGGGCCCCCCTGTGGCCCCTCTCTGGCGGCTCTCGAGTGTTCTGGAAGCTCCCGGGATTCTAAGATGTTGGCGTTTCGTCCAATTCCGAGAATATTTCCTTACTAGGATTTCTGAAACCAAAAACAGCAGAAAACAGGAACTGGCCCTTCGGCATCTCGTCAATAGGTTAGTTCCGGAAAACGCATAAAAATTACATAAAGTGTGCATAAAACATGTAGATATCATCAATAATGTGGCATGGAACATAAGAAATTATCGATACGTCGGAGACGTATCAGCCCCCGAGCACCGAATCTGAAAAAGGCTAGAACTAGGGCTGCTGGCAAATATGAGCTTGTTAGTGGGAGCGTGTCGATTCCTCTCCTTGAAGATGTAAGTTTTCCTATCTTGATTGTCGCCTTTTTTCTGTTTGACCTATTTTTTCTTATCGACTTTTCCGCAGTCCTTGATAAAGGAGCTGGTTGACTTGGGTTCCCATTTCATCGGGTTCCGTGACGAGGCCGCAACTTTGAAAGGTGAAGCTTTATCTCTCTTTGTATCTTATTTGTTCTTATCTTGTTTTTGCACCTTCTCTTACTTTTTCCTTCTAGAGGCGCTACGTCATGCTGAAGAGCGCGCCGACAATCTGGAGTCCAAGCTCAAGGCTAGCGAGGAGGCCAAGCTTAAAGCTAGGAAGGGGTCCAAGCTCAAAGCCGACGATCTGGTAGCCAAGCTCAGAGCCAGCGAGGAGGCTCGCAAGAAAGCTGAGAAGGATGCTTCCGGTGTCGAGGATTTGCGCCGAAGACTTCAAGCCGCTGAAGATGCTTTGAGCGACAAGGAGGCTAAGCAGGTTGAGCGCGAGAATAATATAATCATGCCGCTCGAGACGCAATCTCGAAGATTTTCAAGTACTACTATCTTTCCCTTTGTCCTTCCGGTTTTTCTTGTGCTAACCTTATCTTTTGGTATTGATGAAGTCCTGCTTTTCCCCAGCAGGGAAGATGGGTGAGCAGTACACTTTGAGCCAAGAATCGGAGGATTGTCTTCTGGACACTCTCGATATTCTTGAGCTGAACTGCGACTTGGCGCGCAAATGCATAACTTCTGCGCGAAATGCGTTGAAGCGCATCTTCCCCCACTTCTTCCCGAAGGATGCTCAACCCCAGGTTTTCTCTCAGCTTACCCATCATTTTATGGCAGAGGATGATCCAGCTTTGGCCTATCGTCCAGCCAGCTTGAAGATTGGAGTCGAAGGGACCATCGCTTTAGTGGCTGACAAGGGATTAACTCGTCAATGCCTACGGATTGTAGACTAGGGTTTAGTTGGAAGTAGAGGGCAAGTAGATCTCGAGGGTTTCAGCCGAAAAGTACTCGACGACTAGAAAATTAGGGTTATGTTGACAATAAATCGATCCTCTCTTCGTCCCTCGACTCCCCCTTATATAGGAGGCGGAGTCGAGGGTTCCGTGATAAACAAGTTACAGAGTTCGGGAGACAATCTGAGTCCCGTAGTAATTACAAGTCGATATTCCTAATATAATTCTATCTTTCCAAACTCTCTCCTAACTTAGACAATCTATCATCCCACGAATCTGGTAAACCATACGAGAGAAAACGATCCACCATACACCCACGCATACGAGAGAAACCCTAGACGAAAAAGGAAAGGTACGAGAAAGGGTACACGAACCTTCGGCAGCCATCGCCGACGAGCCGACGAATCGAATCGCCCGCCGTCGGAAGGAAGAACCAGGCGAAGAAGCCCAGCGCCAGCCACCGGAAGCGAACCAGGGGAGGTAGGCGAACCAAGCAAACCCAGCGAGGAAGAAGCGAGATGAGAAAGAGAAATGAAGCTACCACGAAAATTGTATGGGCCAGGCCCATACGACGAGGAGGGTGTGCGGAGCGCCAGATCGCTCCCGCAGTGAGCCGAGAATAGGGATCGCCCACCCCAGCTCTAAGACAAATGGGAATGAAATTGGTGGGGGAAAGGAAAAGCAGCAGGTCTGCAGGCCGAGACCTCGCGTGCGAGAGACAGAGAGAGTGGAGGGGCCAAGCGAGCGCCTCCTGAGTGTGGGCGGCGGCCCTGGAGGAAAATCCCCTCGCGTGCCGTTTAGGGCAAAAGGGTCGACTTGGCCCTTGGGAGGCCTGGTTGCGGGAGCTGGGCATTTTTCTCTTCTTAAAATAAATGGGAAAACATTTTCGAAATGACTTCAATCTGAACCTGGCTTGCAGCAATTTGTAGCATCTCCCTTTTTATTGCTACTGGATATGTACATCGTTGTAAGGACAGAGAATGAGAGAAGCGCATCAATCATCTTGGATCGGCTTTTGTTCAAAATTTGATTGGAAACGATGAACTGCAAAATCAACCTACGCTACGCTATCAGCTAAGTAGCAGTTCTGATTGCTACAACTACTATAGAGATTTTAACAGATAGAAAATAAGGATCAAAATCCTTCTGAAACTTCGTGATTAGCTATCTCACAAGAAAACACACAGGCTCCTCCAGAAAAGCTTTTTTGCTTGGCATAACCAAGTTTTATCTCAATTAAAAGGAATTATTAGATTAATTTCTAAGCATTTTTAAACGACATATTATTTCAGGTTTTCCTACCTCTTTGGCATCTGTCCACCACCTAGCTCGGGGACCCGACGACTTTCATTGTGAGCCTCCCTAGCTTAGGGCAACGACGTCCATTACCCAAGTGACGCCTCTACCCAGCAAGGTGAGCCCGACACCGACATCGCATGGGCGCACTGTGGGTCTGTGGCCTCAAACACCACCCCCGGATTCACCTTGTACTCTACAACCGCGACGTCATAATGGAGTTAGCAGCGCGGCGCTACATCCCTCATCATCCGAGAAGAACGGGGCCGGACGCTTGATTATCCAGCCGTTGCGAAGCACGGGTATTGTCCTAGCAGTCTAATTTAACGTGATACCATAGTATGAGCATTCAGCTGTTCCTATACTACTTGCAGATGTACTTCCGCGGAGCACATGATCGACGCCGTGCTGTAGTCATATCGTGATTACCGTTTCTAACAGCCGTTCCCCAAGAAGCTTGTAATTGCTCAAATCAGACGCTTTTACTGCAAGGTGTGAAGGTTTCTGCCAATGACCAAAGGCAGACACACCTCCAGAAGCTGCTGAATGACGAGCACTAGATGATGCTTCAATACACCTATTTCTGACTCTGCAGTTACATAAGTATAAGTATAGCTCGTACTTTTGCCTCCAATGCATCAGAACATAAGAGTTCAGAGAGCACTTGCGGTATGGAAGAATGTCTTTCTTTTTCATTAAAATGTCATAGCTGAAGTCAGGTTTCCATTCATGTTGGCGTTAAATAAAGTCAATCAATCACAGTCAATTGGTAAAACTGCAGATCAATCCCAGATTTATCCTTGCTTTCTCTATGGGAAATGTACAGTAAATACACGAGAACATCCTACAAGTAAATACAAGTTCCATTTGCTTTATCTTCTTCTAGTAGTCAGTCTTCTTGAATAAAACTTGATCTGTAGGAATTCTCCTGTGTGAATGCACAGTTTCAATTCCAAGTATTTATACCAGATTTGGATACACACAGTATTTCAATGCTGAATTAGGCATGTTAGCTTTGTTAAACCCTGTTGCTCTTAGTCTATCTGTTAGTCTGTCAGTTTCGTCAGTTAGGAAATAAACCAGCTTGTGCTTGTACACGGTCTGGTTGTAGTGTTTTATTCTGTTCCTAGCATCTAGGGCATCGCCAAGACTGCGTCGTGGGATGGCACGAGGTTGTTAGTCATGGCGATGATGGAGAGCGACGATCGGGGGCCATTGGGATGGCAGCGACCACCAACTCGTTCGTGGCCTGGCTTTGCTGTTTTTTCGGTCGTCAGAACTCTGTAACTGAACCATATAAATAAGAGAAACAGAGAACGAGAAAAGGCTGTACGTTTTACACAGCGCCAAATTCCTTGCCTATTTCCCTGAAGTCCTGTTCTAGTTTGATCACTTGATAGCTGCAGGTCTGACTAGGCAAACGGTAGACATATTTAAGTGATTTTTGAGTACTAGAGGAACTCATGTTTTTGGAGTCTCTCTTCAGGTCAATGTGAAGTTCTTCAAGATTGACGCACTATGCAATGAGCTTTGCCAAGATGGCATCATTGGAATGCCCACTCCATGTTGAGATAGTAACCGTCAGAGTAGTGTTGTTAAGTAGCTTTGGTATTTCTTCCACTAGTATGCTCTATAATACTCCACCATATCTGAATGCTCTGCAATGCACTCACGAGGGACTCCCTCATAAACTGCATCAGGTACATTTCATTATTCGGCAGCTAGATCAGTACACTCATACTGCGTAAGGGATATTTCAGCACTCGGCAGGAAATCACGATATTAACAAAAGAAAACAGAAAGGGAACTCTCCGTATATACTACCGCAAAACCATACCATAGTATACCCATACGAGAGAATCATTAAGTAAATTTCATCAAACATGGCAAAGAATGTTAAATTAAAATAAAGAAACAGAAGGAAATACAATTGTAGAAATCCGAAAATTAGATACAACAAGAAACAAAAAAGACACAACATGTGGAGAGTGAATATGGAGTTAAGGATGGCAATTTTACCCACCGATATGCGTACCCGCATGCGCATGGTATGGATACACTTTTGTACCCATGAGTAGTATCCATACCCTACTCATTAAGGGGCTGTTTGGTTCAGGGGGTGGGTTCAGGGGATGAGGGTATCCCCAACCACCCGGTTAGAGGTAGCCATTTTTTCTGTTTGGTTGTGTAGGATGAGAGGTGGTTAGTGGTAACCAAATTTCTGTTTGGTTGAAAGGATGAAGAGTGGATGAGCAAGTGTGGTGACCTTTTTTATTCAAATGGTGAGATTTACCCCTAAATTGGTTCAAGTCGGTTTCAATGGGAATGCCTTCTTTGGCATTGAAAAGCGGCAAGTGTTATAGAAATTATGTCTACTTCACATGAGGCCATTCAGATAATGAAATAGCAAACATGAAGCTAGAAAGTACTCCCAGCCAGAATTGTAGATACATAACATCTGCAGTCAAAGCAACGCGCACAAGCAGCAACAAGAGAAGCAGAAGTGCAGAATAGCTGCGCGCAAAAGATCTCCTCAATTGATACGCTACAAGAGAAGACCTCCGGCGTCTCGGCGCGGACGACTGGACGGCCGCCCAACAGCGCAGCACCCACATCGCATCAGATCAGGGGCCACGGCCACATCGCAGCAGAGAAGGGCATGTAGCCAGAGCAGCACCAACGACGGCCACGGCGCAGCAGAGCAGTGGCGGCCATAGCCACCGGGAGCACCTGCCCCTCATCGAACCGCCATCGTCCTCGATCTGGCGCCGCCGGGCCGCTGTTGCCCTCGATCTGGCATCTTCAAGAGATAACGGAGGAGGTGAGTGAGGAAAAAAAACAAGGAGATGGAGGGAGGTACCAGCCGCCGCCGTGTCTGATTTCCCGGCGTCGCGCCAGGATTTCTTGCCGCCGCCTGGTTCATGCGGGAGAGGAATCACTTTTCTTTCGCGACGGTGAGCAAGCGAAACGGTGCGGAAAGTATTTTGGGGTGAGGCCAGCGCGATAGCCAGAAGTGGTTGGCCTCATCCGCCACATTTTGCCGGACGAGCTCAACCACCATTTCACACGAATATTCCCAGAATCTGGCTATCCTCAACCACTCTCGTCCCTGAACCAAACATCTGGCAACCACTTTTTTAGTGGCTACCCCTAACCACTTGGGGATATCCCCTGAACCAAACAGCCCCTAAGTCATGGGCAGGGTACGGGTATAGCCTTGTAGTCACGGGTATAATCATAACATGCCCATTTATTATTATTTTTTACATTAAACACAGATACTCTTGTTGATTTATGAGTTAGAATATGAGATTGTATTTTCTACGTTCTGACAATTGTGTTATTAAGTTGATACAATTCATTTTTAATCAAGTTAGCTATCGTAAATGTAAAATTTTGAAGAGCTTGTATAGTATTTGATTTACCCGGTACCCAATGGGTACGGTACACGTTGGATATGAGTATGGGTAAAGTTTTAAACCCGTGGGTACGGATATGGGTTGAAGTATATACCCACTGCCTATACGAGTATGGGTATGATACTGCTCTACCCTGTCCATACCATGCCCATTGTCATCCTTATATGAAATAATATCATGTAAGAACATTTAAAGAATTATTCTTTTGATGCTCAACTTCAATTTTTTTTTATTTTCTGGAGAAACACATTATAATCGTAGATGCTTATGCATACGTACGTACACTCAGCCTATGAACGCACGCATTCTACCCTTATGAGAACCTTCGAGAGTCTGAGTCCGAGAAACTGATCCGGTGGGTTTTGAGATTGACGAAGTCACCATAGACACATCACTATCGATGAAAACGTCGCCTCCCACATTGAAAGAATATTCCGGCTTTCTCGGACACCCAAAATATCAAACTTAAGATTTGAACTCTGGTAGGCTTGGGGTGCCACTTCTCTCCTAACGATCCAACCACACATTGATTCTTAACATCAAAATTTATTAATTAATCAGGTGAAAGTAACAACTTCAACAGCCTCAGCCAGAAAACTAGCACCGCAACATTTAAAGAGTTCGAGTACCTCTCACGAGAAGGCACACATTAGCAAATTTCTCGCGAGATTTATTACAACTGAAAATGAGGAGCATGAAACTTCGAAACTTGAAATGCATTCAGGGGAACACTTCGATGATTGATCGAATTCCATTGGTTGGAGTGATCTTGTAGTCGCTGAAGCCGGCCTCGGAGAAAATCATGCTCCACTCGCTTTCCTCTCGCTCGATTCCATCCATGCCCATCATGTAGACGTCGAAGAAAGCCTGCGCCTCTTTGGAATCATGCTGCTGAGTCACCGGATACCCGACCACCATGTCGATGATGATCACCTTTCCTCCCGCATCTCTCTCCGGGATCGCCTCCTTGCAGAGACGCATGATCTTGACACAGTCTTCGTGTTTCCAGTCATGCAAAATCCACTAGAACAAAACATCGCATAAGTATATGGACTAGTAGAAACAAAAGAATGATGGAGTACTCGTAATACTTGAACCATGCATGATGCATGGCGCTGCCTATGGAAGGAATTGAAGTACAGTAAATAATTTTTACCTTGAGTAGAACAGCATCCGCCGGCGGGACATACTTGAACATATCCCCGGCGACGAAGGTCACCCTGTCGTTGGCGGGAGCCAAGGCTACCACGTCGGCGAGGTCCAGCACGGTGCACTTGAGGTGCGGGAACGCTTTAGCCACGGCCGTGGCGGTGGCACCATGCGAGCCGCCGACGTCAACCAGCGAGCTCTTCACTTCTTTGAACACTCCGCCGTGCTCCTTGAGCAGGACCTGCATGGCGACGCGGCTGTCGGCGGCCATGCCTCCGCTAAACTTGCCGCCATCTCCCACCGTGGTGTCCCAGAAGTCGCAGCCCTGCGCAACCTCGATGAGCGACAGCCCCGACGGTCGCTCCTCGGTGAACCACTCGGGCATCTTTAGCAGAGCGTTCCAGGATACCGGGTCTACCATTGTATCCACCATCGGGGACAGGTCGTGTGGTGATCTCTCGACCAGGAGCCGGGAGACCACGGTCAGCTCGTAGTACTCAGGCGGGGCAGCAGCACCATCACAGGGTTCGTCCTTGCCTTGGACCAGTGAGAAGACCCCGGAGGTGGTGAGCACCCGCATGAGCCGCCTTAGGTTGGAGAGCTTCGTCGGGTGGATCTTGATCTCGGCGGCGAGCTCGGACAAGGTGGCGGCGCCCCCGCGGCGGCTGATGGCGTCGGGGATGCGCAGGTCCGTGGCGGCCTTGAGCGCCAGTGACTTGACGAAGGCGAGGCAGTGGTGGTAGAGCTCCAGCTGACCTTGAAGTAACTCGTTGGTACTCATGGTCAGCTCGTCGTCTTGTTCGTTGTGCTTGTGCGGCGCCATTGTGTATGAGTGTAGTATGCTGCTGTTACCTTCTCTTTTAGAGAAAATGTAGTGTGTGCTACTAGCTCGGTAGAGGGTGTCTTATATAGATGCATGCGCACGTGATTTCCCCTTGACGTGCCGCGTGACTGGATCGGGACGCACCAAGAATTTCCAGAAATCCATTCTCACAACTTGTTCAGCGAGATACATCTTTTTCAAGGGACCCTGCAGTGTTTTGCTCACAACACATCTCAGACTTAACGAAGAAGTACCATATATAGTCGGGGACGAATAAGAATCTGTTCATACCAACATAATATGATGGCATATACTAATCATCAAACAAAATCTCAATTCATAATTTCATCGAAAACCTCTTTTTATAGTGAACGGTACCTACAGCAGTGACGTCAGCAATGACATCAGCCATGTGCTGACCAATTTTGTCACAAAATTGTGAAACAAATTTGAAACATAATTGAAACATAACTGAAACACTAATATTTTTGTGAAACAAACCGTAGTGACGTCAGCAATGATGTCATCAGTTTCACTTTTTGTCAGACTGTTTCACAATATTTTCCATGTATCACTTTAGTTTCATAAAAGTTTCACTTATGTTTCAATTATTAGTTTTATATTAGATAAATGTCAAAAACATCACCAATCTCAAAGCAGAGAGTGAATGGTAGATGTAACACCTACACCTACCGGCTCCTTTAAAATCGCTGCTCTCATAATTTCATTACGTGTCACCCACACCACAGGAAATCGTTAGGTTGCCGTGTGACCAGGGGCAGCTTAATTTCCTCTCGGTAACTACGACCTCATGAGGTCAACTGCCCCCACACATGATTTGGAGTCCATGCCTTCAATACATGGCGTCGCTACCTCATATTTTTTTTGTGAGATCTATACACTCACCAAAAAAACATGAAGTTTATTTTCTCTTAGAAGAAGTTACATATGCGGCAAAGTGGATGGACTGAGCTGATCAAGGACTAGCACCTCAATATTCATTATCACCCTGGTAAGGTTAATGATGGAGTTGATGCCCTTAGATGGAAACCCTATTTCCTTCAATGCCCCGATAAAGATCAAGCAACCGAAGTTAGGGAAGGAGTTTGAGAAGTCTGGGAATTAGCTTGTTACCCCTGGATTTTTAGCCAATTTTGAGATTAAACCCACCTAGATGGCTCAAATCAAGTAGGCCCACAAATGTCACGATAGCATAAGGGTATCAAACACCAAATGCAAAAAAGAAGGAATATTAGGGCATGTACAATGGTAGGTAAGATATTTCTTATCTTAGTAGTCCACGTCATCTAGACAAGGAGATAAATATTAGTGGTACAAGGTATTATCTCTTATTGTTATCCCTAAAAATAAATGAGAATTAATTATTTTTATTAGAAAATTGTGGGGCCAAGGGAAAATAACTCTACAATAGGTAAAATAGTCATCTCTTAAATAAGAGATCACCCCTTAGCTAAGGGAAGACAACATTTTCTTTCTTCTTTATCTCTCATTTAATTAAGCAAGAAGGTTAACATTACTGCATTGTACATGCGCTTTGAATCTTAGTTGATACTGTCCTATGGTATAGTGGCCGGATTTGCGTAACTTAGACCAAAAATCGCTCTAGATATATAAGTATTGTGGATATAAAATTAGCATCACTAGAAAGTGTGTTCACAATAGGAATCTAACATTACGGTGCGTTCATCTAATCAGGGGTAGTAATATTGAGCCATACATGCCAAATTACTGGATGTTTTACTTCCTGCATATTAGTTCCCGTCATGTGTTGCACGTGTCGACACAACTTGACCTGGTCTGCCAATAAATTGAAGAACAGGACGAGCGATGCCTCACGTCCATGACAATGCATACTACATTGCAGGACGTAGGCAGGGATGCCATCAAGCGATGCATGTGGCCTTATAATATGTACCATCTGTTAGAGTTTGTTTTTAGTATACATATGGTATGGAGTAGTACTCCACCCGTATACTATACATCCTTGTATTATACCCTCAGGGTTTTTTCCTGTCACATATAACACGGAACCGATGCCCAAGAAGGGTACACATCGTTCTCCTACCTAACGATCTCTCCAACATGGTATCCAGAGCTATCATCTTCCCATCTAGCCACCGCCACCAGTGCTGATCTCCACCACCGCCGCCGGCCACCTCCCTCCCCATCAAAACAACTAGGAACACCTCCATCCCATAGATAAAGACCAAGCCTCTCAATTCCCCTAGTTTTCCCTCCCAAAAACCCTCTCCTCTCTCAACCCTAATTCGCCATGTCTTCCTCTACCCATCAGCCGGTCACCATTGGTGCTCCGCCGGCCACGAAGCTCAACCACGACAACTTCCTCTCCTGGCAGACTCAGATCATGCCTTCTCTACGTGGCGCCTGTGTCATTGGTTTCCTGGATGGCACCGATCAGGCCCCGCCCGAGACCCTGGAAGCGGAGGATGCGGATAAGAAAAAATACTCATCCCCAACCCCGAGTATGAGACCTGGGTCACCAAGGATCAAGCAGTGGTGAGCTTCCTCGTCAATTCCCTTGGCGATGATCTACTCTCTCATGTGTATGGTCTGGTTCATGCCAAGGAGGTTTGGAGTGCTATTCTTGAACTTTTCTCCACCCAATCCAAGTCCCGTGTTTCATCGCTGCGTGGAGCACTCACAAATACAAAATGGCTTGATATGACTGCCTCTCAATTTCTCACAAAGATGAAGGGATTCGCCGCTGAACTTGCTGCTGCGGGAAAGAAATTCGATGATGATGAGCTCAAGGACTACATCCTCAATGGTCTTGATGGCTCCTACACCCCTCTGGTTACCTCCATCAATGCAAACCCCTCTACTACACTTGGTGATATGTGCTCTCAGCTTTTATCCTATGAATCCCGTGAAAGTATGCTTGTTGCTACAGGTCAAAACACCGGCACCTTCACCTCCTCCATCAATGCTGCACCACGCCGTCCCACTTTCCCTCACCATGCACCACCCAAGCCGCCCATCCTTCCTACACCACCCTCCTACCACGCCACACCACCACCACCGCAGCCCTATATCCACCACAATCCTAAGCCCCTGTACCCTACGCCCAAACCCCACCTCAGCCCTACATGCACCATCCCTATGCTCCTTCCTACTACCCACCACCACAAACACACCCACAGTACCCAAACCAGCAGCCACGCCCACCTCTACCGACACCACCGCCCTACGGTTGCCCACCTCAAGCCCAACAGGATCGCCTCCCCAAAGGAGGCCGTCGTCAGGGCCGTGGTCGCCAGGATCGAGTTGCAAGTCAGTGGCAACCGGGGGTCCTCTGTCAAATTTGCAAGAAGGAGGGCCATCCCGCCACTGAATGTTGGTGGCGCTATGGTGATGACAATGATGATGATGATGCACCTCATGAGCACAAGGGTGCATATGGTGTCAATACAAATTGGGTCCTCGACACAGGTGCCACAAATCATGTTGCTGGTCAATTAAACAAGCTCCAAGTTCATGAATCCTATCAAGGCCACGATCAAATCCACAATGCTAGTGGATAAGGTATGAAAATTGCTAATATTGGTCATTTAGTTTTGCACACCCCTCATAATCCTCTTTATCTTCGCAATATTTTACATGTTCCTAGTTCATCCATGAATTTAATTTCAGCTCACAAACTTACCTTAGACAATAATGCCTTCGTTGAAATTCATCCTTTCTTTTTATTGATTAAGGACAAGGCAACGCAGCAAATCATCTTTAGAGGGCCATGTTGTGATGGTCTCTACCCTCTTGTTCCTGTGTTCACGGAATCCTCCAAGCATGCATTGGTCACCGTCAAGCCTTCCTCCTCCACATGGCATCGTCGGCTAGGGCATCCTTCTTCCTTTATTGTTCAGCAAGTTATTAGGAAAAACAATCTCCCTTATACCCCAGAAATAAGTTCTTACATATGTGATCCATGCCAGCAGGCTAAGCCATCAGTTACCCTATCATGTTTCTACTAGTGTTTCAACTGTTCCTCTGGAACAAGTGTTCTCTGATGTTTGGGGTCCCGCTCCTATGCCTTTAGGCAAACATGCATACTATGTAAGCTTCATCGATGATTTTAGCAAATTTACTTGGATATATCTCTTGAAAAAGCGCTCTGATGTGTATCAAGTGTTTCTCAATTTCCAGCAATATGTTGAGTGCAAGTTTAATACAAAGATTATCACTATGCAAACCAATTGGGGCGGTGAGTATGAAAGGCTCAATGGTTTCTTTCAAAAAGTGGGCATTACACATCATGTTTCATGCCCTCACGCTCATCAACAAAACGGTTCTGCCGACATATTGTTGAGGTTGGCCTTGCCTTACTTGCCAATGCCTCCATGCCATTAAAATATTGGGATGATGCTTTTCTCACAGCCACCTTTCTGATAAATCTTATTCCCTCCAAAGTGCTTGATTTTGCAACACCTACGGAAAAACTCCTTCACACCAAACCCAACTATGACTCTCTTCGTGTTTTTTGTTGTGCTTGTTGGCCCAATTTACGCCCCTAAAACAAACATAAACTTTCTTTTCGGTCTAAAAGATGTGTTTTTCTTAATTACAGTCCAATTCACAAAGGGGTCAAGTGTCTAGATATTGGTACTGGTCGTGTTTATATATCCAGAGATGTTGTCTTTGATGAAAATGTTTTTCCTTTTGCTGAACTTCATCCAAATGTTGGTCGTCATCTTCGCGAAGAACCTATTTTACTTCCTCCCGAACCATCCTCCTCGGTAGACACCAATAGGAGTGTGCATACTAGTGATCAATATTTTCCAGTTGTTCCTGTTGTTGATCCTATACAGGTTAGTGTTACCGAGGAGTCGCCACGTTCCTCTGAAGCTCCGCAACAAAATTATCCTGAAAATTCTGGTCAAGACACATCAAATACCAATGCTGAAGAAAATGCAGCTACATGACAAAATTGCACTGAATCTGAGGCTGATTCTGCTCCAGAATCACCTTTGGATCCCGTGCCTGACGACCCTGATGCGCAGTCACGTGGGCATGCGTCCCTGCGCCTCTCCTACGACGCCACGTCCACACCAGGCCCCGGCTCCACCTCGCGTTCCGCGCGCACTGGCCCGCGCCAAGGAGAAGCCGCCACGTCTCCGCCCGTGAGTGGCCGGGATACCTCCCCGCCTCGGTCCCCGTCCCCTCCACCACGCGACAGCCCGCGGTCCCTGCCACCCGACCACATGCCCTCCGACGCTGACCCTGCCCAGTCTGGTGGTGGGGAAGCTTCCTCGGTGGCAGGGGAGATTCCTCTCTGTCCGGATCTTCTGCACCACCTGGAGCTGGAGCCGATCCTGCTGCTGGATCTTCTGCACCAACAAATGCTGCAGCCCGTCCTGCTGCTGAACCGCGCACTCGTCTACAAAAAGGTATACGACAACCGAAAATTCGCACAGATGGTACAATTCGGTAGGCATTGTTAACATCTACAGGAGAGCCTAAAAATTTAAAGGAATCTTTGGCTGATACAAAATGGAAACATGCCCTGCAAGAAGAATATAATGCTCTCATGACAAATCACACATGACACCTTGTTCCACCAAGTTTCAACAAGAATATTATTGATTGCAAATGGGTCTATCATATCAAGAAAAATGCTGATGGTACAATTGACAAGTATAAGGCTCAGCTTGTTGCAAAAGGTTTTAAACAGAGTTATGGCATAGATTATGAAGATACTTTTAGTCCCGTTGTTAAAATTGCTACAATAAGACTTGTTCTCTCTTTATCGATTTCAAATGGTTGGAGTTTAAGGCAGCTAGATGTCAAGAATGGATTTCTACATGGTGTTCTGGAAGAAGGGTTTTACATGAGACAGCCACTTGGTTTTGAGTCTTCCGCTAATCCAAATTATATTTGCAAACTTGACAAAACTCTTTATGGATTGAAACATGCACCAAGAGCATGGTATTCACGCCTCAGTACTAAGCTCTATACTCTTGGTTTTATACCCTCCAAAGCAGATACATCTCTGTTTCTCTTTAACCATTCAGGTGTTCAGATATTTTTGCTTATTTATGTTGATGATATCACTGTGACAAGTTCTTCTGATTTTGCAATTGTTGCTCTTCTCAAGAATTTAAATCATGAGTTTGCTCTCAAAGATCTTGGAGATCTTCATTATTTTCTTGGTCTTGAGGCACACAAGCAGCAGAATGGTTTAATTCTGAATCAAGAAAAATATGCTCCAGATCTTCTCAAGCGTGTTGGTATGGATGTTTGCACGAGTTGTCCAACACCACTGTCCACAAGCGACACTTTGTCATTGCATGATGGTGTACCTCTTGGTACTGAGGACAGCACTCATCACAGAAGTTGTAGGAGCTCTGCAATATTTGACATTAACACGACCTGACTTGTGTTTTTCTTTGAGTAAGGTGTGTCAGTTTCTTCATGCTCCTACTACATCTCATTAGACAGCAGTAAAGAGGATATTGAGGTATATTCATGGTATACGAATAGTTGGACTTACTTTTTGTTAGTCTCTTTCCACTCTTCTTAGTGCTTATTCTGATGCTGACTGGGCTAGAGATCTGGATGATAGACGTTCTACTGGAGGTTTTGCTATCTTCTTTGGTCCTAATCTTATATCCTGGAGTGCTAGAAAACAACTTACAATTTTTCGTTCCGGTACTGGAGCTGAATATAAAGCTCTAGCAAATGCTACTGCTGAGTTGATTTGGGTTGAGTCTCTTGTCAGGGAACTGGGTGTTACTCTTCGAGAAAAGCCCCGTCTCTGGTGTGATAATATTGGTGCTACTTTTATCTCAGCTAATCCTGTTTTTCATGCTAGAACAAAACATATTGAGTTAGACTTCTATTTTGTTCGGGAACAAGTTGGTCGCAAACAACTTGATATCAGGTTCATCTCCAGCAAGGATCAGATTGCAATGGTTTCACCAAGACTTTGTGTTCCAAGAAGCTAGATGAGTTTAAACGTAATCTAAATCTTTCCCAGCTTTAGATTATGGGGGAGTGTTAGAGTTTGTTTTTCAGTATACATACGGTATGGAGTAGTACTCCACCCATATACTATACATCCTTGTATTATACCCTCAGGGTTTTTTTTCCCTGTCTCATATAACACGGAACCGATGCCCAAGAAGGATACTCGCGCGCATCGTTCTCCTACCTAACGATCTCTCCAACACCATCAAGCCATGCATATACTACGTTCTGGCCTGCTGGAATAAACAATGTGTGGCGTCATGGCCTGAACGGTAAAGGTACAATGCATATGGTAACACATGACTTACCAAAAATTTGAGAAATTTCTTACACAATATTATACAGAAATGGAAAATGGTATTGCCTGTTTGGATGTTAGAGAGCAGGAAAACTCCAAAGGTCGAGGCCGTTGGTATAGTTCACGGGCGCAGAGGGCTGCACAGGAAGACCGCTCGGCATAGCTGAGCTATGCCGAGGGTTACCATCAGCGCAGACCTACGCCGACTGTGTTTCGGCTATGCCGGCGAGCAGCGTTGCCGACCTACGCCCACGGTTTTTGGGGCTACGTCGACGGCGGTCCCCGTCGGCACAATTGCGTTTTCCTGTAGTGCTCTGTCTCCTTAAAATTTTAATATCCAAAGCCTCCTTTTCCCTTAGACCTGCAAACTTGAACCCATTTCACCATATAATAACTCGTTTTTGCTTTAATTTCTTCCCATGCCAAAGACTCTTCTACCATGTTTGTCAGTTTTCTCAGTGAAAGTCTTATTCAATAGAGTCATCAGCATGGTATAATATAGGAGGCTAGACAAATTTGAATCCACCAGGACCAATCTACCACTGGATGGAGCTGAGTTACCTTGCGAAGCATGCAAATTTATTATGCATTTCTCATGAACGAATACTCCCTCCGTCCTCGAATGAGTGTACGCTAAGACATGTTTTAAGTTTAATTTTATTAACTTTGACTAATTTTCTAGAAAAAAGTAGCAACATTTATAACATTGAATTAATATTGCTAAATTCATCTGGACATCTAGTTTAATAATATATAATACTTTAATGTTACATATATTGCTATTTTTGTGTAAAACTTTAGTTAAATTTAAAAATATTTGACTAACAAAAAACCGTACACTTATTTGCAGACAAAGAGAGTATGGTTTACATGCAGACTGTGTACCAGTCATATAGCGTGGTACACGTGATATGCTACCTCAAGCAAATCAATGTATACCAGCCATCTCATTCAAAATCTAACGGGCCCGCAAGCCGCCCCACGCGTTACGCGCGTTAGCTTGAAGGACGATCTGCTCGAGCCAATTCTCGTGAACCAAGCTGGGACATTTATGCGATGCTAGTCTGGACCAAGCTGGGACGTCATGCGCCCATGCTTAATTCGGCAGGTGCTCAGCGCGACGCACAGAGGCACTATTACCATCGTATAAATTATGTTTACCATAACAAATGAACATAATATCAAAGTATATCTTAAGATTTTTCCAGTACCAATATTGGTTCGAGATTATAATATTGATATTTTTCTATATAGTTGCTCACATTTTTTGACGGGCTCCCGTGTCGACCCCCAGAGCGACACCGGGGCAAACCCTAGCGACCGCCTTCAGCCAAATGCTCGGCGCCTTCTCCTGCCGCCCTTGCCGCCGGCAAGGGCTGCGGTGGCGGCGGACCAGCTCCAAAGGTGTTGGGGGTTTTGCATCGCGGCGACACTTCGCTGGCGGCGGCTGAGGACGGGGATGGTGTTCTGAAGCGTGCAACGGCTGGGGCGGCCCCCCTGGCCGTACGACGGTGGCATGCTTCTCTTCTGCGGCGTCCGCATGTGGAGGATTCCGTCTGCTGGCGACGGATGGGCTGGTTCCCGAGGTCATTCGGCGGGGGATTACCCTTAGGCGCTCGCGCGTGGAGTGGAGGTTGCAGTCGCAGATTGAGGCTCCTGCCTTGAACCGCCATCGGTGCGGTCAAAAGCGCGTGGGGAGGCGGCGCTGTGCAAGCTAGGCGTCCTTGTCCTGGCATGTTCACGTCGTTCTTGTTAGGTTACCTACTCTTTCGCCGGAGGAGGTCAACCGGTGGGTGGCGGCGTGGGAGCCTGCTCGTCTGCTTCGAAATAATGGCGACGGTCAGTCCTTGGATCCCTCTCACACCATGATGATGAACTGTCTGGCCCCTATCTTCATTGATCTTGGACGAACTGTCGAGTTCCGGAAGCTTATGCCGGCGAATTTCAAATGGACGACATGCCTTGAGTTTACCGGAGCGGATGGGTTTCGATCATGCGCAACTATGTTTTTCTGACCGTTTGGTTTCAGAGAGATGCGTTGGGAAGCTCTGCGGTCTTTTGCCTTCATGGGACATGTCTTAGTTCCACGGTGAAGTCAGACAGAGAGAATGGCATGGAAGCCAGGAACTGAGGACTAGCAATAGAGGTTCGTTACCTCGCGTTGGCGAGATTCTGGCTTGGTGATCTGTGACTTGGAGCAGCGGCATTGGCAAGTGGGGGCGATATCGCAAGAGGAATTCAGTGTCTAAACTTGCATGGTGAAAATCCAAGGTCTGACCTTAATTGGTTGTGCCTGGCAATGTCCTTGTTGAAGACATTGTTTTGTGAGTGCATACTTTCTCCGAGGTGAAAACCTATGATCGTTGATCCGAGAGATGACGAGGCCTGTGCATTGTTCCCTTCTTGGAGGCGTCGCTTTTGGAGACAATGGATTTCTGGTTTTATCTTGGTGGTGTTTGGTCCGCTGTTGCAAGGAGTAGGTCACTGTAGCGGGACTTTTTTTTATCTATTTTATCTTTTTTTTTGGCTGTATGCATCCGTATTGCCAATAGGGCACTGAGGCTGGGTGTATTGGTAACTTCGCAATGTTAATATATTCCCTTTATCGAAAAAAAGTTGCTGAAACTTAGAAAGTTTGACCTTGACCAATAACTATATGCATCCTATTTTAAGGGAGAAAATGTCGATTATTAATGTAACAGCTGTATCATATTAAAAAATCATCGTAATTTAGTGAAATATAAATCTTGAAAAGGTCCAGCGGATTATTGATCGGAGCGGATATAGTATGTGCAGGAGACCATAGTATGCTTTACAAGGAGATCAGTGAGTATATCAGTCATCTCACTAAAAATGCGACGGACGCGCGCGCGTGTCACCCCACGCGTTCCACGCGTTAGCCACACCTTGCAAACGTGCATGCGCATGCATGGATCGTACAACGTCTATAATGCAGTGCTGCTCCCGGAGACCCGGACTGGACCGGCGCTGCCCCTCTCGACTCAGGATCCGTGTACATGCGCTATTCTATGACCACACGTCAAGTGCTCAGGTTTCCGAGAGAAAGTGCTTGTGAGCCTCCATGGCCTGAACTACGGATCGCACATCAACAAATCTTGTAGTCATATATAGGGTCTGTTTAGTAGTTTCAGCTGGAATTCTGCATAACTACGTTTAGAGAGAAGAATCTACCTGCGTGTTCTAGACAGACCACGGGCTAGAGAAGCTCTGTTGTTTGGTAGCTCGTGAAGTTATTTTCTGCACCGGATAGGAAATATAACGCCCGTTGTTTCGTTGCATGCAGAAACGCCTTTCTGCCCTGGTGGTGCCTGGTGGCACAACGCACACCTTTTTTGGTTGCAGACATGAGCATGGTAACCACTTGCATTTTAGTCGTGATGTTACCCAGTAGTGTCAGCTGAATAACAACATATTCAGCAACATTCAGTACATCAAAAGATGTTGGTAGTAGACATCAACTAGTTACCGTGCTGAGCGATGCATCACGAGTAAAACAACTATATTTCGTGATGCATCACAAGTTCATCACACGATGGGTTAGTATATAGCACCTCGAACAAGTTCATTTACAGACTGGAGATCAGGTTCAAGCAAGTCCTAGCTAATGGAGGGATACGAGAGCACCACCCAAAATCAGCAGATCATGAAGAAAAAAGCAGAAGCACTAAGCAGGAAACTGCATGCGTAGGCAGGTCCTAAACCAGGTCGCCCTCTCTAATGGCTACAAGTGACGGTACTCGGCGTACTCTTCTTCGTTGTCTGCAATGGAGTTGATTGCCCTGACCAGCAAGTCAGGTTGGTACATCGACGCCTTGCAGACAAACCGGGGCTTGAAAATCGTCTTCATCTGAGCATAGTTCGTGATCGGGGTGTTGACGTACTCACGATGCCTCGGGTAACGCTGCAATCTAGAATGAACAAGTGTTAGTACTATCAGATCAATGAAGGAACCCAATGAAGATTACTACCTTCATGTACTCATCCAATGTCTCTTCATCACCAAGATAGAAGCAACAACCATCTTCGCTCCACTAGAGAAAGCGACTGGATTTGATCTTGCTTATGACGTTCCACTTGGTCCTCCACCCCAAGGTTTCTCGGTAAAAAGAGAGTGCTTACATGTATGCCAATAAATACAAGAACCTCAGTAGCTACATTTTTCATTTGTGCCTCTTTGAATCCCAGGTTAAACACAAGCTCAACCAAGCGGTTCAACACAAACTCTAACATCTTAGGTTGCCAAACCATGGCAGGTATATTTGCAAACATATAACGATTAGAATTGACAGACGGAGTAGAAAGATCAGGGGAGTGATACGTCTCAAACGTATCTATAATTTCTTATGTTCCATGCTACTTTTATGATGATACTCACATGTTTTATACACACTTTATGTCATTATTATGCATTTTCCGGCACTAACCTATTGACGAGATGCCGAAGAGCCAGTTATTTTGCTGTTTTGGTTTCGAAATCCTACAAAGGAAATATTCTCGGAATTGGACGAAATCAACGCCCAGGGTCTTATTTCACGAAGCTTCCGTAAGACCGAAGAGCATACGAAATGGGGCCACGAGGGCCCGCACCCAGGGCGGCGCGGCCAGCATGGGGCCCGCGCCGGCCTATGGTGTGGGGCACCGCGCCGCCCTCCAACCCTACCCTTCCGCCTACTTAAAGCCTTCGTCGCGAAACCCCTGTACCGAGAGCCACGATACGAAAACCTTCCGAGACGCCGCCGCCGCTAATCCCATCTCGGGGATTCAGACTCCGGCACCCTGCCGGAGAGGGGAATCATCTCCCGGAGGACTCTTCATCGCCATGATCGCCTCCGGATCGATGTGTGAGTAGTTCATCCCTGGACTGTGGGTCCATAGCAGCAGCTAGATGGTTGTCTTCTCCTCATGTGCTATCATTGTAGATCTTGTGAGCTGCCTATCATGATCAAGATCATCTATTTGTAATGCTACATGTTGTGTTTGTTGGGATCCGATGAATATGGAATACTATGTCAAGTTGATTATCAATCTATCATATATGTGTTGTTTATGATCTTGCATGCTCTCCGTTGCTAGTAGAGCTCTGGCCAAGTTGATACTTGTAACTCCAAGAGGGAGTATTTATGCTCGATAGTGGGTTCATGCCTCCATTAAATGCGGACAGTGACAGAAGTTCTAAGGTTGTGGATGTCTGTTGCCACTAGGGATAAAACATCGATGCTTTGTCTAAGGGTATTTGTGTTGATTACATTACGCACCATACTTAATGCAATTGTCTGTTGTTTGTAACTTAATACTGGAAGGGGTGCGGATGCTAACCCGAAGGTGGACATTTTAGGCATAGATGCATGCTGGATAGCGGTCTATGTACTTTGTCTTAATGCCCTGTTGAATCTCACTTTACTCATCATGATATGTATGTGCATTGTTATGCTCTCTCTATTTGTCAATTGCCCAACTGTAATTTGTTCACCCAACATGCTATTTCTTATTGGAGAGACACCACTAGTGAACTGTGGACCCCGGTCCATTCTTTTACATGTGAATACAATCTACTGCAAACATTGTTCTTTACTGTTCTTCGCATACAAACATCATTTTTCACACCATACATTTAATCCTTTGTTTACAGCAAGCCGGTTAGATTGACAACCTCACTGTTAAGTTGGGGCAAAGTATTTGGATTGTGTTGTGCAGGTTCCACGTTGGCGCCGGAATCCCTGGTGTTGCGCCGCACTACACTCCATGCTCCTTGACTCCTACTGGTTCGATAACCTTGGTTTCTTACTGAGGGAAAATTTGCTAGTGTACACATCATACCTTCCTCTTGGGGTTCCCAATGGACGAGTGCTTTACCGTCACAAGGAAGCTACTTTCTGGTGCCATTGCAATCCAACACCCACGTCAGCAGCTCTTTTTCTGGCGCCGTTGCGGAGATCAAGACACGCTGCAAGGGGAGTCTCCCACTTCCAATCTCTTTACTTTGTTTTTGTCTTGCTTTACTTTATTTTATTTACTGCTTTGTTTGCTTTCTTATATCAAAATACAAAAAAATTAGTTACTTGCATTTATTTTATTTACTGCTTTGTTTGCTTTCTTATATCAAAATACAAAAAAAATTAGTTACTTGCATTTACTTTATTTAGTTTTCTATATTTACTATTGCTAAAATGAGTAATCCTGAAGTTGAAGTTCGTTCGTTTAAGCAACAAGGGGGAGAAAGTTTTAAAGATGCTTGGTATAGAATTAGTGATGCTCATCATAGGTGCACTAAGAAACACTCCACTATTATCTTGCTTAGGAACTTTTATGTTGGTATCTCTAGCTGGAACAGGTATGTTCTTGATACTCTAGCGGGAGGTAATTTCCTAGGCACTCCTGCTTTAGAAGCTAGTTGCATTATTGAGAGTCTAGTTGGAATACCACCTGTTAATGAAGTTAAAATTGAAATCTCTCTTGAAGATGTCATGAAAAAATTGGAAACCATAGAGCAAAATCTTCCAAGTATTGATACTAAATTGGGAATATTACTTAATAGCACTGATAAACTTGATAAATCTCTAGGTGGAATTAATGAGAGAATTGCCGTCTTAGAAACTTGTGCTACTCATGATAATCAAACCCATAGGATTAGTGAACTTGAAGAAGCTATGGGAACCTTGGGTTCAACTTTTCTTCTCTTAAGTTTAAGGAGAAAGCTTATGTGGGTAAGGAGCAAAAGTTCATGTATGTCTCTAAGGTGCCCAAGCCAAAGAACTATTATAGGCCTAAAATTGACAAAGCCCTTAGTACCACTATAGATAATGGAACAACTAAAATACCTATTGTGACAAGTTGTGAAAATTATGATGTTGATGCTTCATCTCTCGATAATACTTGATACACACTTTCTGCGCCTAGCTGAAAGGCGTTAAAGAAAAGCGCTTATGGGAGACAATCCATTATTTTACTTCTGCACTTTTATTTTATATTTGTGTCTTGGAAGTTGTTACTACTGTAGCAACCTGTCCTTATCTTTATTTTATTGCATTGTTGTGCCAAGTAAAGTCTTTGATAGTAAAGATGATACTAGATTTGGATTACTGCCCAGAAACAGAATTCTTACTGTCACGAAATTGAGTAGCCCTGACATAGGCATCCCCAATGGGCCTGCCAATGATAGTACCCGGGGTTTACTGAAGGCCCAACACCCGAAGAATAAGAAGACTCGGAAGCCCAAAGATGCTGTTAAGGAAAGCTAGAGTTGTAATAAGAAGTGTTGTATGTAATCTTGCGGGACGAGTTAGAAACCTTCCCGGACTCTGTAACTTGTATAATACGAATCCCTCGGCTCCGCCTCATATATAAGAGGGAGTCGAGGGACGAAGAGGATCATCGAATCATTGTTGAACAAACCCTAGTTTTATTTCGTCGAGTATTATTCGGCTGATAACCTTCGAGATCTACTTGCCCTCTACATCACACGAAACCCTAGTCTACTATTCGTAGGCATTGACTAGTTAATACCTTGTCAATTGGCGCCGACCGTGGGGAGTGAGGCGACAAGGAGCTGATCTCGATGGCACGTTCAGGATCGTCGACTTCATCGGCACCAAGCAACATCTTGGACAGAGGTAAACAGATCGAAACTGGTCTCGTTGATTTTGTGCCTCACCCGCCCTCCCGTTTGGATGCATATACATATCTGGAGGAGCCCATGGAGATGACGTTCGGGAGGTTCCACTTTCGCGTCGGGAAGGAAGGAAGTTATCGTCTCGAAATTCCGACCTTCTCGAAGTTTTCTGTGGAATATACTGAATCTTCGAGCTCGGCATCATCGGTCGAGTCAGGCGACGAAGAAACATCTTCGCCACGCTTCGTCAGCATCAAGGCAAGCGAAAAACTCGCCAAGATCTTCAGCGACATATCTTTCGAGTCGTCTGCGGACTCCTATATAAGCAGCGATTCTGAAAGCGTCGACAGCTTCGACTTCATCGACAAATCTATCACCATCGGAAAGGTCTTCACCAATCTCTATGATGGTGTCACCGAATCCAGCAAGGCGCAGAATTCTAACTATCACCAAGTCTACGTCATCGGAGAAGCAAGTCGTGAACAGGAGCAAACATCGGAGGCTTTCGACGATGTGGGAAATCCATACGTCGATCCCTCTGATTTAAGGCGAGGGTTAGGCAACAACACGTCGCCTACGCCACGATGAGAGTTCAGCTGCCGCAAGCAGTGTGGGACAGAGCGCAAGAGCTATGGATGGTTCGAACCAATGGCGACAACCGCCACGGTCGAGGAATTGCAGGCATACCAATATAGACTTGCTCGAGCTGGAAGGGAATTAGAAAAACAAACAGAGGCTTTGAACAAAAGAAGGGAGGCAGCTTCCGCGTCAAGCAGGCGAAGGGCAGACCTCAGTCGACATTCAGGAACTTCGGGAGATAGTCACAGAGAAGCTCGGAACAGGGCAAGGTCAAGGCTGCAAAAGATACCAGAAGCAGAAAGAGAGAATCTAGTTCAAAATCTCGACATGTCATTTATGTCAATAGATACGAGAGGAAACATTATTCCCAAAACACCGGAAGCTGGGTATATGGCTACACAAGCCTTTATCCTCGCATCCAGGCCACCTCCCGGAGATCCAAGAGAAGCATTATATAACATGGCCATGGCAGGAGTTGGAGCCATGGGAACAGCGTTCGCGTCGACGCCTCCCGAAGGATCAGCAAGGCAAAATAGTCCACGACCTGCGGTTGCAGCAGCAGCTCCCGAGAGAACAGGCGAAGCAAGAGATGCAGAAACCCAGGCAAGGGTAGACAGGGCACGACAACATAGAAGGGAACATCGACACTCTCCAGACTTAGCCGAAGAGGATATGTGTGGACTACCATGCTTCACTAGAAGGGTCCGAAAAACTCGGGTGCCTTCAGGGTTTAAGCTACCCGACAATTTTAAGAAATTCGACGGACTGCAGGATCCTGAGGATTGGCTGGTAGATTACCTCGAGACAGTGAAACTAATTGGCGGCACAAGGGCAACAGCAATGCAGCATTCAAGTGCACTTGAGTGGAGCCGCAAGATCTTGGATAAAGAAGCTTCCAGTAGGCTCCATCGGAACTGGACGATTTCGAGGAGATATTCATCAAAATTTCGGTCTACTCGCAAAAAGCCTGCGACACTCGAGGAGTTGAGATCATGCCAGAAACATGATGAATCAATGAGGAAGTATATCCAAAGATGGAATATTATCAAAAACTCGGCAGAAAACATATCTGACGAGAGAGCCATAGACGCGTTCGTTGCAGGAGTCCGGCGAGGAGATTTCGTGGAGGATCTGGGAAGAACCAACCCAAGAACAGTATCCGCGTTGATGGAGATAGCAAACAAGTGGGCAGATGGTGAAGACGCTGTGCACAATAAGCGACACAGGTCACCAGAAGAGGACCGCAGCCGAAACTATCAGGGCAGGCGACGATTCTCTCGATTCTCGAGTTATGATCCACCTAGTCAAATCTCGGCTGGGTTTCGATCGGGTGCTGGAGGAAGCAACAGAGACAATTACCAACGAAGCAGTGAGCAGCGAAGTGACAACAGAGATGACCCACGAAATAATAGACCAAACAATGGACCTAGGAGGCCCTTTGTGACCCCTGAGGATATGATGAACGGCCCATGCCAGATGCACTTCTTTGTCGACAACAACGGAGTAAGGCAGTCAGGACATCTACAGAAGGACTGTCGAAATTTTCAAGCAATGATGAGGGTTGCCGCGCAATCCCACGCTCAGGCAGCAAGTCGAAACCCCCAAGGACCTAGGAGTGAGATCCACCTACCACCTCCTCCCGCAATTACGGAAGAAAATCGGCACCAGCTCAGAATTGCGGCAGCACCAGCACCACCACCATATGTTGATCCCAACTCACATGGAGCGGTCTCAATGATTTAGAAAGGAAGACCATCCAATAGAGCTCAGAAGGTAATCTCGCGACATGTGTTCATGGCAGAGAAGATGCCTCCACCAACAGTCGAGTATCTCAATTGGTCGGGACAAGACATCGGTTTCACAATTGCGGATCACCCGCAGCAAGTTCCTCGACCAGGGCAGTCAGCACTTATTTTGCCCGCAGTAATTGCAGGGTTCGACGTGTCTCGAGTTTTCATCGACGGAGGAAGCAGTCTAAACCTTATGTACGCAGATACACTAAGGAAGATGAACATATCCTTGGCAAACCTCAAGCCAACGGATACACGTTTTCACGGCATCACACCAGACAAGCCAAGTTACCCATTGGGGAAGATCAATCTCGACGTTCAGTTTGGCACCCGAGAAAATTACAGGATCGAGAGGCTGGAGTTCGAAGTCGTGGATTTCCCATCACAGTACCATGCTCTGTTGGGACGCCCAGCATACGCTAGGTTCATGGCAGTACCACACTACACATACCTATTGTGGAGGATGCCTGGACCAAAGGGACCAATCACAATTAAAGGAAGCTTTTCGCTTGCCGATAAATGCGACAAGGATTTTCATCGACTATCAGAAACCTTCGGGATGCAAGCAGAATATATGGAGTCAAAGCTCACGACAGACTACGACGTACTACCAGATGTGGGGAGGCATAGCAAAGAGCCAACCTTCAATACAGCAAAGGATTCCAAGGAAGTACAGATCCACCCGACATACCCGAAGAAAACGACATCCATCGCAAATAACATGGACCTCCCATGGGAAAGCGCGCTCGTCGAGTTCCTTCGTGAGCACTGGAAAATCTTCGCATGGTGTCCAGCTGACATGCCAGGAGTACCCAGGGAACTTGCCGAGCACCACCTACACTTGGATCCAATCGCGAAACCAATCAGACAACCTTTGCGGCGTTTTTCGGAACCAAACCGCAAGGCTATGCTATCGGAAATTAACAGACTCAGAGAAGCAGGTTTCATCAAAGAAATACATACAGAGGCCACATGGGTAGCTAACCCGTGATGGTGCCGAAGAAAAACACGAAGGTCCTTCGCATGTGCGTCGACTTCACGTGTCTTAATAAACACCGTCCAAAGGATCACTTTCCCTCCCAAGGATCGATCAAATCATCGACTCCACGGCAGGATGTGAACGTCTTTCCTTCCTGGATGCTTATTCTGGTTATAACCAGATCAGATTGAAAGAAGATGATGAGGTGAAAACAACGTTCATCACACCTTACGGCGTGTTCTGCTATCGAACAATGCCCTTCGGTTTGAAAAACGCGGGAGCAACGTATCGGATGATGCAGAAGTGCCTAGCAGAGCAGATAGGGAAAAATGTACAAGTATACATCGACGATGTCGTCATAACATCCAAAAAAGGCGACACCCTAATTGAGGACCTGAAGGAAACTTTCGACAACCTCGACAAATTCTGCCTAAAGCTGAACCCGACAAAGTGTTCTTTCGGCGTTCCTGCAGGGGAACTTCTCGGGTTCCTAGTATCAGCAAGAGGGATTGAAGCAAACCCCGAGAAAATACAGGCCATCGTAACAATGAGGAAGCCAACAAAGTTGAAAGAAGTACAGCAGCTAACCGGGCGAGTCGCAGCTTTAAGCAGATTCGTCGCAAGGCTGGGAGAAAAGGCGTTACCATTTTACGCCTTGATCAAACAAGGAGACAAGTTCCAATGGAACGACGAAGCAGATAGAGCTTTTGAGGACCTTAAGCGCAAAATCTCGACACCCCCAATCTTGGTGGCGCCAAAAAGAAAAGGAGCCGCTGTTGCTGTATATCGCAGCCACACCCCGTGGTGCTGCACGGACATAGGCATCCCAAATGGGCCCGCCGAAGATAGTACCCGGGGTTTACTGGAGGCCCAATACTCGAAGAATAAGAAGATTCGGGAGCCCAAGATCTATTAAGGAAAGATAAGAGTTGTAATAGGAAGTGTTATTTGTAATCTGGCGGGATGAGTTAGAAACCGTCCCGGACTCTGTAACTTGTATAGCACGAATCCCTCGGCTCCACCTCCTATATAAAGGGGGAGTCGAGGGACGAAGAAATAATCGAATCATTGTCCGCAAACCCTAGTTTTCATAATCATCGAGTACTTTTCGGCTGAAACCTTCGAGATCTACTTACCCTCTACTTCCAACTAAACCCTAGCCTACAATTAGGCATTGACAAGTTGATACCTTGTCAATTGGCGCCATCTGTGGGAACTAGAGGCGTAAGGATCTGATCTCGATGGCACGCTCAAGATCTTCGACATCATCAACCGCAAGCAACACAATGGATCGAGGTAAACAGATCGCTGCTGGTCTTGTCGATTTTGTTCCTCACCCACCCTCCCGTTTGGATGCATACGCGTATCTGGCGGAGCCCATGGAGATGACGTTCGGAAGGTTTCACTTTCGCGTCGAGAAGGAAGGATCGTACCGTGTCGAGATTCCGATTTCGTCGGGATCGTCGGCGGTCGATTCCGATTTGTCAAGCTATACATCGTCAACCGAGTCAGGAGAAGAAGAAACCTCGGCGACACGCTACGTCAGCACCAGAGCAAGAGAGAAACTCGCCAAGATCTTCAGCAACATGTCGTGTGAGTCATCTGCGGACTCATATATAAGCGATGGCTCAAGCGATGTCGACAGTTACGACTTCATCGACAAATCTATCACAAGGTCCTCATCAATCTTAACGATGATGTCACCAAACCCAACATAGATCTGAGTACAAAGTATCATCAGATTTATGCTATTGAAGATCAAGAGGAAACATCCGAGGCTTTCGATAGTTTGGGAAATCCATACGCGATCCTCCAATCGCGACAAGGCCGGGCAACAAATACGTCGGCCAGCCACGGTACAGTTCAACTTTCAAAGCAGCGTGGGACAGAGCCGCGAGAGCTATGAACGACGAACCAATGGCTACCACAGCCACACCAGAAGAATTGCAAGCATATCAATATAGGCTCGCACGAGCTACTGAGGGAATTGGAAAAACAGACACCTGAGTTGAACAGAGAAAGGAGGCAGCTTCTCATCCAGGAGAGAAGGGCAGATCTAAGTCGACAATCTAGAACTACGGGTGATAGTCACAGGGAGGCGCGGAACAGAGCAAGATCAACACATACCAGAAAGAGAGCACTTGGTTCAAAACCTCGACATGTCCTTCATGTCGATAGATACAAGAGGAAACATCATCCCTAAGACACCGGAGGCTGGGTATATGGCGACACATGCTTTTATCCTTGCATCTAAACCACCTCCAGGTGATCCAAGGGAAACATTGTATAATATGGCGGTAGCAGGAGTTGGAGCTATGGGACAACACAACGTCCCGAGGAACAAGGCAAAATAGTCCACGACCCGCAGCAGCAACGGCCGGCAGCACCTGAAGGACCAAGTGGAGCAAGGGACACAGCAGCACAAGCAAGGGTCGACAGAGCGCGGCAAAGCAGAAGGGATCATCGGCAATCCCCAGAACTTAACGACGAGGATATGTGCGGCTTACCATGCTTCACGAGGAGAGTCCGAAAAACTCGAGTCCCCTCAGGATTCAAGTACCCGATAATTTCAAGAAGTTCGATGGCCTCCAAGATCCAGAGGATTGGCTAGTCGACTATCTCGAGACGGTGAAGCCGACAGGAGGAACCAGGCAACAGCTATGCAAAGCATCCAGGTACATTTGAGTGGAGCCGCACGATCTTGGATAAAGAAACTCGCTCCAGGATCCATCGACAGCTGGGAAAGTTTCGAGGATGTGTTCGTTAAGAACTTCAGATCCACGTGCAAAAAACCAGCGTCGTTAGAGGAGTTGAGAGCATGTCGACAAAAGCCAGATGAGCCAATGAGAAAGTACATCCAAAGGTGGAATATCATCAAAAACTCGGCAGAAAATATATCTGACGAGAGGGCAATAGATGCGTTTGTCGCAGGAGTCACGGGAGATTTTGTCGAGGACTTGGGAAGGACCAATCCAAAGACAGTATCGCGTTAATGGAGATAGCAAATAAATGGGCAGATGGAGAAGACGTGTCTCCAACAAGCGATACGCCAGAGGAGGATCGTGGTCGAAACTATCAACCGAGGCGAAGATTTCCTCGGCCGTACCAGAACTATGACGCTCCAGGACAAATTTCGGCAGGTTTTCGGACAAATACAGGAGGAAGCAACAGAGATGATTACAAAGAAGCAACGAAACGAGGTGATAACAGGGATGATTCACGCAACAGGCAAAATAGCGGACCTAGGTTCCCAAGGCCTTTGTGTCCCCCGAAGAGATGATGAATGGACCGTGCCGATGCATTTTTTCCTCGACAGAATGGTAAAAGACAGCTGGGCACTGGCAAAGACTGTCAAAATTTTCAGCAATGTTGCGTATGCGCAGAACGCCAACGCGCGGCAGCACAGAGAAATCCTCGAGAACCCAGAGCGAGATTCACTTGCCGCCTCCTCCCGCGACACAGAGGACAATCGGCATCAGCTTAGAATAGCGGCACACCTCCACCACCACCTTATGTTGATCCTAACTCCAACGGAGCGGTCGATGATTCGTAAAGGCGGCAATAGAGCTCGAAAGTAATCTCACGATGTGTTTATGGTAGAAAATGCCTCCACCAACAATTGAGTACCTTAATTGGTCAGGACAAGATATCGGTTTCACAATAGCGATCATCCGCAGCAAGTTCCTCGACCAGGGCAACAAGACTTATTCTCGCCCAGGTTATCGCGGGATTTGACGTCTCCCGAGTGTTCATAGACGGCAGCAGCTTAAACCTTATGTATGCAGATACATTGAGGAAGATGAACATATCCTTAGCAAACTTGAAACCAACAGACACAAGGTTCCACGGCATCACACCGGAGAAACCAATTGGGAAAGATCAATCTCGACGTTCAGTTTGGGACCCGAGAAAATTATAGAATCGAGAGGCTCGAATTTGAAGTCGTAGATTTTCCGTCGCAATACCACGCTCTGTTGGGACGACCAGCATATGCTAGATTTATGGCAGTGCCACACTATACATACCTGTTGTGGAGAATGCCTGGACCAAAGGGACCAATCACAGTCAAAGGAAGCTTTGCCTTAGCCGATAAGTGCGACAAGGATTTTCACCGGTTGTCAGAAACTTTCGGGATGCAAGCTGAGTACTTGGCGTCAAAAAGCATGACCGATTACGACGTACTGCCGTTGGAAGGCCAAACAAAGAATCAACTTTCAATACCGAGAAAAATTCAAAAGAGGTGCAGATTCACCCGACAGACCCGAAAAAGACGACATCTATCGCAAACGACATGGATATCGCATAGGAAAGCGCGCTTCGAGTTCCTCCGTGAGCACTGGAAAATCTTCGCATGGTGTCCAGCTGACATGCCAGGAGTACCAGGGAACTTGGAGCACCACCTAAACTTGGATCCACTAGCGAGACCAATCAAACAACCTTTGCGGCGTTTTTCGGAACCAAACCGCAAAGCCATGCTGTCAGAAATCAATCGACTACAAGAAGCTGGTTTTATCAAAGAGATATTCACAAAGCCACATGGGTAGCAAATCCTATGCTGGTGCCGAAGAAAAACACTAAGGTCCTTCGCATGTGCGTCGACTTCACGTGTCTCAATAAACATTGTCCAAAGGATCACTTTCCTCTCCCAAGGATCGATCAAATTATCGACTCCACGGCAGGATGTGAACGTCTTTCCTTCCTGGATGCATATTCTGGTTATAACCAGATCAGATTAAAAGAAGAAAATGAAGTAAAGACCGCGTTTATTACACCATACGGCGTGTTTTGCTGCACAATGCCCTTTGGTCTAAAATGCGGGAGCAACATATCAGGATGATGCATATTTGGCGACACGATTGGGAAGAACGTGCAAGTATACATCGATGATGTCGTCATAACATCAAAAAAGGGGGCAACGCTGATCGAGGATCTCAAGGAAACCTTCGACAACCTTGATAAGTTCTGCCTCAAACTGAACCCGACGAAGTGTTCCTTCGGCGTCCCAGCAGGAGAACTTCTGGGTTTCTAGTTTCAGCAAGAGGGATTGAAGCAAATCCCGATAAAATACAAGCTATCGTAACAATGAGGAAGCCAACAAAGTTGAAAGAAATACAACAGCTAACTGGGCGAGTCGCAGCTTTGAGCTAGGCTGGGAGAAAAAGCGTTACCATTCTACGCTTTGATAAAGCAAGGAGATAAATTCCAATGGAACGAAGAGCCGACAGAGCTTTCGAGGATTTGAAGCGCACAATCACACCACCAATTTTGGTGGCGCCAAAAGAAAGGGAACTCTCTCGCTGTATATCGCAGCCACGCTCAAGTGGTGAGCACGGTGCTAGTTGTCGAAAGGGAAGAAGAAGGAAAACTCCACGGGGTGCAGAGATACTTCGTAGTGAAGTTTTATCACCCTCAAAACAAAGGTACCCTCACCAAAAGATAGCATATGGAGTGTTCACAACAACACGGAAATTGCGCCACTATTTTTCGGTACACCCGATCATAGTGGTCAATGAAGCTCCCTTGTCAAATATATTGAACAACCCACGGGTCGTGTCTCCCTTTGGGGAATAGAACTTTCCCCGGGACATCACGTATGAAAAAGAAAAGCAATCAAATCGCAAGTTCTGCCAGACTCATCGCAGAGTGGATGGAATTGCAAAACACGGGACCCCCGATTTATCGAGAACCTGGACCATGAACTTTGATGGGTCCAAGAGACTAGAAGGGGCTGGGCAGGAGTAGTACTCATATCACCCGAAGGCGACAAGTTGAAGTACATCCTTCGGATGACGTTCTCTAACGCATCTAACAATGAAGCAGAATATGAGGCTCTCATACACGGGATGAAGATGGCAAAAGCCATGGTGCAACTCGACTAAAAATCTTTGGCGACTCACAGTTGGTGGCTCGGCAAGTTATGAACCAATGTGACGCAGTCAATGATAGCATGATGGCATACAAGGAGGTATACAACGAGCTCGAGAAGTTGTTCGATGGATGCTAAGTAAATCATATTAGTAGATTGAGCAACGACGAAGCCGACGTTCTTGCAAACATCGGGTCGCAATGCCTTGCAATACGCCAGACTGGGAAGAGATAACAGAGAGATCCACTAAGTCGACAAAATCAAAAAAGAAGGAGAAGAAACCCTCGGGGGCTGCCAAGGAAAAGCAAGAGAAAGAAGAAGAAGATCAGGACCTGGTCATGGTGATACAGATACCGTGGATGCAGCCGTACATATCATACATCCTTAGGAGAGAAATACCCGACGATCCAGTTGAGGCAAGGCGAGTAATCCGACGCTCCAAAGCTTTCACGGTGGTCAAGGGAGAATTGTATAAGCGAAGTATTTCAGGCGTCTTGCAAAGGTGTGTCACACCCGAAGAAGGAAGAATAATCCTGAAGGATGTACACGAAGGAATATGCGGCCACCACGCAAGTAGTCGAGCTATCGCAGCCAAGGTTTTTCGGGCAGATTCTACTGGTTGACAGCAATCGAGGACGCCAAGGACATAGTAAGAACTTGCGACGCGTGTCAAAGGTTTGCCGCAAAACCTCACTCTCCAGCAGCAGAGTTAGCACCAATACCATTGTCATGGCCCTTTGCTCAATGGGGACTTGATATGGTAGGCAAGTTACACAATGGCCAGGAGGAAAGGAGTACATGCTAGTAGCCGTCGATAGGTTACAAAGTGGATAGAAGCAAAGCCGATAAATTCACCAGACGGAGCATCCGCAGTAAAATTTGTAAAAGGCCTCGTCTTCAGATTTGGAGTGCCCCACAGCATCGTCACGGACAACGGCAGTAACTTCACATCCCATGAATTCAAAGATTATTGCGAAGAGGTGGGTATCAAGCTGCACTTTGCGTCGTTGCACATCCTCAAACCAATGGGCAAGTCGAGAAAGCCAATGGCATCATCTCGCAATGGCATCAAGAAGCGCCCGTTAGGACCACTAGAAAAGCTCGCCATACCGGCCAGAAGCACCAAGCGTGTTGTGGAGCATCCGAACAACACCAAACACAGCAACGCAGAAACTCCGTTTTTCCTGGTTCATGGAGCAGAAAGATACCAATCGAGATAGAGCACAACTCTCCACGTGTCGCCGAATATGATGAAGAAACGTCGAGAAGAGCGCTAGAAGACGACGTCGACGCACTTGACGAAGCTCGAGATGAAGTATTATCTCGGGTAACCAAATATCAACAGGACTTGAAGAATTACCACAGTCGACGTTGCGGCCAAGATCTTTTCAGGGAGACCTAGTTCCTGTCACGCAAAAGTCATGAAAACTCGAGTCACCATGGCTTGGCCCTTACATTGTCACGGAAGTAATCGGAGGAGGAGCATACAGATAAAGGACAAGAAGACGGGGGTGGAGGAGCCAAACCCCGGAACGCGGCGCAACTCGGCGGTTCTACGCTCTAGAGTCGAACATAGTCCTTGTAAAACTTCAATGTACCGAAACGCCCGCGAGTTTTCGACGCACTCTTTTCCTTTTTCGCGGCACCGAGTGGGGCCGGAAAGGTTTTTAATGAGGCGGGCTCGCGTGCCGCAATATAATAAAGATAGTGTCAATATATCTTTCTCTTTATCGACATGTTCAAAGTCTTCGTTCCGACGAACTTCAATATAGTTCATCAAAAAAAACCTTGCCTTGGTATTAAAATACCTCGTGAGTCAATAAAAGTACAAAATAGCACTCAATGAAGAAGCTTGGGGGCTCATATTCGCCATAAAAATATAAATGCCTTGGTTCAAAACCTCGCAAATATACAAGTACAGTAAAGAGTCACCGAAACACTCGGGGGCTAGACAAACATAGAAATATAGTGATTGCTTTACAATATAATCATAGTCATGGGTTACAAAGAAGAAATATCTACAAGAGAAAAAAACTAGTCTTGATTCAATATGTCATCAAGAGTAACTCTGTTTTCTTCAGGAGCAGCACCAAGAAAATCGGCATAATGGCCATCGGCAAAAAAGTCGGCATCCATCCGAAGAAGGTCCTCAATCATTTCTTCGGCTATAGGCGTAACCTTCGTGTTAATCCTGTCAACACCAACTCTTCGACGTTTTACCTTTTGATGAACTTTCGTGACAACTTGGGTAAGGTCAAGGTTTGAGTGGCAGATCTGGAGCATGATAAGAGCAAATCTGGCGCCAGCTACCAGTTGAGCTTTGACAAAATCATGGATACTTCGAGCTTCCTTGAACCTTTCCATCCGGGAAGAGTTTTTGGTTGGACGTTCCGAGGAAACATGGAGTTGTAAACCATGGACAAGGTCTTGGTACAGAAGTCAAGGAAATCGCGAGTTTGAGAGGTGCGATCCTGAAATCTTACAATTTGGCGAGTCCTCTGGGGTAGCCCAAAACAAAGAACCATGGTCCAGGGAAAGATTAACAAGGAGGTTCGTCCTAGCATTTACCCTCTCTTCCTCGGCAGCAGCATCAGTAAAGGCACCTATCAAAACAACGAAGTGGAAACCTTTAAGAGACAATAGCATGAAGATGAAAGATATCAGAGGATGAAACAAGCATACCCGACATATCTGCACTGGCTTCATTCATTAATTCGAGCATGAAATTTTCTCGAGTAGTCGCCTTTTCAGCCTCGGAAGCAGCAATTTCCTTAGCAGCCACGGCCTCGCGAGCTTGCTGAAGAGCAACTTTTTCGGCTTCAGATGACTTACGAGATTGCTCCATCATCACAAGTGTTTGCTTCTTCGCATACTGAAGTTGCTGTCGAAGTTCATCCAGTTCTTGCGACAAGGTATCGTCGACAGGTGCAGTATCAGCAAAAGCTCTCCTCGCGCGAGAAGAAGAAGGCGAAACATTGGAAGGAGCGGAAGATGGAGTATAGTTATCAAATATCAACTGAAATTTAAACAAGACAACGTCAAACAACAAGCAAAGATAGAGTTTTCATTAATCTCTTGGAATAATTACAAGGGCATTAAAGCAGTGGAGCTAAGGAAGTACGTGTCGCCAAATGCCTACTTTGGCGACAAGAGCAAAAGAAACAAAAGAAAAAAAGAGGCATGCAACTAGACCCCTTGACGAGCTAGGAGTCGACGCCGGTTTGATCCCGAGATAGGCCAAGATCTTCTTTGTGCTTGGCTGCTTTAATCACGACTTCCATCTTGTTTGTTCTATCTATCGGTGTCGCCAACCTTCATCCAATCAACAGACTGTCGACTGTCAGCAACGCGACAGTGTTTTCAACGGCAACCTTCATATTTTCTTGGCGCATCTTCAGCCAAGGGTCTTCCGGCGTATTGAACATCTTGGCAAGGTTAAGGAAAGTCGCGGGCTCCTCTTTCTTCGGGAAGAAGTAGGGGAACAATGCCGACAACACTGCGCTAGCATTCGACACACCTTCACGAATCTCGGATCCATGAAGCTCCAGATAGGAAAGTGCGTCAAGGAGCGGGTCATCGACAGGATTCGCCAGATCAAAATCCTGGTTTGTTTGGGCTGTCAAGGAAACAAAGTATTAGTCAACAAACAAGAAACAACGGTTCTCATAAAAATAGAAGGGATCAGCAATATTACTGAAAGTGCGGTGACTTTGTGTTTTCAGGCGCTTGATAATCCCCTGTTCACGAGAATCTTGCGCAGCTTTGTGCTCGTTCAAGGCAGATGCAGCGTCCTCAAGTTTTTTTTGCAGTTCCTCGACAATAGCAGCTTTCGCCTTGGCTGCATCAGCCTCGGCCTTGGCTTCGCTAGCAGCGAGTTCGGCTTTCTTGCGAGCCGCTTCACTTTGCTCAAGTTTTTGAGCAAGTGCGGCACGTTCGTTGGCCTCTCGTAAGTTTCTCCGTCGAGATATGAAAAAGAGCGAGAAGAAAGATCAAAAACGCGACAAGCAACAGGAATAAAAAGGCAAGGAAAATGGCAAGTATAAAAGTCGTTACCTTCGGCTCTGTTGGCATATTCACGGTACCCAATAAATTGGGATCCGATGCGGAGAAGCTCTTTGATCATGGGCTGTTCAAGACGAACACAGCAAAAGAAACATTGGCATGAAAAAGAGAGTGAAGGTGAAAAGACAAAATAAAGAAAATATAGATGTCGACAAACTTACATCATCTAAAAGCGAAGGCGACGAACCGCCCAACCGAGGGGCAGGTTCAACAATCGTTTCAACCCTTGCTCCTTTGGTGAAGGAGCAAGGGGGCTTGCTGGTGGAGTTGTGGTGACGACGTTTATTGAGGAGGCGAGGTTTCTTCTCCTTCAACTAGCGTGTCTGAGGCAAGTACAGTACGTGACGTGCTTGTCCGAGGAGCCACGTCAGTTGGTACTTCTTCCTCGTCATCACTGTTGATCAAAAAATCGCATAAAAAGCAAGACAAGATAAATATTTTGAGTACAAAAATGGGAGAGAAAAGACGACTTACGAGCTGACGAGGGATTCAATATAAGGATCATAAGCTGCCTTCGGATGGGAAGGAACAACTTCTTCAGCCTTAGAGGTGCCAGAATCCTGCGTCATTCCTTTCCTTTTGTTCCTTGGAGAAACAACGCAGGAGGAAGGGATTGCGTCGACTCACGGCTTCAGACTGGTTCTTTCACGAGAAGCCGCAGATTTGTGAGAACCCGCGACTTCACTTTCGGGAATAGAAGAACCTTGAATATCTTCGGCAACGATAGCCTGTTCTTCGACTTCTCACCCTCGGAAGAGGAGGAAGGGAAGTCATAGTAGGATGGTTCTGTAAAAAATATAGTGACAAAAGAAAATTAAATAAATACCAATACAATGAGATGCAGAGAAAGTGCGGAACAAGACAAAAACTCGAGAAGACAAAATACCTCGGGGAGTGGATTGGCGGAGCTGTATGGTTCCACGCGACAAGAGGAAGGAATAGGATCCTTCTTGCCAAGACGAGAAATTCTTCGAATCAACTTCTCCAAGTCCTTTGAGGAAAGATCACTGGAGATTCTATTGGCGTCGTTTTCACCAGAATACGTCCAAAGGGGATTTTTGCGAGTCTGGAGGCTGCACTCTAATCCTAAGGAAGTAGGCGGTGATTTGAACACCAGACAGCTCTTTGCCTCGAGTGTTTTGAAGCTGATGAATACGAGACATAAGTGCTTCTGTCGCCTTTTCTCTTCCTCGGAAGCTTCGGCATCCCAGGAGCGGCGGCGCTGAATTCTGGCACTTCCGTCGAAAGGAACTATGTTGTGCTCAACGGAGTTGGCGCTTTCTTCGTGAATGTAGAGCCACTTTTTGCGCCATCCTTGGACAGAATCGGGAAATTGACGTCGAAATAATCGACATCGGTTTACAGATAACAACGCCACCTATGTTATATGATTGTGGGAGCCATTGCGGCGGAGGCAGAAAATGCGTTTCCACAGAGCCCAATTGGGAGGGATTCCGAGGAAGCATTCGCAAAGTGTGATGAAATAGAAATGTGAAGGATGGAATTGGGGGTCAACTGGTGCAGTTGAATCCCATAAACGAAAAGAAGGCCGCGGAGGAAATCATGAATTGGGGCCGAAAGGCCGCGGATGAGGTGATCAACAAAACTAACCCGGTACTCCATTGGAGGCTTGGGGTAGCTTTCTTCGCTGGGAAAGCGGATGGCGTCTTCCTTCTTCATGAGGCCAAGCCTCTTCAGCATATTGATGTCCTGGTTGGAGATTTTAGATCTCTCCCACTCAAATCTCGGCGGCCATCTTGGATTCTGGAGTCCTGGCGCGGTGTGCTTGCGTGTGGCATCAACGACAATGGGCGAGCAATGTTAGAGTGCGGAAGATCGAGAGAGTTGGGCGTAGGGGAAGCTTTTGCGAAGAGGAACAGATGAGCGGCGCAAGCGGGATGAAACGGAGGTTGAAGAAAGGTTTATATAAGAATCGGGTGAAGCACAGCTGCTTGATGAAGAAATCGTGTGGTGCAAAAAGATCTTCTAGATACAAGGGTAAAAAGGTATTACCGAGATAGGCGTCACCGTACGTGCCAGCGTAAAAGCGGAGGACGTGTGTCCCCACTTGCACGAGCCCGACGTGTCAACATGGTACAAACAATGGACCCACAAGGCGTAAAAATCAAGACTACTAATAGGGATGAAGCAATTTTGATTAAGGGAAGAATGCCGACAAGAAAAATAAAAGAAGATTGGCGACAGGAGAAGTTATTAAATACTTCGGGAGCCTTTGATCAAATACAAGTTTTTGCCCAAAATGCTCGGGGGCTACTTCGATAAAAAGTAAAATTTCGAGTATGGCAATATAGAAATTGCGGGAGCCTACAACCAAGCACAAGTCCTTGGCTGTAGACTCGGGGGCTACTCCCATCGGGAGCGCTGTTCGCGCACCCGAGAGAGAAAAAAAGAGAAGAGAGAGATCATATTGGGAAATAATGACAATATAGCGACAAGGTGGACTAAAATGTTGAGCCTACAACCAAGCACAAGTTCTTGCTTGTAGCCCTAAGCACCTCCCATCGTGAACGCTGTTCGCGTGCCCGATGAAATTAATAAAGAAAGATAGAAAAGCAAGAGAGTATATTTCGAAATTATAATTAACTCTACATATACTCCCATCTGGGAGAGCAATATAAGTCATATTTGACTCGATAAATGTGCCATTCCAACAGCCTAACAAGCACTCCCACACATATTCTCAGAACGCCAAGGTTGCGATCAATTTCTGAATGCCGCAAATTTGCGAAGGTAAGACCTCAGATCCGTTCTGCCGGGCGTGGCATCGCCAAAGACTGCGCTCTCACATTTTTATCCGCATCACCAGATATCAAGAAAATCCTAACTAGACGCGTTAGGGTACCCGACAATTTGACTGGACTACAGAATGGAAGACTAAATAGAACCTAAGTCTAAGTTTGATGCATTTACATCTAGATCGTTATCTCCAGACTTGATTTTTACAGGTTTTCATGATTGCCACTAGTAAGCAACTTAGTACCCGATCCGTCGGGGGATGAACTAGCCCCAACTACCATTATCCCCGTACAATATAGAATTTTATGTGAAGAGGTATAAAAAGTTAAAGCTTTCGAATAAAAATAGACAGTGGAGATTTTCCTTGATTCTACGATTCAAGCAAAATCTCGGGGGCTACTGACATAGGCATCTCAAATGGGCCTGCCGAAGATAGTACCCGGGGTTTACTGGAGGCCCAATACTCGAAGAATAAGAAGATTCGGGAGCCCAAGATCTATTAAGGAAAGATAAGAGTTGTAATAGGAAGTGTTATTTGTAATCTCGAGGGATGAGTTAGAAACCGTCCTGGACAAATTTGTATAGCACGAATCCCTTGGCCCACCTCCTATATAAAGGGGGAGCCAAGGGACGAAGAAATAATCGAATCATTGTCCGCAAACCCCAGTTTTCATAATCGTCGAGTACTTTTGGCCGAAACTCTCGAGATCTACTTACCTCTCTTCCAACTAAACCCTAGCCTACAATCCATAGGCATCGACAAGTTGATACCCTGTCACACCCAGCACTTGTCGTCGAAAGAGAGGAAGAAGGAAAACTCCACTGAGTACAAATGCCAAGATATTTCGTCGGGCCGGTTGTCGCCCCTCAAAACAAAGGTACCTCGCACCAAAAGCTAGCATACTCTGAGTGTTCACAACAGCACGAAAATTGCGCCACTATTTTTCGGCACACCCGATCATAGTGGTCAATGAAGCTCCCTCTCAAATATACTCAACAATCCAGAAGCTAAGGCCGTGTCTCCTTTTGGGGAATAGAACTTTCCCTCAGGGACATCACGATGAAAAGAAAAGCAATTCAGTCGCAGATTTTGAAGCGTACTCATCGCAGAGTGGATGGAACTCTGCAAAACACAGACCACCAACATTTATCGAGAATCCTAATTATGAACTTCGACTTCGATCCAAAAGACTAGAAGGAGCGGGCGCAGGCGTGATATTAATATCACCTGAAGGCGACAAGTCAAGTATCGGCTCTAAGGATGACGTTCCAAACGCGTCTAACAATGAGGTAGAATACGAAGCCCTCCTCATACACTGGATGAAGATGGCGAAGGCGGCGCAACTCGATTAAAAATCTTGGCGACTACAGCTGGTAGCTCAACAAGTCATGAACCAATGTGATGCAGTTAACGATAGTATGATAGCATACAAGGAAGTCTACAACGAGCTCGAGAAGCTGTTTAATGGATGCGAAGTAAATCATATCGCAGATCGAGCAATGACGAAGCCGACTGCTCTGCAAACATTTATCGCAGAATGCCCATGTACCCGCTGTGTGTATTTTGGGAAGAAATAGCGGAGAGATCCACGAAGTCGACAAAACCAAAAAAAGAAGGAGAAGAAAACCTCAGGGGCTACCAAGGAAGAGCAAGAGGAAGAAGAAGAAGAAGAGGATCATGGACTTGGTCATGATGACAGTACCATGGATGCAAAGATTTACATAGCATACATCATAAAAAAAGGAAATACCCGACGATCCAAATTGAAGCAAGGCGAGTTATTAGACGATCAAAAGCTTTCATCGTGGGTCAAAGGGGAGCTATGCTGCGAAGTATTTCTGAGTATTGGCGCAGGTGCGTCACACCCGAGGAAGGGAAGGATGATCCCGAAGGACGTACACGAAGGCACCGCGGCTCACGCGAGTGCAGCCGAGCTATTGTCGCCAAAGTTTTTCGAGCCGGATTTTATCGGTTGACAAAGCAATAGAGGACGAGCGAGATAGCACGAACTCGTACGCTGGGCACAGAGGGTCTAAGCCGTGAAAAGCCCCACTCCCTGCCACCGCAGCTAATGCCACACTGTTTCTGGGTCTTTTGTCTGGGGCCTAGATATGGTGGGCAAGCTACACAAGTCTTGGCCAGGAGGGAAAGAGTATATGTTGTTTCTAATAAATTTACAAAGTGGATAGAAGCGAAGCATAAATTCACTTTCGATTGGTATCTCGCACAATTTAGAAAGTCTCGCTGTGTTTGGAGTACCTCACAACATCGTCACAGATAACAATGGCAGTAACTTCACATCCAATGAGTTCAAAGAGTATTGCGAAGAAGGGGATCAAGCTTTCAAACTTTGCGTCGGTGGCACACCCGCAAACCAACGGTCAAGTCGAGAAAGCCAATAACTGGAATTCGCATCAAGAAACGTTTACTAGGGCCATCGGAGAAAGCGATATACCCGCCAGAGGAGCTGCCCAGTGTATTATGGAGCATACGAACAACACCAAACACAAATACACAAGAAACCTCGTTCTTGGTCCATGGAGTCGGTGGGCGCACTACCAATCGAGGTAGATGACTGATTCTCGACGCAGTCGTGGAATATGATGAAGAGGTGTCTCGAGAAAAGCACTAGAGGATGACGTCGATGCACGACGAGGCTAGAGATGAGGTACTCTCCCGAGTAACAAAATATCAACAAGACTTGAAGAATTACCACAAATAGACGTTATGGCCAAGATCCTTTCGTGTGGGAGATTCAGTCCCTAACACGCAAAGCCATGAAAAGCTCGGTCACCATGGCTTGGGCCCTACATCGTCACAGAAGTAACTAGGAGGAGCATACATGATAAAGGACAAGAAGACAAAGGGAGGAGCAAAACTCGGAACGGCGCAACTCGTGCTCACGCCTGAGTCGAAACATAGTCCTGTAAACTTCAATGTACTGAAACGCTCGCGAGTTTCAGACGCACTCTTTCCTTTTTCGGGGCACCGAGTGGGGCCGGAAAGGTTTTTAATGAGGCTCGCGGTGCCGCAATATAGTAAAGATAGTGGAGATATACATTTCTTCTACAGTTTCTGGGGCTTAGGCTCCCCGACTTGCAAAACATATTCCTCGACAATATCTCGTCTTGCATAAAATATCCTGTCACACATAAATGCAATCACAGACTGGGTAATCACACCTCAAAATATACAGAAGTGGAATATATTCATGCTTTGTATTAAATAATTCCTATAGCTACAAAATGATTGGGTAAAGCTCTTTGAGCTTATACTCGCCAAATCATGGTGAGATCAAGAAATGCCTCTTGCTTAAAACCTCACAAAGGGGTAGAAAGAAATCATGCTGGCTTCAGACAGAGGAAAGGAATGATCTACTACATAATCATAATTCATTGTGTGCAGTGTGTAACATTAAGAAAATGAAGCCATCATAGGTACATTTAATAGTAATCCTGCTTCTTCTGGGAGTGCAAGGCCAGAAATGTGAGGGTTAATCATCTGAAAGTCTTATCCATCCAAGAGATCTCAAATCATCTCTGCCACAGCAAACTGTTTAATTAATTCTCATTACAACCTTCAGCGCTCTACCTCTCAAAGAACTTTTACAATCTAATAAATAAGTTTTGAGTGTATATTCATATGAGAGAAACTTAAGTAAAGAAAATTAGTTGAGTTTACAAACCAAGATCTTGGGATTCATCTTCAGTTAGCTCAGAATAATCAGGCTGAATCTGAGTATGCTTTATTACAAACCATCGACAAGGTCCCGCACAAAAGTCGTAGGGAAGTCACGAGTTTGAGAGGTGCGATCTCGAAATTCCATAACTGTTTCTGTCTTCTCTGGGGTGGACATTATCATCTCTTTGCATCAAAGATGAATAACAAGGAAGTCTGCCCTAGTCTCTTGAGTCCTTCTTCGGCAGCAACATCAATAAAGGAACCTATCAAGCAACGATGCAGAAAATTTTTAAGAGACGCAGCAAAAGGATGGAAAGTGTCGAAGTTTCACACAAAAGATGTACAAGATACTGGGCAGATATCCGCACTGCTTCATTCATTAACTCTAGCATAAAATTTCTCTCGAGTAAAGGGTCTTTCAAATTTCGCACGAGCGATTTCTTAGGGCAGCCACAAATTTCTTGAGCCCGTTGAAGTGCAATCTCTTTCTGCCTCAATGCCTTGCGAGATTGTTCCATCATTGCCAGCGTTTGTTTTTCGCATACTGAAGTTGTTGCCGAAGTTCATCCAATTCTTGCGACAAGGAATCTTCGACAGTTCAGTATCAGCAAGATTTTTCCTCGAGCAAGAAGGAGAAGGCAAAACATCGAGAGGGAGCAGAAGACGGAGTATAATTATCAAATATCAACTGAAATTGAAAGAAGGCGAGATCAATCATCACAAGATAGAAGTTCATTGAGCTTTATGCATGTCAGCAACACTGTCGCACTCCATGGTCGCTAACAACTACTTTGGCGACAATTCATCAAAAAAGAAGAAAGAAAATAATAAAAAGAAGAAGAAAGGGGAAGGAAAGAAAAGGCCTACTCTGACCTCCTAGCTTAGATGAGCTTGGAGCTGAGTAGGTTTGAAGCCAAGAAAGCAAGGATCTTCTTTGAGTTAGCTTGGCAGCCTCATCAAAGAAACCCATGTTTTGGTCTCCATCTCTGCACATCTCCAACCTTAGCCTGGGCCGACGTTTTGTCGGGCCGGGGAGCAACCAAAGTAATAGTACTCGACGCTAACCTTCAACCCTTCGCGAAGATTGTGCCCAAGATCCTCTTCAACATTGAAGCACTTGGCCAGCTCGCCGAATGTCTTCGGCTCCTCTTTCTTCGAGAAGATTCGCCAGCGCTGAGTCAGCCTCTTCCATGCCTTGGCGTGCTTCATCTCCATGAATCTCGAGAAGAGAGAGCGTATCAAGAAGAGCGTCGTTCTCGGGATTTTCAAGATCATAAGGTTGACGCGTCTTCCCTAAAGGCGACAAGTATAGATCGTCAAAAAAGAGAAAACACGACAGCAATCGATTAAAGAAAGGTCGAAATACTTACTGACGAAGCGGCGGCACTGCGACGATAAGCGAGTAATAATTTCATTCTCGTGCGCAGTTTGCTGAGTGATATGGTCACTCAGAGAAGTTTCCGCGTCGTGAAGCCTCTTTCGAAGTTCTTCGACAACAGCGGCGCTGGATTCAGCTTTCTTGCGAGCTTTTTTGCTCTGCTCCAACTTTAGAGCAAGAGCATCAGCACATTTGTTGGCTTCTGCAAGACTAGCTGAAAAATAATCAATACAAAAAAATTGTCGCGTTAGTGGAGATAGCACAGAAGGTGTAATCAAGAGAAAAAGGGGGAACAACATAGTACCTTTCAGCGAGTCCGAAAGATCACGATACCCGACGAATTGGGTACCAAGCCGAAAGAATTCTTTCATTAAAGGCTAAGGAGAAAACCAGACAAAAGGGAAATCAGATAGAGTGAAACAAAAAGGGGATGAAAGATACAAGTCAAAAAATAGATGAGAAAGAACAGGAAGAGACTTCACACATTTAACGAAGAAGTCGTGAAACCACCTTCAAGTTGGGTGGGTTCTTCGTAACGGTTCAACTCCTTGCTCTTTTGGTGAAGGAGTCTGGGGCTTGGCAACCGAGGTGGGAAGCTCCGACACCCTTTGAGGCGTCGGGGTTTCATCTCCATCCTGCCGTTTTCCGAAACAACCAAAGTGCGAGACGTGCTCCTCGAGCAAATACATCACCGATGCCGGTGCCATTGCATGCTGGCTTCATCGCCAATAGTTTAAGGTGACAAAAAGATAGTAAAAATCTCAGGAGTAAATAGAAAAAGGAAACTCACGAGTCGACAAGAGCAAATGGCCATATGATTCAAAGTTAACCTCTCTTCGGGCAGTGGAACTCTTCACAGCTTTGGAGGTACCAGATCGATGGCCTTCTACCTTTCCTTTTGTTCCCGGGGACCAATTGAGGATAACGTTGCATAGAAAACAAAAATTTTCCTACCGCGAACACGAAATCCAAGCCAAGATGCAATCTAGAAGACGGTAGCAACGAGGGGATTATCGAGTCTCACCCTTGAAGAGATTCCAAAGCCCACAAGATGAGGCTCTTGTTGTGCGGTAGATGTTCACTTGCCGCTTGCAAAAGCGCGTAGAAGATCTTGATCACGATCGCCCGCGCCACGAACGGGCAGCACCCTCCGTACCCTGGCCACATGCCTCGCTGTTGATGAAGACGACGTCCACCTCCCCGCCCAGCGGGCGGAAGTAGCTCTCTCTTGAATCCGACACACGACGGCGTGGTGCTCGGTGTGAAGAAGTCCCATGAGCTTCGCTAAGCTACGCGGCAATATGGAGGAGAGGGGGGGCTAGGGGGGAGGGGGTGGTCACCACTCTTATGGGGCGGCCAGCTTGTGGTCTGGGGTGGCCGGCCCCCTCCCCTCGCCCCTCATTATATAGGTGGATCCCAAGTGTTGGTGTCCAAGTCTTCGAATAAGACCCGAACCCAAAACCTTCCATAAGAGGGGAAACCTAGCCCATCTAGGACTCCCACCCAAAGGTGGGATTTCCACCTCCCATGTGGGGGGTGGCCCCCTATGGCGGAGTCCACTTGGGACTCCACCCCATCTAGGGCTGGCCGGCTATGGAGGTGGAGTCCCATGTGGACTCCACCTTCCTTGGTGGTTTTTCCGACTTTTCTAGAACCTTCTAGAACCTTCCATAGAACCTTCCGCGACATTTTATTTCACATAAAATGACATCCTATATATGAATCTTATTCTCCGGACCATTCCGGAACTCCTCGTGATGTCCGGGATCTCATCCAGACTCCGAACAAATATTCGAACTCCATTCCATATTCAAGTACTACCATTTCAACATCCAACTTTAAGTGTGTCACCCTACGGTTCGAGAACTATGCGACATGGTTGAGTACTTACTCCGACCAATAACCAATAGCGGGATCTGGAGATCCATAATGGCTCCCACATATTCAACGATGACTTTAGTGATCGAATGAACCATTTACACACATTACCAATTCCCTTTGTCTCGCGATATTTTACTTGTCCGAGGTTTGATCTTCGGTATCACTCTATACCTTGTTCAACCTCGTCTCCTGACAAGTACTCTTTACTCGTATCGTGGTATGTGGTCTCTTATGAACTCATTCATATGCTTGCAAGACATTAGACGACATTTCACCGAGAGGGCCCAGAGTATATCTATCCGTCATCGGGATGGACAAATCCCACTGTTGATCCATATGCCTCAACTCATACTTTCCGATACTTAATCCCACCTTTATAGCCACCCATTTACGCAGGGGTGTTTGGTAATCAAAGTACCTTTCCGGTATAAGTGATTTACATGATCTCATGGTCATAAGGACTAGGTAACTATGTATTGAAAGCTTATAGCAAATAACTTAATGACGAGATCTTATGCTACGCTTAATTGGGTGTGTCCATTACATCATTCATACAATGACATAACCTTGTTATTAATAACATCCAATGTTCATGATTATGAAACTAATCATCCATTAATCAACAAGCTAGTTTAAGAGGCATACTAGGGACTTCTTGTTTGTCTACATATCACACATGTACTAATGTTTCGGTTAATACAATCCTAGCATGATATATAAACATTTATCATAAACATAAAGATATAAATAATAACCACTTTATTATTGCCTCTTGGGCATATCTCCAACAGTCTCCCACTTGCACTAGAGTCAATAATCTAGATTACATTGTAAGATACCTAACACCCATGGCATTCGGGTGTTGGTCATGCTTTGCCCTAGGGAGAGCTTTAGTCAACGGATCTGCTACATTCAGATCAGTGTGTACTTTGCAAATCTTTACTTCTCCATCTTCGATGTACTCGCGAATCGAGTGGTAACGCAGCTTGATATGCTTCAGCCTCTTGTGTGACCTTGGCTCTTGTGCATGGCGATGGCACCCATGTTATCACAGTAAATGATTAATGGGTCCAATGCACTAGGAACCACACCGAGCTCTACAATGAACCTCTTCATCCATACCACTTCCGATGAAGCCTCCGAAGCCGATACTGGATGAAGGAAGATTTCGCCACCGTGCATTGCTTCGAGCTTGCCCACCATCGCAAAGACCATTCAATATAAACACGTACCCAGACTGTGACTTAGAGTCATCGGATCAGTGTTCCAACTTGCATCGGTGTAACTTGTTACAACGAGCTCTTGGTCACCTCCATAACAAAGAAACATATCCTTAGTTCTTTTCAAGTACTTTAGGATATTCTTGACCGCTGTCCAGTGTTCCATTCCTGGATCACTTTGATATCTGCTAGTCAAACTAACAGCATGTGCTATATCCGGTCTAGTACATAGCATGGCATACATGATAGAGCCTACCGCCGAGGCATAGGGGATCTGACTCATCCTTTCTCTTTCTTCTGCCCGGACCTTGAGTCTTACTCAAGACCTTGCCTGGTAACATAGGTAAGAATCCTTTCTTACTTTCGTCCATTCTAAACTTCTTTAGAATCTTGTCCAGATATGTACTCTGTGATAGCCCTATTAGGCGTCTTGATCTATCTCTATAAATCTTGATGCCTAATATATGATGCTTCACCAAGGTCTTTCATTGAAAAACTATTATTCAAATAACCTTTAACACCTTAATCTATATCATTCCCGATCAATAATATGTCATCTACATATAATATCGGAATGCAGAGCTCCCACTCACTTTCTTGTAAATACAGGCCTCTCCATGACACTTTATAAACCAAGTCTTTGATCACTTTATCAAACGTTTGCCCAACTTCTTGATGCTTGCTTCAAATTATAGATTGAACGCTGAAGTTTGCATACTTTTGTCAGCATTTTTAGGATCGACAAAACCTTTGGGTTGTACCATATACAACTCTTCCTCAATGTCTCCATTAAGGAATGCGTTTTGACATCCATCTCCAAATCTCATAATCGAAAAATGCAGCTATTGCTAACAAAATCCTCACAGATTTTAGCTTCGCTACAGGTGAGAAAGTCTCATCGTAGTCAACTCCTTGAATTTGTCGGAAACCCTTTGCGACAAGTCGAGCTTTATAGACAGTAATATTACCATCAGCATCTGTTTTTCTTTTGAAAATCCATTTATTCTCGACAGCCTTTCGGCTATCAGGTAAGTCTACCAAAGTCCATACTTTGTTATCATACATGGATCCCATTTCGGATTTCATGGCTTCTTGCCATTTGTTGGAATCTGGGCTCATCATCGCTTCTTCATACGTCGCAGGTCCTCATCATTGTTATCTACAATCATGACATTTAGACAAGGATCATACCAATCGGAGTGGCACGTTCCCTTGTCGATCTGCGAGGTTCAGTAGTTTCCTCGTTCGAAGTTTCATGATCATTATCATTAGCTTCCTCTGTTGCCGGTGTAGGCGGTACAGGTACAACTTCCGGTACTGCGCTACTCTGATCAACGAGTATAGATTCATCAATCTCATCGAGTTCTACTTTTCTTCCAGTCACTTCTTTAGTGAGAAATTCTTTCTCAAGAAAGGTTCATTCTTAGCAACAAAGATTTTGCCTTCTGATCTGTGATAGAAAGTGTACCCTATAGTTTCCTTAGGGTATCCTATGAAGACGCATTTCCGCTTTGGGTTCTAGCTTGTCACTTCTTTATATAGGCTTCGCAACCCCAAACTTTTAGGAACGACACTTAGGTTTCTTATTAAACCATAATTCATACGGTGTCGTTTCAACGGATTTTGATGGTGCTCTATTTAAAGTGAATGCGGCTGTCTCTAATGCATAACTCCAAAATGATAACGGCAAATCAGTAAGAGACATCATAGAACGAACCATATCTAAGAGAGTTCGATTACGACGTTCGGACACACCGTTTCGTTGAGGTGTTCCCGGCGGAGTCAATTGTGAAAGTATTCCGCATTTCTTTAAATGCATGCCAAACTCATAACTCAGATATTCACCTCCGCGATCAGATCGTAGAAATTTGATCTTCTTGTTACGTTGATTTTCTACTTCACTTTGGAATTCCTTAAACTTCTCGAAAGTTTCGGATTTATGTTTCATGAAATAGATATACCCATATCTACCCAGATCATCCGTGAAGGTTAGAACATAACGATAACCACCGCGCGATGCTACGCTCATTGGTCCGCACACATCGGTATGTATGATTTCCAATAAGTCAGTAGCTCGCTCCATCATACCAGAAAATGGAGTCTTAGTCATTTTTCCCATTAGACATGCTTCGCATCTATCAAGTGACTCAAAGTCAAGTGATTCAAGTAATCCATCAGCATGGAGTTTCTTCATGCGTTTCACTCCAATATGACCAAGACGACAGTGCCACATATAAGTAGAATTATCATTCAATTTAATTCGCTTAGCATCAATGTTATGTATATGTATCACTACTATCGAGATCTAACAGAAATAAGCCATTCTTTTGTGCTCGACCATAAAAGATATTATTCATAAAAATAGAACAACCATTATTCTCAGACTTGAATGAATAACCGTCTTGCATTAAACAAGATCCAGATATAATGTTCATGCTCAACGCGGTACAAAATAACAATTATTTAGGCTTAAAACTAATCCCGAAGGTAGATGTAGAGGAAGTGTGCCGACAGCGATCACATCGACTTTGGATCCATTTCCAACGCGCATCGTCACTTCATCTTTCGTAGTCTTCGTTTATTCTTTAGTTCCTGTTTCGAGTTACAAATATGAGCAACCGAACCAGTATCAAATACCCAGGTACTAGTACGAGAACCAGTGAGATAAACATCTATAACATGTATATCATATATACCTTCTTTCTTCTTCTTGACAAGTCGCTCTTCATATCCGCCAAATACTTGGAGCAATTACGCTTCCGTTGTCCCTTCTCCTTGCAGAATAGCACTCAGCATCAGGCTTAGGGCCGTTCTTAGGTTTCATAGGAGGTGTGGCAGCTTTCTTGCCACCCTTCTTGAATTTTCCCTTAGACTTGCCCTGTTTCTTGAAACTGGTGGTCTTGTTGACCATCAACACTTGGTGCTCTTTCTTGATCTCAATCTCAGCAGCTTTAAGCATGGCGAAGAGTTCAGGTAACTCTTTGTTCATGTTCTGCATATTGTAGTTCATCACAAAGTTCTTGTAACTAGGTGGCAGTGATTGAAGGATACGATTAATCCCCAGTCTGTTAGGAATAATTATTTCCAAGTCACTGAGTTTCTTCGCATGCCCGGTCATTGCGAGCATGTGCTCACTAATGAGCTGCCTTCTTCCATCATGCAGCTGAAAAATTGTTTCGATGCTTCATAGCATTCCACGGCCGCATGAGTTTCAAAAATAGTCTTTAACTCTTTCATCAACTCATGAGGATCGTGGTGCTCAAAACGTTTTTGAAGATCGGATTCCAGACGCATAGGATGGCACACCGAACTTGAGAGTACCGAGTTTTCCGAGTCGCGTAAACATTCTTTACTTCATCGGTTTTTGTTTCTGCTGGAGGGTCACCTAGCGGTGCATCAAGCACATATTGCAGATTTCCGCTAGAGAGGAAGATCCTCACATGACGGAACCAGTCGGTGAAGTTGCTACCGTTGCTCTTAAGCTTTTCTTTCTCTAGGAACTGGTTAAAATTGATTGGGGACGCCATATCTACAACATATATTTGCAATAGTTTAGACTAAGTTTATGACAAATTGAGTTCAAATTTTAATTCAACATAATTAAAAATCTAAGTGAACTCCCACTCAAAACAATATCCCCGCATTGTCTTAGTGATCACACGAACCAAATCCACCGCACCTAAGCCCGATCATCACGAGACAAGGTGTGATTTCAATGGCGAACACTCAAAGTGTTCATCATATCATCCATATGATTCATGCTCTACCTTTCGGTATCACGTGTTCCGAGACCATGTCTGTACATGCTAGGCTCGTCAAGGCCACCTTAGTATCCGCATGTGCAAAACTGGCTTGCACCCGTTGTATGCACTTGTTGATTCTATCACACCCGATCATCACGAGATGCTTCGAAACGACAAGTCTTGGCAACGGTGCTACTAAGGATGAACACTTTATTATCTTGAGATTTTAGTGAGGGATCATCTTATAATGCTACCGTCGCGATCTAAGCAAAATAAGATGCATAAAAGGATTAACATCACATGCAGTTCATATGTGATATGATATGGCCCTTTTGTCTTTGCGCCTTTGATCTTCATCTCCAAAGCACGACATGATCTCCATCATCTTCGGCATGATCTCCATCATCGTCGGCGAAGGTCAATGGCGCCGTCTTCATGATTGTTCTCCATGTAGCAACTATTACAACTACTTTGAAATACTACTCAACATGAAATTTAAAGACAACCATAAGGCTCCTGCCGGTTGCCACAATACAAGAATGATCATCTCATACATATTCATCATCATATCATGGCCATATCACATCACCAAACCCTGCAAAAACAAGTTAGACGTCTCTAATTTGGTTTGCATATTTTACGTGGTTTAGGGTTTTGAGAGAGATCTAATCTACCTACGAACATGAACCACAACGTTGATACTAATGTTGTCAATAGAAGAGTAAATTGAATCTTTACTATAGTAGGAGAGACAGACACCCGCAAAGCCTCTTATGCAATACAAGTTGCATGTCGAACGAGGAACAAGTCTCATGAACGCGGTCATGTAAAGTTAGTCCGAGCCGCTTCATCCCACTATGCCACAAAGATGCAAAGTACTCAAACTAAAGATAAAAAGAGCATCAACGCCCACAAACCATTGTGTTCTACTCGTGCAACCATCTATGCATAGACACGGCTCTGATACCACTGTAGGATAACGTTGCATAGAAAACAAAAATTTTCCTACCGCGAACACGAAATCCAAGCCAAGATGCAATCTAGAAGACGGTAGCAACGAGGGGATTATCGAGTCTCACCCTTGAAGAGATTCCAAAGCCTACAAGATGAGGCTCTTGTTGCTGCGGTAGATGTTCACTTGCCGCTTGCAAAAGCGCGTAGAAGATCTTGATCACGATCGTTCCGGCGCCACGAACGGGCAGCACCTCCGTACGGTCACACGTTCGGTTGTTGATGAAGACGACGTCCACCTCCCGTTCCACCGGCAGCGGAAGTAGTAGCTCCGAACAGCAGCCACGACGGCGTGTGCCTGGTGGCGGTGAAGAAGTCCCGCGGAGCTTCGCCAAGCTACGCGGGCAATATGGAGGAGAGGGGCGGCTAGGGTTTGGGAGGGTGGCCGGCCACTCTATGGGGGCGGCCAGCTTGTGGTCTTGGGGTGGCCGGCCCCCTCCCTTGGCCCCTCATTATATAGGTGGATCCCAAGTGTTGGTGTCCAAGTCTTCGAATAAGACCCGAACCCAAAAACTTCCATAAGAGGGGAAACCTAGCCCATCTAGGACTCCCACCCAAAGGGTGGGATTTCCACCTCCCATGTGGGGGGTTGGCCGGCCCCCTATGGTGGAGTCCACTTGGGACTCCACCCCATCTAGGGCTGGCCGGCCATGGAGGTGGAGTCCCATGTGGACTCCACCTTCCTTGGTGGTTTCTTCCGGACTTTTCTAGAACCTTCTAGAACCTTCCATAGAACCTTCCGCGACATTTTATTTCACATAAAATGACATCCTATATATGAATCTTATTCTCCGGACCATTCCGGAACTCCTCGTGATGTCCGGGATCTCATCCGGGACTCCGAACAAATATTCAACTCATTCCATAATCAAGTACTACCATTTCAACATCCAACTTTAAGTGTGTCACCCTACGGTTCGAGAACTATGCGGACATGGTTGAGTACTTACTCCGACCAATAACCAATAGCGGGATCTGGAGATCCATAATGGCTCCCACATATTCAACGATGACTTTAGTGATCGAATGAACCATTTACATACATTACCAATTCCCTTTGTCTCGCGATATTTTACTTGTCCGAGGTTTGATCTTCGGTATCACTCTATACCTTGTTCAACCTCGTCTCCTGACAAGTACTCTTTACTCGTACCGTGGTATGTGGTCTCTTATGAACTCATTCATATGCTTGCAAGACATTAGACGACATTTCACCGAGAGGGCCCAGAGTATATCTATCCGTCATCGGGATGGACAAATCCCACTGTTGATCCATATGCCTCAACTCATACTTTCCGGATACTTAATCCCACCTTTATAGCCACCCATTTACGCAATGGCGTTTGGTGTAATCAAAGTTCCTTTCCCGATAAGTGATTTACATGATCTCATGGTCATAAGGACTAGGTAACTATGTATTGAAAGCTTATAGCAAATAACTTAATGACGAGATCTTATGCTACGCTTAATTGGGTGTGTCCATTACATCATTCATACAATGACATAACCTTGTTATTAATAACATCCAATGTTCATGATTATGAAACTAATCATCCATTAATCAACAAGCTAGTTTAAGAGGCATACTAGGGACTTCTTGTTTGTCTACATATCACACATGTACTAATGTTTCTGCTAATACAATTCTAGCATGATATATAAACATTTATCATAAACATAAAGATATAAATAATAACCACTTTATTATTGCCTCTTGGGCATATCTCCAACAACAGCAGGAAGAAGGGATTGCGTCGACTCGCTGGCATCAGACTCGATTTTTTCGCAGGAAGCCTCGGATTTGTGAGAACCCGCAACCTCACTGTGGATAGAAGACCCCGGTTGTCTTCGGGGCCGACAATAAACTTTGTTCTTCGAATTCCTCCATCCCTCTAGGAAGAGGAGGAAGAGAAGCCAAAGTGGGGTGGTTCTGCAGGAAAATAGCGATAACGGTTATAGAGATATTAGTAAAAATAGACAAGTCGAAAAAAGCAGGAAAAGTTCGGAAGAGGGAGAAAAAAGCAGGAATACCTGAGGGAGAGGATTGGTGGCACTGTATGGTTCCACGCGACAAGAGGAAGGAATAGGATCCTTCTTGCTGAGCGAAATTCTTCGAATAAGCTTCTCCAAGTCCTTCGCGTAAAAGATCCTTGGAGAGCTCATTGATGCTATTTGCACCAAAGATATTCAAAGGATTTTAAGTAGCTTGAAGAGGCTGCACCCTAATCCTAAGGAAGTAGGCGGTGATTTGGACACCAGACAGCTCCTTGCCTCGGGTATTTTGAAGCTGATGAATGCGGGACATGAGGGCTTCTGTCGCCGTTTTCTCTTCTTCGGTAGCTTCAGCATCCCAGGAACGGCGGCGAAGAATTTTGGTACTTCCGTCAAAGGGGACTATGTTGTGCTCAACAGAGTTGGCACTTTCTTCGTGTATGTAGAGCCACCTTTTGCGCCATCCTTGGACAGAGTCGGGGAATTTGACGTCGAAATAATCAACGTCAGTACGGACACAGATAACAACGCCGCCTATGTTGTAAGCGGCGTTGTGGGAGCCATTGCGGCGGAGGCAGAAAATGCGCTTCCACAGAGCCCAGTTAGGAGGGACTCCGAGGAAGCACTCGCAAAGAGTGATGAAAATGGCGACATGGAGGATGGAATTAGGGGTCAGCTGGTGCAGCTGAATCCCGTAAACAAAAAGAAGGCCGCGGAGGAAATCGTGAATTGGGGCAGAAAGGCCGCAGATGAGGTGATCAACGAAACTAACCCGGTACTCCATTGGAGGGTTTGGGTAGCTTTCTCATTGAAAGTGGATGGCGCCTTCTTTCATCAGCCCAGCCTTCTTCAAAGATGTTGACGTCCTGGTTGAGATCTTCGATCTCTCCCACTCCAATCCTCAGCAGCCATCTTGGATTCGGGATGGCGAGTGAGGCGGCCGCGTGGTGGCATCAACAGCAATGGACAAGGAAGCTTGTGCGTGGGTGAGCTCAGAGAGAATTGGGCGCAAAGGGAAGTTTTTGCAAAGGGGAGTAGAGGTGCTGCCACAAAACGAAGGTGCTAACAGAGGTTGAAGAATGGTTTATATAGAATGGGAAGTATGGGCCAGACCGTTGGATGAAGGAATCGTGTGGTGAAAAAAGATCTAGATAAGAAGGGTAAAAAGGTATTTTTACTAGGATGGAACGGAACAGGCGTTACAGTACGTGTGCCAGGAAAAGCGAAGGACGTGTGTCCCCCACTTGCACGACGTGTCAACGTGATAAAGATATTGGACCCACAAGGCAGGAAAAATTGCGATTATTAACAGCAATGACATAACTTCGTTTAAGGGAGAAAATTTCGACAAGTAAAGTAAAAGAAGATTCGCGATGAGAAGATTATTGATTATTTCGAGAGCCTTTGCTCAAATACAAGTTTTTGCCCAAATGCTCCTGAGGCTACTTTGAAAAATAGAAAATTTCGAGGATGACAATATAGAAATGCGTGAGCCTATGATCAAACGCAAGCTCTTGTTCATAGCTCAAGAGCCCTACTCCGGGAGCTTGCTCTCGCGCACCCGAGAGATAAAAAGAAGAGAATATTGAGAAAAGAATGACAAAATAGCGACAAGGTGCACTAGAATGTTGAGCCTACAACCAAGCACAAGTCCTTGGCTGTAGCCTCGGGGGCTCCCATCGGGAACGCTGTTCGCGTGCCCGATGAAAATTATCAAGAAGAAAAAAGAGAAAGAAAGAAAGAAAAAGAAGAAGGAGCATATTTCAAGTTATAAAGATAACTCTACATATACTCCCATCGGGAGATCAATATAAGTCATCCGTTGACTCGATAAAATGTACATTCCAACAGCCGAATAAGCACTCGACAATATATTCTCGGAACGCCAAAGTTGCGATTCACCCTGAATGCCGAAACATTGCGAAGGTAAGACCCCGGATCCGCTTCGTGCGGCGTGGCATCGCGAAGACTCGCGCTCACATTTTTCCACATCAACAGATGTAGTTGAAATATCCCGCCGGACGCGCCTGTGTGGACTCGAGCAAAATGACCGGGACTCGGCGAATGGTAAGACCTTAAGCGGCACCCGTCGAAGTTTACACCAAGATTAATTCCTAGATCATGTCCAGGGACGTGATCTTGAAGTAGGTTTTTAAGTGGATTGCCACTAGAGCAGTTAACTAGTACCCGATCCGTCATATGAACTAGCCCCAACTACCGTTATCCCGTACAATATAGAAATTCATGAAGAAATATGGACAAGTTAAAGTTGTCGAGGAAAAATAAACAGTGGAGTTTTCCCGACTCTATGACTCATGGAAAAGCTTGTCGACATAGGCATCCCCAATGGGCCTGCCAATGATAGTACCCGGGGTTTACTAAGGCCCAACAATTCAAGAATAAGAAGACTCGGAAGCCCAAAGATGCTGTTAAGGAAAGCTAGAGTTGTAATAAGAAGTGTTGTATGTAATCTTGCGGGACGAGTTAGAAACCTTCCCGGACTCTGTAACTTGTATAATACGAATCTCTCGGCTCCGCCTCATATATAAGAGGGAGTCGAGGGATGAAGAGGATCATCGAATCATTGTTGAACAAACCCTAGTTTTATTTCGTCGAGTATTATTCGGCTGATAACCTTCGAGATCTACTTGCCCTCTACATCACACGAAACCCTAGTCTACTATTCGTAGGCATTGACTAGTTAATACCTTGTCAAGCCCCGTCTGTAGGTAACTCAGAAAAATCTGCCAATTTACGTGCGTGATCGTCAGATATGTACGCAACTTTTATTCAATTTAAGCATTTTCATCTGAGCAAGTTAAGTGCCCCAGAAAAATTCGTCTTTACGTATCGTTCACGGACAGATTCGATTTTATTTCGCATTGCCCGTTTTGCTATGTTTGATGGATTTTTGTTCCATTAACTTTCAGTTGTTTTTGTGCAATGTCCGTAAGTGTTAAGAATGATTATGTCACCTCCGAATATATGAATTTATGATTATGTGCATGAACCCTCTAATGAGTTTGTTTTGAGTTTGGTGTGGAGGAAGTTTTCAAGGATCAAGATAGGAGGATGATACAATATGATCAAGGAGAGTGAAAAGTCTAAGCTTGGGGATGCCCCCGTGGTTCATCCCCGCATATTTCAAGAAGACTCAAGCATCTAAGCTTGGGGATGCCCAAGGCATCCCCTTTACGTCGGAGACGTATCAGTCACCTCTAGTGAAACTATATTTTTATTCCGTCACATCTTATGTGCTTTACTTGGAGCGTCTTTATGTTTTTATTTTTGTTTTGTTTGAATAAAATCGTATTCTAGCATTCTTTATGTGGGAGAGAGACACGCTCCGCTGTTGCATATGAACACATGTGTTCTTAGCTTTATTCCTAATGTTCATGGCGAAGGTTGAAACTGCTTCGTTCATTGTTATATGGTTGGAAACATAAAATGCTTCATGTGGTAATTGGTATAACATCTTGAATAATTTGTGTTGTGGGTATACTTCATGGGTGTACCATCGACAGTGCCTAGATCCGGCAAGCCCGGGTGGCCCATAGACGGTGATGAGGCATGTGGCCCATCGGGCGGCCTGGCGAGTTGTTGATCATGCAGGAAGAAGTCCAGCCCAGGATCAGCAGGCCGGATCCGTACCGACCTAGGAGTGACCCGGATCCAGGGAAGCCCATGAGGAACCCGGATCCCGTACAACGTGTATGGAAGTCGGATCCGTGACGTGCACGGCAAGATATTGTACCGTAGCTAGGCTATCTGTAATCCGGCTAGGACTCTCCATGTAAACCCTAGATCCGTGCGCCTTTATAAGCCGGATCCCGGAGCCCTAGAGGCACAACCACAACTCATTGTAACAACGCGAAAGCGCCTAGATAATTCCACAAGCAGCAGTAGGCCCTGCCATCGTGCAGGTGTTCCGGTTGCAACTCGCTGCTCGCGTACCACCGTCGCGTGTGCACTCCGCCCTATGGCCCCTACTTCTTCTCCCCTCGCGAGGATCCCTCCTCCGGGGTACCTTCGATTAGGCAACGACGACTTGGCGCCCACCGTGGGGCCCGCAGCCTGGAGGCGGGAACCGGGAGGGTTCCGCCATGGGAAGCTACGACGCCACCATCGCCGTGGGGCGCGCCCCCTTACGTCGGGAATCTGCCGATCGTCCTCCGGATGAGTGCTGGATTCCGGCTAGAAAACCCCGCCAAGCTCTCCATCGTCCCAATTGGCGGCATTCACATCTTCATCGGGGAAACCGCGATTCCGACGGAAACCCACCGGTAAGTAACGCAGACGCGACCGCCGCAGAGCCGGACGCCGTCGCGAAGATCCGATTCGGGATGCAGAGCTTCTGAGGAAGATTCCGCCTTAGATCCGGAAATTTCAAAGCCCACCCAATCCGCCCGTGAGCAGGAGAAAGACCACGCAGATCCGCTCGGGTCTCCCAGGTGTTAGAAAAGCAGAGGTGCCACTTCGTACACCATCCCGCCGGAACCGCCCCTCAAGAAGACGGAGCTGGTCCTGAGCAGGTAGAAGCACCGGAAAATAGCGCAGATCCGGATCAGGCTCAGCCTGTCGGAGAAAGCGAAGATCCGGTTGAAGAGTCGATTTTGGGCAATCTGAGCCCAATGTCCGGAGACACCCCGTCCGTGGAATCTGATGACTTCGTCCGCAAGCTGGAAGAGTACGGTCTCGGCGATCAGCCTGAAGTCGACTCCGCCCAGCCCAAGCAGGTTCTCGCAACGGTAGCAGCGCTGGGACAAACCGGATCCGGAGACCAAGTCAGCCAATCTGACCCCCAACCATCCCATCAAGGATCTCCAATGTCTCGGGTGCGACCCCAAAGGGATTCTCCCTCGGAGGAAATCTTGTCAGCAGAGGAGATGGCCGCGCGAGCAGTTCTTAACACACCTATAACCCCGGGCAACGCCGCACATAACGGGTCGTACTGTTAAAGGAAATGCTGGCCACAGCCAAGAGGCTCGCCGATACCGAAGCTGCGTTAAGGATAGGAAGGGCAGATCATGCAGCCTGGACGGAAAACTTCGAGAGACAGGACCGCGAGATTACTGCCACACTCGAGCTGGTCAAGAACATGAGGGCTGAGTGGGAGGTAAAGATGACCTATGCGCAGGCGGAGGCCGATCGAATTGTAGAAGCAATTCCGCCTCGCAGGATACCCTTCAACACGCCCGCAGATCACCAGCCGCTGGAAACTCCAAAGGACAACATGCAGAAAGCAGCGGAATTGCTGAAGAAGAAGGACGAGGAAGTTGACATCAACTATCTCCGCACACTTGTCGCTTCAGCAATGCAGCAGCAAAGCAAGGCAGATACTTCGCGCAGGTTGGAATCCAATCCGGATAACTGTGTATCTACCGCGCAGAAGGACGATGAATCACACACCGGATCCTCGGAGCGCAGAAGAAGGGCCAGGGAGCACCCAAATCCGATCCCCGTTCCGTCACAGACGCCTCCGTCGGATCCAAGAAAGGGAAAGGACGCGACTCCGGAAGAGACAAATACCGCAACCCCTCACCTCCACCTAACACTTCCACTCCCTCGCCGCCGTAGTCCAGCCGGAAACACCAGGCCCGTAGGGCATGGTGCGCTTGTTATCCGCGACAACGTGCTGCCAAGAAACAAAATGTGGAGCGTCACGAATCCCGCCGGAATCGTAACAATGTTCATGAGCCCTAAGCCCAGAGGAGTCGGGGTCGAAGACCACGCCGCAGCTCCGCCGGAACCTGGCGATCCAGAACTCCCGTCGAGCCACGACCCGTAACCTCGCCGCAGCCGGGACCCGAGCCTCGTCGGAGCCGTGACCTGGAGCCGCTGGAACGACCAGGGCAGCCAGCGCCAAGGCGAAGGCAGCCACAGGAGCCGGAGCTGGCACCAGGAAGGTAGAGGACATCCAGATGGTGGAAGCAAGGTCAGACCGCCCACCCGCAGGTCTTCACCACCACCTAGCGGTGGCGTGGAGGTGGAGGCGGAGGCAATGGCCGGAGATCTCGCTCGCCAAAGCCCCCGCCACGGCTCGCACGACACGCGGGACCGCCTAACGAGTACGGCAGTAACCCATCACATTGCCCGAAGTGCTTTGGCAAGGATGATTCGAGAGGAACCAAAGCTTTTAAGGATGAACCCCGCTACCCGGAAACCTGAAACATTATGATGGCACCGAAAGGCCGGATACCTAGATCGAGGATTACTACAATGCTGTAACCTTCGCCGGGAACCCCTAACATCGCCTGCCGCATGCTCCAATTAGTATCTTGTAGGTCCAGCCCGGATCCGGCTCAGCGACCCCGAGAAGAACTCCATCTTTGGCTGGTTCGACCTTATTTATCTTTTTGGAGAAACACCTCTAGTGGGCACCTACAAGAGACCTGCCACAACAAGCGACCCGCAGGCATTGCATCCAGAAGAAGGGCGAAACATCGAGAAACTTCCTCACTGGCATGCAGGAACGAGTGCGAGAACGTTGACAACCGCACACAGCAATGCACGCCATTGGGGCTTGCGCGAGGAGGATTGCTGCGACACAAGCTAACCTGCATGGTCAATGCAAATCAACTGACGTTGATGACATGATCACCATCGCTAGGCGATCACACCGCCGCGCTGATGACGACGCGCAAAGGATCTCGCAGCCACAAACAATCCCCCCGCACCAACAAAAGAAGAACCGTGACAACGGCGGCAGCAACAGCCATAAGCGCAAGAACCCTGATGACCAGAAGGTGGCCGATCCGAGATGGTCGCCATGGCGTTTCAACGCGGAGGTCCAGAGGCGGAAGAGGACGCGGACGCGGAGGCGGAGGCCGGGGCAGGGGTCGCCAGCATACCCTCCGAGGTCACCGCTGCCGATCCTGCAACCGCAAACCCATGAGGAGACAGAGACATGCCCCAGCCCGGCCCATCTGGATCCGGTTACAGAAGTCCACTCATACCAATCGCAACTGCAAGTGGGTCAATGATCTAAAGAACGACCCGGAGGCCGGATACAAGCGCGCCCGGAAGCACCGCCCTCGCGGAAAAGGTGGCAAGGGCAAGAACAAAGAGACAAGGAGGACGATAGTTCCGAGGCGATGGATGAGGATGATAACTCGCTGGATCCCAAGGCAGGAGCCGCAGGTAAATCCAATCCATTCGACAAAAAGAGCGTGGGGGCGTACCACACTTTCCTCGGAACCCCAACAGTACGCGCCTCCAAGTCAGTACCCGGATCCTGAACGCCACAGTTCCGGCTGTGCCGCAGTACGTCAGGTGGTCGGAAATCCCGTGCACATTTGATCGGAAGGATCATCCCGCAATTGTGCCAAAGGATGCTACGCCTTGGTTGTAAGTCCCCGCACGATGGGTATGACTTCTCCAAGTGCCTCATGGACGGTGGAGCCAGCCCGAACATCATGTACCCGGAGACTCTAGAGCCGGATGAATCCTCACTAAGGAACAATGAAACACGCCACCACCGAAGCTCATGGCGTGGTTCCGGGTAAGAAGGCGAACTCCTTGGGCACACTTCCTGTGGCTTTTGGCGATGTTCATAATTTCCGCCAAGAAAAGATCACGTTTGTGCTGCCCTTCACACTCCTACCACGTCATCTTCTGGCAGCCCACTCCAATACAAGTTCCACGCAAGAGCTGCTACATCTACAACAAGCCTGGTGATTCCGGTCCTAAAGGTATGATTACCGTATCCGGAGACTACAAAAAGGCTCATGAGTGCGAGTTAGGCGAAGCCGCTCGCAGAGTCCGTGATATCCTGGAGAAGAGTCAAAGTACACAGCCGCTATGATCCTGGATCGAGACGCAGATCACCAAGAGCGCATCTCCGAGCAGAAAACCTCCTTCCCGATAGAAACCAAGAAGTATGACCTCGTTCAGGTGACCCTTCCAAGCAGGTTTCGGCCGGAGCCAACATGGACCCCAAATAGGAAAGCGCGCTGCCGAGTTCCTCCGCGCTAACATGGATATCTTCGCATGGCAACCTTTTTCCGACATGTCCGGAGTACCTAGGGAACTCGCCGAGCACTACCTCAACATAAATCCGGGGGCCAAACCGGTGAAGCAAGCTATGCGACGCT